>JARYHS010008074.1:194689311-195270152 GCA_031002005.1 Vandiemenella viatica | reverse complement strand
ATGCCGACAGCCTTTCAAGGAATCCTTTAATAGAACACAACAGCATGAATGGAATTTCAGCCCTCGCTGAATTAGGTGACGTTGCAGCTGAACAGAGGGAAGATTCAGAGTTATTAAGAACCATAGACGCCTTGGAGAAAGGAGAACCGGCCAAAGGAGGTTTCAATTGATAGATGGGACATTGTATAAGAACAACTACGATCCACTAGGCCCCAAGTGGCTTCTGGTCGTTCCAGCTCATCTCCAGCCAGCTATTCTCAAGTATTTCCACGACGCTCCAATATCCGGTCATCTGGGATTTGTGAAGACCCTGGACCGAATCAGACGCAGGTATTACTGGAAGGGTCTCTACCGATCTGTCAAGCATTATGTGAGTCACTGTAAAGAGTGCCAGCGACGGAAACATGTGCCGCAATTACCTCCAGGTCATCTAGTACCAATTCCACCTGCAGCAGTTCCATTCCACCGAATTGGGATCGACCTTTTGGGAGGTTCCCGAAGTCGACAACCGGTAACCGATGGATAATAGTCTGCACCGACTACCTCACGCGCTACGCTGTCACCAAACCTGTGCCGACTGCAGAAGCTCCAGAGGTTGCAAAATTTCTAGTAGAAGACATTATTTTGAAGCATGGAGCACCACGTGTGATGATATCCGATCGTGGAAAGGTATTCCAGTCAAGACTAGTATCAGAGGTCATGTCAAGATGCGACGTTGTCCACAGGATGACAACTGCATACCACCCTCAGACAAACGGTCTCACAGAACGCTTCAACAAGACATTAGCCGATATGCTGTCGATGTATGTGGATGTTGAGCAGAAGGATTGGGATACAATACTGCCAGTGGTCACATTTGCTTATAATACAGCAAGGCAAGATACGACAGGCTTCACTCCGTTTTTTCTGCTCCATGGCCGTGAAGCTGAGACCACAATGGATACGCTGTTCCCATTCCAGCCGGACGACACTCAGGATGACTATATAAAACAGCTCATTACCAGGGTCGAAGAAGCAAGACAGCTGGCTCGCATACGAACACTGGCCACCCAGGAGAGGGACCGTCAGCGGTATGACGGCAAGCACCGACCTGTTGCGTACAACCCAGGAGATCTCGTATGGATTTTTACCCCTGTCCGGAAGGTTGGGCTATCAGAAAAGTTACTGAAGCGGTACTTTGGTCCGTATCGTGTCATACGCCGCCGGTCAGACGTCACATACGAAGTCGAGGATTATGAGCCGTCTTCGAAACGACGAAAGCGAAGGGACATTGTTCACGTCCTCCGCATGAAGCCTTACTACAATCCTGACGAGCAGCTAGGCACAACCAGCTTCTTGTTCAAGGACTCTGAGGACGGTTTGGATACTGAGGAAGTCGGACAGGAAGATAATAGTACAAACAGGAGGGGCCCTCCAGAACTGCCATACAGAGGACCCACGACAAGATCAAGATCCAGGACACTTCAGCGTGCCCCAAAAGAAATCTAACAGCGGGACGCTGTTTTCCTCAGGAGAGGGAGCAATGCCGCATGAACGCCAGTGTACGTCTGCCAGCATGGCGCAGCGGGTAGCGTCACGAATTGCGGTACCGAAGGTCGCCGGTTCAATCCCGCCCACTGACAAAAATTATTTAATTCTGTTTATTATTTCCAGAAGATTCTACATGTTTCCTAAGGTCACTTGTAACTTCTACACATTTCATTTGTTAACTACTCTTGTAATTTCTAGTACGTTCTATCTGTGTATAAATAGAAGAGCATTCTGCCCAAGAGGCAGTCAGTGCTGCGTGTATGTTTGAGTTCTCAATAAACCTGTTCTCAGTTTAAGTGCTGTGTTCATTGACAAGTAACCTTCGAATTCACACCTGCCCCGGTTGCACGCGACAATATAGAATGTCAATATAGATTTTGGTCCAGGTTGCATTTCAACCTAATCACAAGATCTGTTAAAGTTACTGCTCGACAATCAACATATGTACCAACTGGGCATTAATACATAGATCTGTATCCGGAATATATGTTTCTTCCGGCATCACCCAGAAAATACAGACTTTTAATAGGCTTTCACAATTTGAAAGCATGGGGTCCAAGTTAAAATGTGAGATATCTGTTTATTTTATGAATATTCCGACATTATGTAAAGACAGATGAATTGATTTTTATAGGATTTAAAACTGGGGGTTTCTATAAAAAAACATTGGAAATTAAAGGAGGTGGGAGTAAAGGGGGGAGGAGTTAGGCTTCTGTAAACCAAATGTAGATAGTATTTTTTTGTTTGATTTAAAGTACACCTGTGCAAAGTTCCATCGGTATAAAATGAAATGAAAATTTCTTGGTTTTTCTGCCGGATAATATTTTTATGTAACTGATGATACAACTCAGCATACAATGTTTTGGCAGCATCCTCCACTGCCTTCATCAGGTACTGTGTCATACCGAAGCTAAGACAGTTACTGCCTCACGGACAATCAGGAACTTCTATAGGTAGCCCGCTGCCAGAGAGACTTCCTGCTGCTCCCCCATTGGTTGGCGCTTCAATCAACTCCAGACGGGGTGAAATCGGATGGCCCCGGTTGACTGGCAAATGGCACCAATCATGTTGATGATGATGAAGATGCATCACATGGCTCCACAGAAGTCAACAGCCGTTCTCTTCACCATTGCTTAACAGGCGGCAATAAAAAATTGCATTTCGAGACTCCACAGCGTCATCTCGGGCGGTCACCCATCCAAGTGCTCACCAAGCACAACGTTACTTAACCACTGGCAGCATCACGTTCAAAGCTGCTAAACGGGTGACTTTGATCAAGCCGGCCAATCACAGTGACCGATCTGCTGATTGGCTCAGAGGTGGCGGATCAGCTTTCCCATTGGTCGACACGTCAGGACAGCGTCATCCTGGACGGCTGTGTCCAACACGTTGTAATTTCAGATCTTGGACAATTGGCTCCCATGCTTCGCTCCGGACAAGACCAGAATCTCTGTTAATGTTGTTGTTACTTATTCGAATCTCCAGAGATTCTCTGATTACCGAATCCCAGAAGTATGAAATTTGAGCCAAAACTACAGTATTTTCAAATTTTATGTTATGGAAATATTCCACCGCATGTTCGGCCTGTGCAGATTTTTCCAACTGTAGCAATGGTAGATATCGTTGGTGCTCAGTGTGGCATTCCTCAATCATTCTTATAGTTTGTCCAATGTATACTTTACAGCATTCACAATGAATTTAATATGCTCCCGGAATTCAAGCCCCAGGTCATCCTTCACCATGCATAGCATATCTCGTATCTTCGACGGTGGACGGAAGATACTCCTTCCGATTTTCCCAGAGGTATTGCTGGCAGAAGGCAAAACGGCGATGGATTTTGGAGACTCTTCTTGTTCAGATGTCAGTCTTGGTTCCTGGGGGAGAAAAGCCTGTTTGATATATGTTCGGTATGTATAGAGAACATTGGCAAAAATTAAGGGGGTTTAAAGGGAGAGAGTAGTTTGGTTTTTACAAAACTAATGTGGATATCTTTATTTTAAAGTATATGTGTGCAAAGTTTCATTGAAATCGGATAAGAACTACAGCTTTGTATGAAGAACATTTGAAAAAATTAAATGGGGTAAGGGGTTGGGTTTTGTAATCAGAATGTAGACAATATGTTTCTCTTTGTTTTAAACTATACATGTCCATTGTTTTATCGAATTCTGATAAAAAGTGTGGGTTGCTATTAATAACATTGGAAATGATGAGGGGTGCGGGTTAAGGGGAAGAAGGTTTGAGCTTTTGAAAACCAAATGTACACTGTATTATTCTGTTTGTTTTAAAGTATACGTGTGCAAAGTTTCTTCAAAATTAGGTAGAAACTGTAGCTATGTATAAAGAACATTGACAATAATTAAGGGGGTTGAAAGAGGGAGAGGGATTGGGTTTTTTGTAAAACTGATGTGGGCAGTATTTTTCCCTTTATTTTAAACTATACGTGTCGAAAGTTCCATCAAAATTGGATAAAAACTGTGGGTTTGTATAAAAATTAGGGGGTGTAAAGCGGGAGAGGAGATGGTTTTGATTACTTTTTGGTCATAAACCTTCTGCATTAAAAAATACGTATATCTGCCAGCTTTCATGGTGATCAGTCAAATGGTGTAGACTTTAGCTTTATATAAAGATTGTTGACAAATTAATATTGTCTTCTCGGTTGACTAGCCAAGTGTTCAGAGTGATTACACACGATATTTCGGAGATCGGAATCTCTATTGTCATCTTGTTATCGCCATATTCACTAGAAGAAGATGGCAAAAGAAATTCCGATTGCCGCAATATCGTGTCAAAGCACACTGCTCTCAACGCGGAGAGAAAATTCGATCTTATGTAATGTTGACAAAAATTAATGACTGAGCTTGGTGGGTGAGCGGTAATACTTTGTCCTCACTTTTGGTACGGCACTGATTAGAATCCCCTTCCAGGAATCCAGATTTGGGTTTTCCAAGGTTTCCCGCAAATCACTCTAGGCAAATGCTGGGATGCTTCCTTCATTAGGCCATTGCTGATTTCCTTCCCATTCCTTATACCCCCTCCTTTCTCACCTCTAATGACCTCAATGGCGACGAGGCATAAAGCCTTAAGCCAATAAGGAAAAGGAAAAAAAAAATTAAGTGTGTGGAAGTTGGCTGGATTTCTGCAAAACAAATGTTGACAGTATTTTTCTCTGTTTTAAAGTTTACTTGTGAATGGTTCCATTGAAATCAGATAAAAATGTTGGTTTGTATAAAAAATTAAGGGGTGTAAAGGGAGAGAGGGGAAGGTTTTTTAAAAAATATTTTTTTGCTCAGAAACCTTCTCCATAAAATAAAATACATATATGTGATCGATCAAAACGTGTTGACGTTTATTTATCTTGGGTATATATACAACAACATCCATTTTTATATATAAGATTTTGAATTTATTTATCATGAGCTGCTGTTATGACAAATGATGTTGAATTAATACAGTTTTCAACTTCCCATATTTTATTATTATTATTAAAATGTTTTGTTAACTCGCTTTGGGCTTTGTCTGTCCGGGTGGAATCTAGTAATTGATTTTAAACTAACTTCTTGATGAGGTAGAGACTTGAAATTTTGACCATAGCTCAGAACTGGATGACAATGCACGAAAATGTGAAAAAAAATTGACTGGAAAATTTGGGTATAAACTGAAAATACTCTTTTCTATGGACTAATTTGGCTAATTTTTTTTTAATGTTCGTAATAGTCCGAATTAGGTTTTTAGTTGATGAAAAAATTGGAAAAGTTACCTGGAAAATTCAGAGAAAACTGAAAGTCTTTTTTTCTGTGTACCAGTGTGGCTATTTTTTTTAATGTTCATAATAGTCCAAATAAGGCTTTTAGTTAATGAAAAATGGGAAAAGTTGCCCTGAAAATTGGAAAATTCGGAGGAAACAAAAGTTTTTTTTCTGTGTACCGATTTGGCTAATTTTTTTTAAATGTTCATAATAGTCTCAATAAGGTTTTTTAAAGAAAGATAAATTGGGAAAATTGTTCGAATCCCCACCCGGGAATTCAGATTTGGGTTTTCCATGGTTTCCCCAAATCACTCCAGGCCAATGCGGGGATGCTTCCTTCGAAAAGGCCATGGCTGAATTCCTTCCCTTTCATTGCCCCCACTCCTTTCCCACCCATAATAACCTCAACATCTACGATGTGTAAAGCCATAAGTAAAAAAAAAAATCCATCAAGCCTGATAAAAACGTCATTCTATTCTGCTGCTAATTGCGATAAATTGTGGTTCTTTTATTCACTCTTAAATTTATCAAATTACCAGTTCAGCACCCTCTGCTTCTCATCAAATTCTAAAATGTTCACTTGTAACCACTAGTTTTGTTTCATGTAACACTACGATATAAGAACTTTGAAGATCCTTAATGGAAGAAGAACTTATATTTTATGATTATCCACTTACTATTAACTTAGATATAAGAACTTTGAAGATTCTTAATGGAAGAACAACTTTTATGATTTTCCACTTACTATTATTAACTTAGTGTAATTAATGTGTTTTGGCCTGTCTCGATATAAGAATACTACTAGTAGTAGTGGGTAACTGAGCTTTTCTCGGCATATTTCAATTTCTGTACAATATTCAAGATTTCATCAAAATTGTTAGAGACATTTGAAAGAAATTAATTTCACCTATATACAAGATTTGCTGGTATATTACTATTGTAGATATTGAAATGGGTCTTGACTAGTTCAATAAATCTGATTGAGATTTTTTTCTTCAAGATTTCCTTGAGTTGAGTTTTGGCTGCATGAAATTTGATTACAGTCAAACATTTTTCTTGAAGGCTTCCTTGGCATTTTGAAGTGCACTGTTGCTTGTTCTAACCAAAGAGAAACTTAATTAACATCAGAAGGCTTACTTGTACCTCAAAATTCTACGAGTTGGCGTGAGGTTAGAAATTTTTTGTGTGAAATTGAATATTTTTTTAGGATATCACCTATGTTGTTAATCTTTTCATCTAAAATTTCACCCAAATCATTAAAACTGTTTCTAAGATACCAAATATATACGAGAAAATATGCGCTGTTCCTTGCTCTAACCGAAGAGTATCTCAGCAAACATTTGTAGAGTTACTGGTGCCTGAAACTTCCCGGAGATAGCATGAGAGCCATTTCTAGGACACCAGATTGCTCTTTTTTTATTTTTATCTTTTTTTTTTCAGGGAAAATACTTATATTTAGATAAACTTGAAAAATTATCTACATATTAAATTTCATCCAAATTTTTAGAGCTGTTTCCAAGGTATCAAATGTGTACAAGAATTGCTTGTTTAAAGATATAAGAGAAATACTTTATTTGATTTTTTTTTTGTTTCGCCCTATTTGGTATAGATGTTTTGTAATGCACTGTGTTAGATTGATATACAGAACTTCTAATTTCCTGACTTCCTAGGCATACCAAATTTGAATTTCGGTATTCTCTGCTACTGTGAAGATGTTTTTCCAACTGACATATATATTTCGATAAAATTATTTTGATGATACACTCAATAGAATGTCTGCATTCATGCGTTTTTGTTCATGTTTCTGTGTGGTAAACTTTTTTGTATTGATGGCAAATGCTGGAATGGCTTCTTAATAATGGAAGTCACCATCTGTAAATGTTTCAGACGGCAAAAACGGGATGAAGCTCAGTATGATTTCACTAGAATGAAAGGAGCTACTCTTCTCTCTGAAGGCGTGGATGAGATGGTTGGAATAGTGTATAGACCAAAAACACAAGAAACACGCCAAACGTATGAAGTATTGCTGAGTTTCATACAAGAAGCTCTAGGGGATCAGGTGAGTAAGCAGATAAATTAATTTTAATAAGTTTTGCTGTTATCATTTTAAGTCAACTTCTGATTGCTGCTGAACCCAATGACATGATTTATAGTTGTATTCTATTTCACCATGTGTCCACTTTCTGGTAGCCAGTATTGTCAATTTCCAGGAGCATCTATTTTTAATTTTGGCATGTAATATCTTACAGTATGTCAGAACTTAAGCTGTCGGTTTGTCTTCCATTTACACTCAGCACTTAGAAATGATGTGTCTTATATGACTTGTTGAATAACATAATAAATTGTATATGTGTTTACACAGCATACTGGCAGATAGGGCTAGTGTGAAGTTCTTCTGCTTTGTAGATTACAAGGTTTATTCAAAAAGTTAGGTGACTTTTTATTTTTATCGAAAAATATTTATTTGTTCATCATTATTTATGTTGTCCCCTTCAAAGTAATACCGCCCAGATTTAATACACTTGTGCCAACGTTATTCCCAATCCTCAAAGCACTTCTGATAACCACTTTTTGGTATAGCCTTGAGCTCTTTCAATGATGCAGTCTTTATCTCCTCAATTGTTGCAAATCTTCGTCAGTTCTCTGGTCTCTTCAGTTTTGGGAACAGGAGAAAGTTAGAGGTGGGCAAAGTGATTCACTAAAAAGAGTGGTTTTTCATTTGATCACTCAATGAAAAGAACTAGGTCTTTTGAATCGTTCACTTCCTCAGTAGCTCAGTTTTATTTGAGACCTTTTTTTTAGGTCTCACCCCTCACAATCCGGTTATACCCCCACTTTCCGTTGGAAGTACCCCCTTATGTTAACTTCAATAGAAATAGTAGACTTTTTTTTTTTTAGCTCTCCAATCTACAAAACCCACGTGAGCTAGCTCTTCATGATCTTCGGAATCAACTGATTCACCTAGAAGAACTACCGTTCACTTTTTAGTGAGCGACTGCTCACTCACTCTTTTAAATGAATTGCTCTAAAGAACTGATTCACTCGCGAACGACCCATCTCTAGACCAAATCTGGTGAATATGGTGGCTGAAGCATGATTGTGATGTTGGCCAGAAAATCACTCAC
This sequence comes from Vandiemenella viatica, assembly GCA_031002005.1. Classification (NCBI taxonomy): domain Eukaryota; kingdom Metazoa; phylum Arthropoda; class Insecta; order Orthoptera; family Morabidae; genus Vandiemenella; species Vandiemenella viatica. The sequence goes on along the minus strand of JARYHS010008074.1, from coordinate 195,261,752 downwards.
AAGCAACGATGAGTGAACAGGTGCATTGTTGTGATGCAAAAGCCATGAATTCTTTTCCCACAAATCCGAATGTTTTTTTCATATTGCTTCTCGCAAACGGTGCATAACTTCAAGGTAATACTCCTTATTGCCCGTAAGACCTTATGGTAAAAACTTCTGATGCACTACGCCATGGTAATAAAAGAAAACAGTGTGCAAAACCTTGATGATGGATTGAACTTGTCATGTTTATTTTTTCAGTCTTGGCTCTTCCATTTGGACAATTGGGCCTTGGTTTCGACATCATAAACATATACCCATGATTCGTCACCATTTATGACCATTTTGAGCAAATCAGGATTATCTTTGATGTCATTCAACAGCTTTTGAGTGATACTCATGTGACGGTTCTTCAAGTCAAAATTCAGCAGTTTCGGAACAAACTTTTCTCACACACGTCTCATGCCCAAAACATCAAAAAAAATTGCATGGCACAAGCCAAATGAGGTGCCAACATCATCAGCAACTTCTCTAATGGTGATTCGACAATTCTGCAACACCATTTTCTTCAATTCTTCAAGGTTTTCATCAGTTGTTGTCATGCTGGAGTGTCCAGAGCAAGGTTCGTCATTGACATCTTCTTGAGCATCTTGGAAGAGCTTGTACCACTCATAAACATTTTTTTTACTCAATTTAAATTCACTGTATGCCACTGTTAACATTTGGAAGTGTTTTGGAGCACTTAATTCACAGGTGGTGGCTGAATGTACAAGTAGATAAAAGTACATAATAAAACAAAATTTTATTTTTTATAAATGGGAGAATTGTTAAGTACTACGTCTTCTATTTTTAAACCCTCTAAGAAAAAAATTATCAATGACCATAGACAATTGCAAACACATTGCTATCCCATTCACCTGCTCGTAATATTCTCCTTCAAATTGGAAATACTTGGTGGTCAAAACATGAGGAACAGATCAATTATTTTCTGATCAAATGCCTCCCTAAAAGTTCTAAGAAGTTGACCAAGGGAACACAAGTAAAAAGAGACACCACTTCAAAGCTCACCATTAATTCACAAGGATTTAACTTTGTTGTCCAAGATTTCCACAACTTACTGGAGTTTTGAATATGATGATGACCTTTCCCAACTAATGTGTTAAGAATATCTTTTAGGTATTCAACCAGAAAGTACATAGGGCTATCTACTGCACTTACAATAGGTCACATTGGCATTCCTACATTTGATACTTCTTGCAAACCGTACAGCCAACGAGGCACAAGAACATGGGGTTGGATGTGTCTCTTCAAACCTTCTGGAAGTTCTAAGGAATGGATAAGGTTTGAGGACAAGTTAGTTATCTTAGATATAATGTCCCAGTTAGTCTTCTTGTATGCTTGGTCCTCCAGAAGTAGAACCCTGCTCAATTCCACCGTCTGCATCTTTCTTCTGCAACAAAAACTTTTCCTTGACTATTACTGGGATTTTCTCTATCTATATACAATTATATTATTGGAAAACTGCTAAGATGGGCACTTGCTGGTTTCCAAGTGGCTCTGATGGCAGTGTAAGAACTAGCACTCTGGTTCTGCATTATAAGACGTGGTTTGTTTTAATTAACTGTTGTTATCATCTTATGATGCCCAAACTATATAGCAAAATAGTACTGCCAATGAAATACTGTCCGCTTTGTACGTTCAGTGATACCTGGCGCTGACATGAGGTTAGCTGGTTTGAGTCTTGGTGGCGGAAGAAATTATCATCATCAGGACTTTGCTGGCAGAGACCAAGTGGTGATGGTTTAAAAAAAAAAAAAAATACAAAAATAACAGAAAGTCAACGCAAACAATCAGTGGCTATTAAAAATTCTTTTTTAGCTATCCAAAAGTTCTTTACGTCACTCAAAATTAAATGCTAATCATTTCAGATAATAATCTAGATGATTTGAGGGTCTGTTTTGCTTCCTTGATATGATAGATTAAGTACGATATTAGGTGTTACGTGGTTAATTATAAATGAAATAATTAGTCCATGATACAGTTCAAATTAAACTTGTTTTTATCTTTGTAAGCACATCGAACTTCAAAGATACTGGTCACAACTATACACAAACTAGCGATTACATTTAATATTGCTTCCAAATACTCTAATGCTATACACTCTCACAGTACATGTAATCGCTCCAAACTGTTACTGTGAAACTGTGTTGAAAAACTGTCTCTGCTGCTCGCTTTATATAAGTTTCATCGAAACTTCTAGAACATTACAAAGGCTTATGACAGATATTTCTCGAACTTTAGCAGTACTTAAACAATTAAAAACATATTAAAACCAATCAGAATTAATCATTTACAATAATTACAAAATGGTCAGAAATGAAAATTAAAGATATGTGAATGGAGACTTTCCCGGCGTATCATTGAAACAAAATCCTCTCGGGTGTCCAACTGGATGGTGTTGTAAAAACACGATGTTTCAACAGTTGGCTCTGCAGTCTTCATCAGGTATCTTTTAGCTGTTGCAAGCTGACTGTCACCACCTAGACTGGCTTGGTCAACCATCGAACCTCCTTTATACCTTCAGCTGGAAGGCCCGCTCGCTCCGATTGGTCGAGAGCACTGGCTTAATACGTGGCTCACTGTGGCCACCGACTGGTGCCATTTGCACCTTCCCACCCAGATGTGCTGGTGGGTCCACTCTGTTTGGCCGTAAGTGCTGGCTTAATCCGCTGTCTGCTGCGGCTGTGTCATTTGCTTGTGAAGATCTGCTTCACTCTCGCTGGAGATCGCTAATGATTGGTCTCCTGGCTTCGCTCAGATAGAGCCCGCCATCCCTATTTATGTTGTTGTCATTTAGCCGGATCTCCAATGCCTCACTTATGACCGAGTCCCAGAAGGAAGAGGCCCTAGCCAGCACTACTGTTTTGTCAAACTCTATCCTATGCTCTTCATCGAAGGCATGCTTTGCTATCACAGAGTTTTCCAGTTGCATCAGCCTTAGGTGTCGTTTGTGTTCGATAAGGTTCTCTTTGATTGTTCTGATGGTCTCACCGATATAAACTTTTCCGCACTCACATAGTATGGAATAAATCCCAGGTGTCCTCAAGCCTAAGGCACCTTTTACCAAACGCAGCATATCACATATCTTGGTAGGAGACCGGAAGATATTTTTTATTTCATACCGCACCAGGAGTCTTCCAATTTTTTCCGACGCTTTCCTTCCATGTGCCAGAAACACAAGAGTTTTCGGTGGTTCTTCTTGCTCTAATGGTGGTCTTGGTGGCTTGAGAATAAAGGCATGCTCTATCTGCCTCCAAGAGTAGCTGTCTTGAGACGTTTCATTTCTATCGGCAGGCTCTCACAATCACACTGAGTGCTACTTGGGTGCAGTCAGCTTCCATCATCCATCACAACGCAATGCTGTATTGGCCACACTGGTACACAGAGCGAGAGCTATATCCAATCGATTTGGTTCCAAAATTAAAGATATTTAAACACAAAATTACCCACATAAATCATTTCAAACTGTAGTAAATCATCCTTTACACATTGTAGCTCACCTTAATTCTTGGAATTACAGACATTTAAGTAATTCTCTTGCATATTTCTGTCCTTAAACATATTAAATTGTATTTACATAATTTCTTTTTTTATAAAACAAAGTCCATTTACACTGATTTACAGTAAATTGCAAGACAAATATACAAAAATCATACTCAACCAAATCTAGCTTGCTACAAATGGTTCATAAAATACAGTTCTATTTAAAGTCTAGATTTGAGGGCTGTTACAACAATGTGTTTGAATTCCTTCCCAATGTATAAAGAAAAAACTGTTCTTGGGGATAGAACAATTTCTAACATTAACTTTGACCATGGTGTATGTCCTATCCTCGTACTAATGATCAATCTGCTCTCGCAAGGTTTTGTCTTAAAACAGCCACCAGTCTCCTTCTATTCAATTAAGAAAAACATATTGCAAGGAATCCTGGTAGAAACATTCAATCACAGAAACAAAACCAAACTTGAAACTCACTAAATATATTTTCACAAATTGTTGAAGTTAATGCTGGTATCAGGCAGGAAATACATTTCTAATAATGATCATAATTCAAACTTCTTCTCACAGATGAAAATAGCAGATTACTACAATGTGAAGATCACAGTATCATTCATGTAATCCCTAAAATTCATGAATCATGATGATCATATTAAATGACCTGAAAAAAAAATTATTAACAGTTTGCTTCCTCAAACAACTCAAAAGCTTGGTTGCTAAAGTTCTTAAAACCTATCACTTCATTTTGTAACTGTGATATTCATGTGGGATTCATTGCAAGACAGGAGGAGGTTGAGGAGGGTCATGGAAGTGTACAGGGCATATACTGGCGATGAGGCATGGAAAAATATTGCAATAGGTATGAAAAGTAGTGCATGGAAGGGAAAAGATGACCATGACCACAAGCTGGCACTTGATTTCAGGCACAAGGGTGTAGGAAGATTCTCTTTTTTAGGTAAGGGTGTCAGGGATTGGAATGAGTTACCAAGAGAAATGATGAATAATTTACCGAAAACTTTGAAAGAATTTAAAGATAAAATTTGTAGAGGGCAAATGTAGGTGGGTGCAGGATAGGGGGAAGATGGGTGTGTAAGGAAATTGCCACCGGAGCCTGTGCTCCATTGCAATTAAATTAAATATTTGAAGTCAAATTCATGCCTGAAACTGATTCTTGGTGAAAATTTACTAAGTATGAAAGTGACTGATCCATTGTTATGCAAAATGACATGAAGTCCTCCATCCAACTTCCTTTTGTACCATTGTTTGTGATAATGCATGGGGAAATTACCCTTACATTGAGTCAAAAAGAACCTCTAGTTCTCAAAGTACGTTATTTTTTTGGATTGTTCTGAAACTTTGAACTTTATTGAATGAATTATTCTAAATACTTTTACCTCTAAAAAATTTCCTCCTATATGTATTCACTTTAAATATGTTAGATGTAGCTGGAAGGTTGAAGATTTTGTTTATTTGCTTATAACTCGTACTGTACTTAGTTTCTCATGTTGTTACACATATCAAAACATCCCTTTTAATTTTCTGTTTTATTTGAGGCATACTTGAGATCGGTAGCTATTTTCATTTAGATACAATATTTCAAAACATGTTGTTGCATCACAACTCCATTATTTCCTCCTGGATGAAATATACTTAAATTCTATATTTTTCTTAATTAAACATGTTTTTATATGGTGTTTTCAACGTTCTTCCTAAAATTTTATGCCCTTTTTATTTGTTATTATCTCACTTTTAAAATGGCTTTATTTTATTTACATGTGTTGTGTTGTGAAATCATTTTCTCAATGTCTAAATTACATTTTTTCATTGTTTAAGGTATTAATGTTTATTCGGTGTTATTATGTTATGACTTAGTTTGAAATTAGGTTTCTCTTAAGCCTATTTTCAACATTGTTACCATTATATTTACAATTTGTCTGTGAGCTAAGAACTTTTTTATAGAGTTTATTTAAATAGTGACAATACATTGCCATTACTAGTTTTTATTTATCTATTTACATCCCTTTTCTTTATTTACTCCAAAATGTATTGTTCCAGCCCATGTGCCAGTTGGTTGCATGATGCAACTTTGTCTTGTTTGTCCTTGTTCATGATGAAACCTTAAAACTGAATTAGTTTCTTAAATAAAATTGCCCACCCCTACATCCATTACATATTTTTTTTATTGTAGTATCTGTGTGTTTGTGGCATTTTTGTTTGAATTTTGGTTTAAATAAATGACATGGTACTGCTCTGATTTTTACTTGATAAATACCTTTATATTAATATTATGGTTACCCTATCTATCTTCAGTGCTTAAAACTTTAATGGTACTAAGGGAAAAGGAAATGTGTTTTAGCAAAGAGAAAATGACTCATCACTCACCAAAGTTGAAGGCTGAGCAAATTAAAAACATATGTAACGAACAAAACCATCGGTTTTGCACCTTATTCATGTGAACCTTTAGGTTCGGGCGTACCTCTCAAACCATATGGCTGATTCCCTACCACATGAATAAGGTGCAAAATTGATGTTTTTGTTCCTCATATTTTTTGTAGCTTTCAACTTTGGGGAGTGATGAGTCATTTCCCTTATCACTGTTATTTATAAAAATGTACTTTCTAACTTCCTTCAACTGTTAAAAAGCTATTACTATGTTATAAATTGCTATATAAATCAATGAGTCATTTCACTACCTTCTTTTCTCTCAAATCTATTGTGAGTAGTAAATGTTCCAACTTGACTTCTGAGGTATACAGGTGCTAATGTCAGTCATGACAATGCGATTGTGATTTCCCATTATTTTATAAATTTCTCTTGGTAAATAATTCATGTCCTAATCCTATTGATACATACTATCAATTGGCATCAAAAGCAGTTAAATGAAATACAACAGTATTGTTAATTGTACTTATGGCAGCCTTTGCCAGTTTTATTAATGTAGTATTGTTGGACTGCTAGAGTTCTTAAGCTCTTTAGATTCTAAAGAGCTTTAGAGGATATATTTATTTAAACTTGTTCCATACAATTAAATAATGAAAGAATCATGGTGCAGTCTTTTATTAATTGTTTCATCTAAAAATAGAGGAAAAAAGAATTCATCTTGAATTCCAGTTGCCTCTCATTCCCACATGAAACGGATTATTTATGAGGAGAAGACATTTTAGTATCTTTTCATTTAAAATATGTTGCATCTAGATCAGGGATCAATTGTTTGAATAGTTAAAAGCAGCAAATGCATCATTACAACATAAAAGGGTGTTGATGTGTCTGCAGATGGTTAAGAACTGGTTTTGCTGAAATGTTGATTAACTCCTGAAAATGTAATAGGGATTTGTGTTATTGTTAAATCAAATTTGCTACAATAATTTCAGGCACAAGGGTGTGGGAAGATTCTCTTTTTTAGGTAAGGGTGTCAGGGATTGGAATGAGTTACCAAGAGAAATGATGAATAATTTACCGAAAACTTTGAAAGAATTTAAAGATAAAATTTGTAGAGGGCAAATGTAGGTAGGTGCAGGATAGGGGGAAGATGAGTGTTTAGGGAAATTGCCACCGAAGCCTGTGCTCCATTGCAATTAAATTAAATTGTAGTCCAAGAATTTGTAGAAATTTTGGAGATTATTGTGTTTGTCCGTAGTGGATGAGATTATAGTTTACTAACAAAATTATCTAAGAAAATTTCAGGCAGTAATACTTATTGTTCCTCTCACAGTTATTACTCAGTTTTATAATATTCACTTTTTTAATGTGCGTTTTGAATTTATTGCTCTGTATTTGTAAATTTGATTTATGCCTTACTGTTATGTTTGTTATGTTCAAATAAATGGAAAGTTTAATATGCCACTTTGAAGTGCTGGTCTTAAACTATTTTATTTTTATGGATAGAACTAAAATTAATTACTATTCATAATTAAGTATTCTCTGTTTGTAGCAAATGATTTCGTGATTTGTACATGGCTCATTCTAATCATCACTTGTGAATTACCAGAAATGTTTCAGTTGTGTATCACATTGATGATTGTTAGTGGCCCTCGGGCAGCTCTACGAAACATCCACTTACCTATCTCATACCTTTGATCCCACTAATCTGCTCCTTCTTCAATATCCAAAGTCCCTTACAGGGTCTTTCACACCATCCTATTTGCCTTCTGACCCCTAAAGCCCCCGTACCCCCAACCTGCATTTTCTGCCCGAGATACATAAGGCGGGCATTCCTGGACACCTCATAGAACGTATTTCCGCATTCATTGACTAATACCTACAACCTTTCGTCCATGCCCTCCAATCCTTTATCAGACACCCCCCTCTCTCCCCCCACCACCACATTTTGGAGCATCTGTCAGCATTTCCTACTCCGCTACAATCAGGTTCTTCCCTGTCACCATCTACATCTACACTCTGCAATTCACAAATATTGTGCGTGGCAGAGGGTGTTCAGCACCAATCATAATTCTGTGCATTCCAATCCCGAACAGGGCGAGGAAAGAAAGAATACATAAAAATATCAGTATGACATCTTATTTCTCGAATCTTATCCCTCCTGTCATTGCGAGCTAAAGAGGTTTGCAGAAGAAATATTTCATTGCACTCGTAAATTAAAGATTTTTGCATATTCTGCAATCAAATGAAAATGACATCGTCTGTCCTCAAACAATGCCAGTGCAACCCACGTATCAGCTCTGTGACGCTTATTAAGAACTGTAACTAGCAGTCACGAATCGAGTGGCTCTCTTCTGTTCTTTCTCTAATGTGTCAATCAATCCCTTGCGATACAGATCCCAAATTCCACAACAGTAATCCAAATGCTGATGCACTAGTGTTTTGTACGCTATTTCCTTTGTCTGAGCATTACAACTTCTCAAAATACGACCTATGAATCTTAGTTTAGAATTAGCTTTGCCTATGATGAAAGTTATGTGGAAGTCCCATTTCATGTTGCTTTGTACTGTTACGCCTAGGTACTTCAGGGAATCCACCGTGTCAGCAACTGAATTGTTAACTTTGTACTTGTGAACAATCGGGGTCTTTTTATTACTTATTTTCATTGCCTTGCACTTTTTGCAGTTAGCTGTAAGCTGCCATTTATGGCACCATTCCGAAATAACATCCAGAATTTCCAAACGATCGTCAGAGCACCTCACTTCCCTGTAGATAAATGCATCATCAGCAAAGAATCGCATCCTGCAATTAATATTGTCACCTAAATCGTTTGTAAAAATTAGGACACCTAAATCGTTTGTAAAAATTAGGAAAAGAAGTGGTCCTATTACACTTCCCTGAGGAACGCCCAAAGTAACATCTAGCTTAGAAGAGGCTTCCCAAACAACAACATACTGTGACCGACCAGTTAGAAAATTGCGTATCCATTCGCAAATCTGATCCGATATACCGTATGCTCGAATGTTCGCTAAACGTCGGTTATGTGGTACAGAGTCAAAAGCTTTTTGAAAATCCAAGAAAATTGCATCAACTTGTGATCCTGCATCGATAACTTTCATTATATCATGCAAAAATAGGGCTAGTTGCGTTTCACACGATGTGTTCTTCCGAAATCCGTGTTGGTTTGCTGTAAGTAACTCATTTTCGTCTAGAAACGTCGTAACATTAGAGCATATGATGTGCTCCAGAATTCCACTGCAAACAGATGTTAGAAATATGGGTCTTAAATTCCTAGGATTTCTCCGATCTCCTTTCTTGAAACCAGGAATCACCTGCGCTATTTTCCAGTCAGAAGGGACTTTTCTTTCTTCTAAAGATTTACAAAATATATCTGACAGAAATGGTTCTATTTCTTCCGCGTATTCCGAAAATATGCTTACTGGTATACCGTCAGGACACGGCGCTTTCCCTCACTTCAGGAGCTTTAATTGCTTTATATCAATTTGAACTGGATCCATCTCATGTTCTATCTGCCGTGGAAAAACGGGAAAGTTTTCCATGTTTTCGTCAATGAAAGAATTTTTAAATTCGGTGTTAAATACGGTAGCCTTGTCTCGGCTATCATCAACTTCCCAGCCGTCTTGTAGTAGAATTGGCATATTGTTGTTACTACCACTAACTTTTTTTTACATACGACCAAAATTTCTTTGGTTTTACGTTGAGACTCTTGGAAAGTAAATTGCTATGAAAGTCATTAAAGGCCTTGTGCATCACATTCTTAACATCGATGTTACCTCACTCTACACCAACATCCCCCATGGCCAGGACCTCAGTGCCATAGAACATTACCTTGACAGTTGCCCTCCACACACCTTCCCACCACTCGTTTCCTCACTTGATTGACCCAGTTCATTCTTACCAAAAATTTATTTTCCTTCCAGTCCCAGGTTTTCCACCAGATACGAAGCACTGTTATGCTAACCTTTTTCTGTGCATACGAGAGGAATGTTTTCTTCAAAAGGTCACCCCACAACCCACTGTGTGGTTCAGGAATATCTTTATGATTTGGATTCATGGTGAAAACCTCCTTCTTGACTTCTAGAATTGAATAACATCCCCTCCCTAAATTTCACCTGGTCCTACTCTCAAACTCGCATCACTTTCCTGGATGTGGACATCCCTGTGCAGAATGGTCACTTACACTCCTCTGTCCACGCCATACCCACTAACCTACAACAATATCTCCAGTTTGATAGCTGCCATCCACATCACACAAAAAGTTCCATCCCATACAGCCTAGCCATCCAAGGCATCTGCTCTGACCAGGAATCCTTTGCTCTTTACTCGAACAATTTGACCCAGGCACTCATATACTTCAACCATCCTCCAGAATTAGTCTGAAAACAGATATAAAGAGTCAAGAACTGTCCACCACACCGACATACACTACCCAAAACCAACTGGAACCCTGTTTTTCTCACAAAGTTTTTCCATGGCTTGTAATCGCTAAACCAAATTCTTCATTTTGGCTACAACTTCCTCAGATCCTTTCCTGAAATGCGCCACATTTTTCCCACTATCCTTCCCACCACACCACGTTTCATGTTCAGCAGACCACCTAACCTAAAAAATATACTTGTACACAAATACCAACCCTCTGATGGTCCTAAACCACCATTCCAATCCTTCCTGTGTAACAGGCCCCAATGCAAAATGTGCAGTACACTTCCACCTACAACAACCTATTGCAATCCTACTACTGGTGAAACCTACCCCATAATAGGTCTTGTCACTTGTTCCACAACCCATCTCATATACCAGCTCACCTGCCTCCATTGCCAAAGTTCATACATCGGCCTTACCTCAAACTCATTAAACATCAGGATGAATGGTCACAGACAAACAGTTTACTCCTAAAACCTAGACCTTTCTGTTGCTCAACATGCCAGCACATGCTATACCTGTGAGCACGATAAACTGCCTCACAGTCAGAGCCATTAGAGTTCTTCCAGATACTACCTCCCAATCTGAACTCTGAATTGGCCTGCCATAACATCCTGCAGACTAGTCACCCCACAGGCGTTAGTTTCAGATAATTCCTTCATTTCTCAACCTTTTATACCCATCACTGGCCAGTACAATAGATTCATTATATGTAGACCTTATTCCAAATTTATTTTCGACTTACACTTCTATAACTCGGCTAGTCACCCGAGAGCATTACTTGTATTTTCGACTTATTTATTATTATTATTTCTCTTTTGAAATGTCCCATTTTTCTTTCTTGTGATTAATACTTGTGAGTATATTATCGTAGCTCCCTCCACCACCTCTGACAGTCAATTTCATTCTGCATGTGGCTGTGTTGTCCGTGAGGCTTGCGCTAGCTCAGCCACATGTTTCTTTCTGCTTGACAAAGGGTTAGCCCTGAAATATTGTGTATATTATTTTGTGTTGCTGCTGCCCTCCTCCCTTCAACTTGATGAGTGTTGGGTGTAATTTCTTTTCCCTTTCCACATAAACATTGATGATTGTTCTTATGCCATCTACATGTAGCATAAAATTTTCATTTATTGTCAGAATAATTTTGGCAATATCTTTTCTAAAAGAAGAAGTAGGGTGCTTATTTGATTTTTTTAAAGATATTCACTGCTACTTTATGTTAAACATTAATAAGTTCTTTATTCTCGGAGAAATATCTGTTGGATTGTACCATTGTTGTATTTTACTGAACACATTTCACTTGGGTGCTTGTCATTGTATTTAGTGACATGTGTTATTTTTGTAATTAACATTTCATTGTGATTGTGCTGTGGCTAAAAGTAGTAACTATCTCAGACGTCACTGGTTCTGACATTACTGATTGTGAATAATGGTAGGAGGGTAGCAAGGGTAGAGTCTTGTGGGAAAACTCAGGCACCTAGTTACCCCACAATTCACTAAAAAATGAGTGACGGAGGGTGCATTGCACCTATATAGGAAGGGAACTACAGGATACAGCAGGAGGTGCCAATGGGCTATTTTTAGAAACCATCCTGGCATTCACCTGGAGGTATCTAGGAAAACAATGAAAAATTCACATCAGGATGACCATAGTGATTTCTTGATACCTAATCATGTCAGATTCTAAATTTTTTCGACTTCCTATTCCATTCCCTAATCACTCATGAAAAAAATGAATGTAGAAAAGAATTTGTTCTTGCACTGATTTCTCTTATATTTTTATGTATGCTTATATCAACAAGATGTAGCATAATATATCCCGTTTCAGTGTCAGAATAGATTTCAGTTACCGTAACTGTCTTGTGATCACTAATTCCATCTTCTCTACAAACTGTGTCAAAAATACCGAGGTTGCTTATTGGAAAAAAGATCCAAGGTGGATGAGGTATCTTTGCCACAAAGCATTGGCTACTTGATCATCTGTTCAAGAGAATTTTCTGCAAATGGTTCAAGGAATGTTACAGTTACTAACCAATCTTTCTTTCCTGACTTGAACGAAGTTGTTCCCCACTTAACTGATGGTAGGTTAAAATCACCACCCAAGATCAATATATGTACCTAAAGGTTTTAAGAAATAGTATTGACTCTTTAAAATATTAGATAATCCAGAATCTGGATGTTGATAAAATGACCTTATGAACATTAAATTTCTGCCAATTTTTACCTTCACCTGTATTAACTCACAAGAATTTCCTGTGTCAGTTACAACAGCAATTAATATTTTATTAATGGCCACAAACAGACTTAATTAGATGATAGTGTTTCAGTTATGAAACTCTATGGCAGCATCATACCTGTTTGGAAGTAATTAATTGTTTCATCATGTGTCTTTTATTGCATGTAAATATTTAAAGTTTTGTTTTTCATTTTAGCCACGGGATATTTTGTGTGGAGCTGCAGATGAAGTTTTAGCAGTACTAAAAAATGATCGCTTGAAAGAGCGAGAAAAGAAGAAGGAAACTGAGTCTCTGCTTGGTAGTGTTACTGATGAACGGTTTGCTCTTCTTGTGAACCTGGGGAAGAAAATAACTGATTTTGGAACTGAGGAGAAGACTCAAACATCAGGTATGTTTTGAATTTAGTATAATTTTTTGTCACGCCCATAATATTTTACTGTTGCACCTAAACTGCTGAGCCTCCAGACCACTATACTATGTTCAGACAGAAAAGGCGGGTCAAGGCCACTCTGCTCTAACCCCACTCCGCTGCCCCAGCCCCTACAGGCGAAGGGGAAACAGCTGCCGCGCATGCACAAACATCATCATAAGGTATGAAGTACCGTATGTTACTTCTAATTTGATGATCTATTGTGACGGAAATGAGTGAATCGTATGTCATAGAAATTGCGTGTTTACCAACTACAATTTCAAATGTTAATAAAGATAAAAATTATTTACATATCAATGAATAAAACTTATTGCTTCCAGACATTATTTTTAGTTTTAAAACTCACGCAAGACTTTTCGAGGATTAAATCCAGTTTTTAGTTGCGTTTCCCAGTGGAAGTTAATTCTCGAAACACATTGTTTAAATTCTCGCTGCACTGTTCGTAACAATACGCCACGCACCTCTGTGTCATTTTTTGTGGTTTCCTAAAAAGAATTTTAACTTTCTCTTCAGAGTTTTCTAGCATCTTAAAAAAATTATACACTTCAAAAATAATTGTTCTTGACTGACGTCATTTCACTTACAGCGTTTTATAACGGCGTATTGGAATAAACACGACAATACTGCGACCAACGACAATGTCTGTAGGCAGCGGTCTGCTCGGAGGGGAAAGCAACTGGAGGGGGTGGTGAGGTGAGGTGCGGGGCGAGGTGCACATGACCTTGACACGCCAGATGAGAGTGAACATAGTATAGTCATCCCACTGAATATTGAGCCACTGATTATCATAAAACATCCCTGCACCAGGCTTGTTTATGGACAACATTCCATTTGATTGAATCGGTTAGTCATGTAATACATTTACCTCTTGCTAGTATGTTGTGTGACATATTAATAAAAAAAAAATCCAAAGCTCATTTTACCTGAAATAGATTTTCCATTGCTTATTATGATTATTATGGATCTTTATTATAGTTGTTAAATTTATAGCAGTGATAATGACTTTTTAATTACACTCCTGGAAATTGAAATAAGAACACATTGACGCCAGTGTGTAAGACCCACCATACTTGCTCCGGACACTACGAGAGGGCTGTACAAGCAATGATCAAACGCACGGCACAGCGGACACACCAGGAACAGCAGTGTTGGCCGTCGAAGGGCGCTAGCTGCGCAGCGGTTGGGCACCGCCGCAGTCAGTGTCAGCCAGTTTGCCGTGGCATACGGAGCTCCATCTCAGTCTTTAACACTGGTAGCATGCCGCGACAGCGTGTACGTGAACCGTATGTGCAGTTGACGGACTTTGAGCGAGGGCGTATAGTGGGCATGCGGGAGGCCGGGTGGACGTACCGCCGAACATGTGGAGCACGAGGTCTCCACAGTACATCGATGTTGTCGCCAGTGGTCAGCGGAAGGTGCACGTGCCCGTCGACCTGGGTCCGGACAGCAGCGACGCACGGACGCACGCCAAGACCGTCGCATCCTACACAGTGCCGTAGGGGACCGCACCGCCACTTCCCGGCAAATTAGGGACACTGTTGCTCCTGGGGTATCAGAGAGGACCATTCGCAATCGTCTCCATGAAGCTGGGCTACGGTCAGGCGCACCGTTAGGTCGTCTTCCGCTCACGCCCCAACATCGTGCAGCCAGCCTCCAGTGGTGTCGCGACAAGCGTGTATGGAGGGACGAATGGAGACGTGTCATCTTCAGTGATGAGAGTCGCTTCTGCCTTGGTGCCAATGATGGTCGTATGCGTGTTTGGCGCCGTGCAGGTGAGCGCCACAATCAGGACTGCATACGACCGAGGCACACAGGGCCAACACCCGGCATCATGGTGTGGGGAGCGATCTCCTACACTGGCCGTACACCTCTGGTGATCGTCGAGGGGACACTGAACAGTGCACGGTACATTCAAACCGTCATCGAACCCATCATTCTACCATTCCTAGACCGGCAAGGGAACATGCTGTTCCAACAGGACAATGCACGTCCACATGTATCCCGTGCCACCCAACGTGCTCTAGAAGGTGTAAGTCAACTACCTTGGCCAGCGAGATCTCCGGATCTGTCCCCCATTGAGCATGTTTGGGACTGGATGAAACGTCGTCTCATGCGGTCTGCACGTCCAGCACGAACGCTGGTCCAGCTGAGGCGCCAGGTGGAAATGGCTTGGCATGCCGTTCCACAGGACTACATCCAGCACCTCTACGATCGTCTCCATGGTAGAATTGCAGCCTGCATTGCTGCGAAAGGAGGATATACACGGTACTAGTGCCGACATTGTGAATGCTCTGTTGCCCGTGTCTAATGTGCCTATGGTTCTGTCTGTGTGATCATGTGTTGTATCTGACCCCAGGAATGTGTATATAAAGTTTCCCATTCCTGGGACAATGAATTCACGGTGTTCTTATTTCAATTTCCAGGAGTGTAAGACATTTGTTATTTTTAAAAGCTAATGGGTAGAGGTAATATACTCCTGTACAGTTATTTTCCTTCATACAAGAAACATTTAATCTGTTGCAGATTGTTGATTTCTAATCTAAGGAAAGCTATTTAATTGTGTTTCTTGTAGGAATTGTCATAGTTCATGCAATTTCATGTTGTATAATCACTTAAGTTTATGCATAATTTTTTATTATATGTACAACATCTCTCCTCACCCCATAATATACAATATTTTTGTGGCAAATAATGATAGTATATCAAGTTGGAGACCATAGGGCTTTGACAAAACAAAAGAGACTCACTTCACACAAAACATCAGGTGTTTTTTTAATCATATGAGAGGGTCAAAACTATATGATAAGGCTGGCTGTTATACATGTATGTAACCTTTTCTTCTAAACAGGGCCACATTTAGGATCTGTAGACACCCCTCAGAATAAGCCCACGAAATTACAAACTCAAATTTTAATAACAATTCTAAAGAGTAGGCCTACATATTAAGATTAAATAAATGTTAAAAGATGATTAAGATCACCAAAGCACACAGTAGAGAAAGATTAAAAACACAATATTTATTATTTACATACATATGTCAATATGAAGTCAATGACTAAACTGTTTTTACACAGTGCTCCACTAATCAGAGCCTTCTCACGCCTCACCAAGTGATTGAGATTCATGAATTTTGAAATAAAGTTTTAACAGAAATAAAAGTGTTTTAAAACAACAAATTAAATAAAAATGAATTAAAAATAGAATTAATACTAGACGACCCATGCGAAAATTTCGCGAATAAAATGTGACGAATAGTGAAGTTGAATGCTTGTAACATAATGAAAAGTAGAACAGTACTTTTGTAGCATATTTTTTTAGTGTAATAGGTACGCATCAAAATACTCACAACATATTACGAAACAGTTAGAAAAATTTAAAACACTCTGTATTTATGACAAACTGTCACTGACCTTAACAGAATACAACCAACCTGAACAAAATGCCCCAGACATATCAGCATCTCTGATATTTGTTGCTGTGTGAATAAAATGTTTACATTGGAATTGTATAGCAAAACGAAAGTGTTTCCATAACAGAAAAAAATATCCAAAAAGCTACTTATTGAATAAAAAAAAAGTTTCTTGACATCTCTGTGATATCTGCTGCTGCAATCTAGGGACTTGACTCTGAACTTTCTCATGCGCGCTACCACTTAAAGCACCAAAATCTGAAAAATTCTTTCTTAATTTATGATTTTACCTAACTGGATACCTTAATCTTTAAAATGATATGATATTTAGTGATTTTGGCTAGGTATCGAAGAAGATAAATGGCTTGACATAAAAAAAGCACGCTGTGGAAATAATATTGATACTTTTGCCCTTAAAAGGTCGATTTCCAAAAAAAAAAAATCTTTTATAAAATATGGTGTGAACAAAGCAGCCACCTTGGCCATTAAAATGATATCTCATTTATCGATTTCTGTTAGTTATCGAGCAAAGTTAAAAAAAAAAAGTTATAGAAATGATGATAATTTTGGCCCTTAACGGTTGAATTTGGAGAAAGTTTTTTCTTAAAATATGATTTGACCAAAGCAGATAATTTAATATTTAAAACGATACCTCATTTATTAATTTTGGTTAGGTATCAACGGAAATAAATAGCTCCTGACAGAAAAATGTATTGTAGAAATATTAAAACTTTTGCCCTCTAAGGTTAGAATTTTGAAAAGTTTCTTTCTTAAAATGTAGTGTAACGGAACCTTAGACCTTACGAAGACCTCAATCTTTAAAATGATACCTCGTTTATCAATTTTGTTTAATTATCAAGGGAGATAAATGACTCGAGACACAAAAAACGCATTTTAGAAATACTGATATTTATGCCATTTAAGATTTCAATTCAGAAAAAATCATTTCTTAAAGTGTGATGTTACCACAGCGGAAACCTTAATTTTTAGAATAATACCCCATTTATCTATTTCGGTTAGATATTAATGGAGATAAATGGCTCGTGACACAAAAATGTGTTGTAGAACCATTTATACTTTTACCATTAAGGGTTAAATTCCAAAAAGATCTTTCTAATACATGATGCCACCAAACGTGAGTCACTACTCTTCATACTCCTCCTATATTTATCGATTTTGGTTAGAATCCAAGGAGATAAATGGCTCGGAAACACAATAAACGCATTTTAGAAATACTGATATTTATGCCATTTAAGATTTCAATTCAGAAAAAATCATTTCTTAAAGTGTGATGTTACCACAGCGGAAACCTTAATTTTTAGAATAATACCCCATTTATCTATTTCGGTTAGATATTAATGGAGATAAATGGCTCGTGACACAAAAATGTGTTGTAGAACCATTTATACTTTTACCATCAAGGGTTAAATTCCAAAAAGATCTTTCTAATACATGATGCCACCAAACGTGAGTCACTACTCTTCATACTCCTCCTATATTTATCGATTTTGGTTAGAATCCAAGGAGATAAATGGCTCGGAAACGCAATAAACGCATTTTAGAAATAGTGACATTTTTGCCCTTTAGGGGTCGAATAACGAAAAATTCCTTTCTTAAAAAATAATGTTACCACGGCGGTGACCTTAGTCTTTAATATGATATTTCATTTATCTATATAGGTTACTTATCAGGGGAGATAAATAGCTCGTGACACAAAAATGCGTTGTAGAACTATTTATACTTTTTCCCTTTAAGGTTGGAATCCCCAAAACATTCTTTCTTAAAATATGATGTCACAAAGCTGAGACATTGCTCCTTATAATCCCACTTAATTTATTGATTTTGGTTAGATATCCATGGAGATAAATGGCTCAACACAAAAAAAAAAAACGCAGTTTAAAAAAATTGACATTTTTGCCCTTTAGGGGTCGAATTTCGAAAAATTCCATTCTTAAAATATAATGTTACCACGGCGGAGACCTAAGTCTTTAATATGATACCTCATTTATCTATATCGGTTAGATATTGATGGAGATAAATAGCTCGTGACACAAAAATGCGTTGTAGCACCATTTATACTTTTCCCTTTATGGCTTGAATTCCAAAAAACTTCTTTCTTAAAATATGATGTCACCAAAGCTGAGACATTACTCCTGATAATCTTACTTGATTTATCAATTTTGGTTAGATATCCAGGGAGATAAATGGTTTGAGGCACCAAAAAAGTATTTTAGAAAAATTGACATTTTTGCCCTTTAAGGGTCAAATTACAAAAAATTTCTTTCTTAAAATGTAATGTTACCACGGCGGAGACCTTAGTCTTTAATATGATACCTCATTCATCTATATCGTTTAGGTATTAAGGGAGATAAATGGCTCGTGACACAAAAACGCATTGCTAAAATATTGATACTTTTGCCCTGTAAGGGTCGAATTTTGAAAAAAATTTGTCTTAGTATATGACTTCACTAAAGCGGAGATTTTAATCTTTAAAATGATACTTCATCAAACGATTTCAGGTAGATATCCAGGGAGATAAATGACTCGTAACAGATAAAACAGCAGTTTAGACATATTGACATTTTTGGCCTTTAAGGGTCAAATTCCGAAAACTTTCTTTCTTAAAATATGATGTGACCAAAGTGGAGACCATAAGCTTTAAAATTACACTTCATTCATTGATTTTGGTTAAGTATGAAGGAAGATACAGGCTTGTGACAAACAATACTGTATAGAAAAAATATGTATGATTTAATTCTGAACACACCTATTTCAATTTTAAACAATTTATTTTTAAACACTTACTTTCAAGAAAAGCATTAAACCTTGGACCTCCTGATACATTGTATACAAAATGAATTTATCTTACCTAACCTTCTGGACATCAAGTTTTAGTTTGTACTGCAGGTTTACAACACTGACTTCAATCTACATTTATTTATATGCCCTGACCACAGTATACTGCAAACTTTTGTTACAAGGGTTATAATTCCTCATTGTTGAGCCACAGATTTGTTTCTTTTGTTATTTTACGGTACACATGCACTTCAAAGGATTGAACTGCACTTGTATAAACATTGTTTTCAATTTTCATGAGCATTTCAGGACTTTCTGTGTTAAAACTGTTTTGGAAATAGGTTACTTTTTTGCACGTTTTTTTCCATTTATTTATTTATGCATGTGGTGTGGATCCTTTGTGGTATGGGGCCCTTTGTGGTGTGGGTCCCTAGGTTACAGCCTAGGTAGCCTATGCCTAAATTGGACCCTGCTTCTGAGTGAAGTTATTTTGTTGTTTACTACTTGAGTAGTGAAGAAAGGCTGTGAATCAAGAAAAGTAATACTTTTGAAATGTAATACTTTTAACGAACCTGAATAAAAAACAACAACAATACTTTAGTTAAAAATTGTGCTGTTGTTTTAGTAGGAGGATTAAGCAGTAAGCTATATACATATTTGTCCATATCATTTTTCCCCAGTAGGAAAGTTGTGTAAAATATAAGTAATGAGCCCCCAAAATCCTTTCTTTAGTATATTATTAATTGCAGACTTTAACTTTTTCAGAAGAAAATATCGATGAAACTTATGGAATAAATGTACAGTTTGAAGAATCAGAAGAAGAAGATGATGAAGATATGTATGGAGAAGTTCGAGAAGAGGAGGATGATGACGAAGGTGAAGAGGCAAAGTTAGACCGAGCAATTCATGCTGAAAATGTAAGATTCATTTTTTCCCCCTCTATAAAGGGCAGCCAAATAAAAATGAGACAGAGTATATAACAAACATGGCTTGGACGTTGGTAAGGTGGATATGTGTATGTCTATAGAAGTGTGCCTATTGAAAATCAGAAAGGAACAGTGCAAATATTCACTGCTTTGACATTTTTCTCATCTTGAGGGCAGCGAATCATGTGTATATCTGACTTTACTGTGGTGGCTGGGAAAGAGAAGAGTTGTAGTGTTGTTTATTACTATGAAAGCAGTGTATGGCAAACGTTGCGTGTCACATGCCTGTATGTTTGCATGCCTGTATGTTTGCATGCCTGTATGTTTGCATGAAATAAATGATTTTGAGAAGGTCAGTTGTCATTGGAATACTGCATTCCAGCAGTTGGCCAGGACAGGCTCACCATGTCATTACCCCTTCTGTCATTGCTGTGGTGGATGGTGCCGTCAGAAAAGACCAACGACAGGTGGGGGAAGACTAGTGTTGCAAACTGAAAAAAAAAAATGTTTTTTTTCAGATTTGTGAAAAAAAAAACATGAAAAAAAACTTAGCACCCTCGTTTTTTTTCTAAATTTTTTTTTTTTTTCCAGAAAACTATATATTTGATAAATTATAGTTTTATTTATGGAACTTACATTTTACATGTGTGTTTTAAACCTTACTAAATCATATAATATCTTACACTAGCTTCGAGCCTGTCAAAAATGACGGTTTGAACGCAATATTCTGGCAGCTCATTTTTTTTTTTTTTTTGCAGTTGGTTAATTAAATGGAACTGATATTACATAATACTAATGACCTTGATTTTGCAAAGTTCTACATATTTCATTTGCCGTTCACATAGCCATACAGTAGTAACTTCTACTGAATTAATGACGCCGGAATTAAAGAACCAATTAAATAAAATCAGCTTAGGAATTCCAAAAACTTTTGCTATCCACGTATTATCAGTTTTATTCCTGGTCCAGGCACAATTCAGCACGTTAAATATGAAACTACTTCCACCCGCATTAATTAATACATTTAATAACATGGCGCTTATGAAAGCAGTTTAATTGGTTTGTAAAACTCGTTTCAGAGTGAATTATGCTGTAACAAAATATGTCAGTTGCGTTTCTGGTAAACTTAACCACAACCTCCAGTAATATTGCGTTCGAAAATCATAGCCTCTATTACCCTCAAATGAATAATGATGGGTATCACCTATGGTGGTAGTAGGAATTCATTCTGAAAAACCTTGTAAGAAAATTAATATTTTTTAATTATATCTTTCGTTATATGAATACGTTACTCTGGTTAGATTATCAGAGCACTTGGTTAGGATCTCACATAAATAAATGCATTTTACGTTAGATGACAGAGATTACAATTTCGAAAACAAATAACTGTTATTTATTTGACTAATAAATGTCGCGATTACGTATGTACGATTCTCTGAGTTTTTAATAAACCTCATTGTTTCTTATCGTGTGCCAAAAAATTCTTAGTTTACTGTTTAAACTGGTGCTTACAACTGAAGCAGGTAAAATAGCGTAAATAATGAAAACCCTTCTCCTTACATTAATTTCTGCATCTGGTTGTCGTAGATAAATAAAAAGCAATATGTAAATTTAATCGATCGTAATAATTGTAACTTTGTGACATATAATTGCCTGGTATTAATTTTTTTTCCCTACTCTCAGTATTTATTATATCACTGCTCACTGCTATTTTGCGGCAATAATATCGTTGTTGAATTGCGAGTGTCATATCCTTGATGATTTAAATCTGATAAAAAAGTTATCTTAAATCTCATTTAATAGCTAACACATGTATCAAAAACTAAGGGTATCATATATAATGGTAGTAGGAATTTATTATGGAAAAGCTTATAAAGAGAAACGAATAAGTCATCCTTAATGATATCTTTAGTTATACGAATACGTTATTCTCGTTAGATTATCAGAGTATTTTGTTAGGATTTTAAAATAAAAAAATGCATTTCACTTTAGGTTACGGAGACGATGATTTCCTAAACGGGTAACTGTTATTTATGTGACAAATACATTTCGCATTATGTACATTTCTCCTAGTTTTTAATAAACCTCATTGCTACTTACCTTCTGCCAAAAAAATTCTTAGGTTATGCTCATAACTGATGCAGATAAAGTAGCGTAAATATTGAATCCCCTTCTCAATTTCTGTGTCTAACTGATACGGATAAAATAGCGTAAATATTGAATCTCCTTCTCCTTATATGAATTTCAGCGTCTAGCTGTAAATAAACGAAAAGCAAGATGGTGGTACGAACGTAATATGGTGGTTGATGATTGGCCGTTCGTTAGCCAATAGGAGAAGCAGCTATAGACGACGCACGCAGACGCCACGTTAGCGTTTTATATAATAGGATAATGATTCATAAATGTATCTATATAGGTAACATAATTTTTTATTCATCTTCTATGTCGGAACCACATTCACTAGTATCAGTACTACCAACACTAGTTCGGTCGGAGTTGGAATTTTCTGTTTCTTCTTCTGTTCTCTAGATCCATAACTTCAGAAATAGTTACATTTTCTTTTACTGGTTGTATTGCATGCAAAAGCTTTTGAGATTGCAATTTTAAATTGTGAGCAATGTACACACTGTGAATGAAGACTGCACCGATAGTTCTGTATTACGGTCTTTTAAGTTTGAATTTAAATATATTATCATACAAAATAGGAGCTTTATTTGTTTTCAATCGTTGGTTTACGCCAACGGTTGCAAGGAAATTATTCATAATTACTGACAATGACTCAGTATTATCACTATACGCTGCGAGTTTAACAAGTATACGAATATAAGGAAAGCACAACAAGTAATAAAAAGAGGCAAAAAACCGTAGTTAAATTTCCTAATTTTTTGAAAAGATTCGTAGGTCTACAGATAAATTTGTAGGGCCTGGCAGCACTAGTTCAAGTAGCGAGTATCAATCCAAACAATGGGGAACGGCCGAACGGGGATTCCTTCTCACGCAACCTAGCCTTTTCGGGAAGTCCCCTTTCGTAAAAGAAAACTTCAGTCGATGTTACCAATATTTTTCTAATTTTTTTTTCTACTGAACCAGAAAGTTATAGTAGATTTAAAAGTAAGATAAGTACTTAGTATAAACTCTAAAACAGTCATATTAAATGATAAATGCCTTAAAAATTTGAAATTTAGTAGTTATGAAAAAAAAAACATGTCCCAGAAAAAAACATGTTTTTTTTCACAGTTTTTTTTCATGTTTTTTTTTTCACGTCAGAAAAAAAACTTTTTTTACAACACTAGGGAAGACAGTCCATTTATGTTGGGTATCAGTCACAGTACCACTCACACCATCATTACAGAGCATCTGAAATTCCATAAAATCTGTGCGTATTCAGTTCTCCACTGCCTGAGAGAGGAACAAAATGTCAACATCACTTCTGCACATGGAAAGGTATCATGATGAATTAAATCATTTCCTGTCTCATATTATTGTGGTAGATGAAACATGGTGTCATGAAAAAAATCCAGAACTGTGCACGCCAACTCTGGGAAAATCATGACATTTTTCTTTCATTGCCAGGGCCTGCTGCTCATTGACTTTCTGGAACATGTCACCACAATCAATGCACTGCAATAGGTGAAGCGTGCCATCAAGTCCAAATACCCAGGAATGTTGTCAGACAGTATTATTCTGTTGCAGGATAATGTATGCCCACATGTTGTGTCGACTATAATGCAGAAGTTTTTCTGGGAAGCCCTTACACATCCTCCGTACAGTCCTGATCTCTCCCCATGGAATTTCCATATTTTTGGAGCTCTGAAGAAAGACATTCGTGGCCTTTGATTTTTATTGGATGGAGAGGTGTACTGTAGGCAGCAGCAGACATTTTTCCATTAAGTCAGTGACAATCTTGTCTCTAAGTGGATAAATGTATTTAACAGTTATGGTGATTACTTTTGAAATAATTAACAGCTTAATTACATTTTTCCATGTCTCGTTTTCATTTGACTGCCCCTTATAATGTACATTCATAATAAAAACAATTTTTAGAGGCGTTTGTAGTTTATCGTTTAACATGTATTAGATTCACTATTGTGCATTTCATGTTCTTTTTGTTTATCAGTGTATCATATTTAAGTCTACTTATTTGATAATGGTGACAATGAAAGTGCCACTAGGCAATTAAAATAAGGAAGATTAGAGAAAATAATCAATCACTTACTCAGATCAAGGCAGACACACTTAACATTATTTTGGTATTAAACCATATTCTTGTTGGTAGGATTGCGCCACTGATGTGGGGGATGTGCAAATAATGCATGACTCGCAAGGTCATAGAAAATGGTGTGATTTTTTTTTTTTTTTTTTTTTTTTTTTTTTTTTTTTTTTTTTTTTTTTTTTTTTTTTTTTTTTAGCTGGGACTATTCTGAAATAAATTATTGATAAAAGACTATTGGGAAATTATGTATATATTACATCGCAGGTGGTGGTGAAATGTCATAGAAGATATTCATAAATGCAAAAAAGTAAATTGTTTTAATGGAGCAGTGAAAAAACCCAATAATAAACAAATTTAGAAGAATTTTGTTAAAATTACTAATAACAAAACAATAATAAATGATGGGCTATTGGTAGGTTCTTATCAGTGATTTATGATATTTTGGTATGCAAGTACCAAAAACCTCCTGGATACCAGACATCCGCTGGGCAAAATCAACAACCCTATCCTTAGTTTTTTTTATTAACAATTTTAGTAAAATTGTTCTAAATTTATTTCTTTTTCACTTCTCCATTAATAAAATTTACTTTATTTTATGTTAGTGCATATATACGTTAACATTTCTATATATTTTTAGGAAACAAAGACACTAAAAAGGGGGTCATTAAATATTTAGATAAGAGAAAATCTACTGCTTGCCATAGAGGAAGATCCTGCAGTGACAAGACACAGAAAAAAACACATACAAACAAATAGCACGAAACTTCATCAATAGAATGATGTGGTCGCATGATGGAAGCTGGCAGCTAACAGTGTGTGCCGACCAGACCAGCAGCTCAAGGTCATGAAAAGCAACGTGACGGGAAGTGAGGATGGGAGTTGTAAGGCATAAGCCCCAAAATAATTATAATATATATGGTGTAGGTCCGATAAGCACTTAGCCTCTCTTCCCGATGGTGCCACTGACGCCAGAGAAATTTATTATCGTGTAGTACATTATCTTAGATGGTTATTGTTAAAATTTCAGCCAAATCGGAATCTTAGTTTTGTTTTGATCACATGTGAAAGTGGATGTGTCCACGGATTTTAGAAAAATGGAAAAAGAGCAATATAGGTCGGTTATTCAGTTCTTGTTTTTGGAAGGAAAATCATGCAGTGAATTCAAAGAGTGCTTGGATGCTGTGTACGGTGACTCTTCTCCTTCGATGGTGACTGTCAAAAATTGGAGTAACGAGTTTCAATGAGGTCGCACATTGGTTTTTGATGAGACACGCCCAGGTGCCCTGAAAATGGTTTTCATGGAGGATAAAGTGACAAAAATCCATGATCTCGTATTGGCAGGCCGCCGATTGAAGGTGTGTGAGATTGCTGGGACAGTAGGCAACTCAAAAGATTGCATGGAATTTTGGGCATGAGAAAGCTGTCGGCGCAATGGGTGCTGCGTTTGCTCACTCTGGACAACACACGCAACCGTGAGACCAATTCACAGCAGTGTTTTACACTGTTTAACTGCAGTCCAAACCTCAGTCTTTAAATTGATACCTCGTTTATGAATTTTGTTTAATTATCAAGGGAGATAAATGACTCGAGACACTAAAGAAGCATTTTAGAAATACTGATATTTTTGCCCATTTAAGGTTCAATACAGAAAAAAAAACATTCTTAAAATATGATGAGACCTTAATCTTTTGAATGATACCTCATTTATCTATTTCGGTTAGATATAAATGTAGATAAATGGCAGGCAGTGGCGGATCCAGGAATTTGCTTTGGGAAGTGCTTGAGCGGACTTTGGTTTGGGGGAGGGCTTGGCTTGAACGGATTTTGGCGGAGGGCTTGCCTTCAGTGAATTTTGGTTTTGGGGGGAGGGCCTTGAGTCGGGCAAAGGGTAGTCTCTGTAGTCTCCTCGGGGGCCTCAAATCCGTAGAACTAAAAAAAAAGTTTCCAAAATTACAATGTTGGAGGTGGACCTAGAAACTTTTTTTTTGGGGGGGGGGGGCTTGAGGCCCCTAGGCCCCCCCCCCCTGGATACTCCCTTGATGGCAGGTGACACAAAAATGTGTTGAAGAGCCATTGATACTTTTTCCCTTTAAGGATTGAATTTCAAAAAATTTCTTTCTTAATATATGATGTCACCAAAGCAGAGACATTACTCTTCATAATCCTACTTCAATTTACGGATTTCAGTTAGGTATCCATGGAGATAAATAGGCCGAGACACAAAAAATGCATTTTAGAAATACTAATATATTTGGCCTTTAAGGGTTCAATTCAGAAAAATCACTTTCTTAAACTATGATGTGACAACAACGGGGATCTTAATCTTTAGAATGATACCTTATTTATCTATCTA
Organism: Vandiemenella viatica; assembly: GCA_031002005.1. NCBI lineage: Eukaryota > Metazoa > Arthropoda > Insecta > Orthoptera > Morabidae > Vandiemenella > Vandiemenella viatica. The sequence continues at coordinate 195,235,029 of JARYHS010008074.1, read as the reverse complement.
TTTCGGTTAGATATTAATGGAGATAAATGGCTCGTGACACAAACATGTGTTGTAGAACCATTAACACTTTTTCCCTTTAAGGGTTAATTCCAAAAAAAAATTTCTTAATATATGATGTCACCAAAGCAGAGACATTTCATAATCCTACATCTACATATATACTCTGCAATTCACAAAATTGTGGGTGACAGAGGGTGCTCAGCACCAAAGCTAATCTCTTTGTTGTGCATTCGAATCCCTAATGGTACGAAGGAAAAAAGAATTCATATAATAATCATTGTGTAACCTTATTTCTTTAATCTTATCTTTACTGTCATTCCGGCTCAAATAGGTTGGTGGAAGAAGTATTTCACTACACTCACAAGTGAAAGTGGCAGTACGCACGTTTACCAATAAGTTTAAATGAATCGTGCGTCGTCTATCTACCAGAGACTCCCAGCCAAGTCCACTAATCAGTTCTGTGACTCTTTCATAAGGACTGTAGCAAGCGGTCACGAATTGAGCGGCTCTTCTCTGTACTTTCTCTATACTTTCGATCAATATTTTATAATCAATATAATGATATTTTCACTGTAAACTATGTTTTGTCTCTATGTTTTATATTCATATTTCTGAGAGATGGTAATGTAGTGAAATAGTAGGTGTGCTGCCCTCTGAAGAAAGTCATAGAACGATGGTTGAAACATTAGGTTTCAATAAATTGACGGGGTTCCACCCAGACAACCAAGTTAACATAGTGAAATAGTATTGTTATAATGTGTCAATAACAACTAATAATAATTGTTTCACAGGTATATATACACAAAATTTGGTAGGTGGATACTGAAACTGTAGAGAACAGACTGAAGTTTGCATGTAAATTGTGCATAGTTAATCATTCTGTATGGGGATGTCCGTTAATTACATAAGAGTTATTTACTCAAATTTGGATTCCCACCCACTCCCCTTTGGTGAGATGTAGGGGGATCTTCCCCTCACCTGTCCCCTCTCTCATGTGAGACTGACCTTGCAGTTTATTTGAAGTGGTCATGTATTTTGCTTCATACCACTAGATGTGTAAGCATCAATACTGATGTCTTCTTATTTTGTGTGAAATAAGAGGTGAAAAATGATATGAAAGTTGTCACGAGATTTTTATTTACTCCCTCCCTTTTAATAAGATTTGGTGAGATTTTACTGGGCCCCCTTTGCCATATTTAAAATCATGTAATTAATGGACGTCCCCTTTCCATTAACAAAATTATTACCTCTTTTAAATAATTGTTTTCACATTTTAGTTGGGTGGTGCAGAAGAGACTCGCAAGGAAAAGACTTTACACCCTCTTGATATTGACGCATATTGGCTTCAGCGAAGACTCAGCAAGTTTTATGATGATGCTATGGTATCTCAAGCGCGAGCTGCTGAAGTTTTGGCTGTGCTTCGGGATGCTGGAGATGACCGTGATTGTGAGAATCAGCTTGTGCTGCTGCTGGGCTACAGTTGCTTTGACTTCATCAAGTTACTGAAGCGTCACCGTCATATGAGTAAGCTCAAGAATCTTCCTGTTATCCACACTGGAACAGTTTAACTTAAGTACTTGACTATAAATTATACAAAATTTACCAAATTGCCAAGTAAGGCATAAGCAAAAACTAAAACATTTCTATAGTTTACTGTGAAAGCAGGCACTAATTATTGTGTTTAAATCAGTAGTCGTGGCAAATTATTATACCAAGTAAAACTGTAGTTTAACTGTTCCTGAATTATCAAGCGGTTTCAATAATTTTAATTGAAGATCCATAGGCAGTAAGTGGAAGAAAATCTAGTTATATTGCTAATTAATAGCATCATTTACCTGGGTTCGGTGCTGATGGATCTAATAAAGGGATTCCCAGTGTTTTTCATACACACACCTCTCCCCCCTTCTGTCCATAGAATTTTTTCCATGCCTTCCCCCTTTTTTCTGTAGAGAATCCTTCCCATGTCCTCCCCCCCCCCTCCTCTTTTCCTTTCCATTAAAAGAATCTCACACTCCCTTCCACAGCCACAATTTTATTATTAATAAGGTAATATTAATAAGGTATTATTAATAAGGTAATTTCACAACTAACAATGACATGTCTGAGGGAACTCACTAAGTATGTGATGTTAGAATAAAGGTCCCCCCCCCCCCCCAACTCTAAGAGAAGACAGTACTTGTGACGTTGTAGAGCTAGGGTATCATCCACACAGGCGGTGAAGCTAACTCACACCCCATGCCCTCCACATTGGGAACGTATAATCTAATCAGTCTTCAAAGTTCCTAATTTTTCCACTCACAACGAACTGCATATAACCTGATATTGCTTATGTTGCTTCTAAGCAATTTTACATGTACGTGTATTTATTAATATGATGATGAAAGAGGGAGTATATTCACCTAGAAACCTAACATCTTGTTGCAGCTCACACTTCCACACACAACAGCAATAATTTTGAGTTTCATAGTGTATGCAATCATAGTTCTCCCTGTCAGCAGTTTATCAGAACTAAGTGGAAAATGAGAACCAAGCAGCTACCTTCATTTTGTATCTCCTTGCTTCCCCCTCCCACCATTCCCTTTTTCTTTTCTCTATGATTTCGGTTCTTCCACCTGCACGAATCACCATTTAATATAAGAACTGGTTTTTTAATTTGTATTTTTTATTATGTACTGTATATACACTATATTTGAAGTTATATTTTGGTGCACTAATTCGTTCCAGGCGATAGTGGCAACTCACAAGCAGTCCTCTGACAAAAGCCACAGTAAGATGGCAGAAACGTTAGGTTTTAATAAATCGATGCGGCTCCACCCTGAGAATAAATCATTCTTTCTTGTTTATAAGTTTCATTGTGTTCAGTAAATAATTATTGAAGAAAAAAAATAGTCCATTAGTTTCTGGGCCACCCTCGTATATAAGATGTCAATCATTTCATTAGTATTATTTTTATTATTATTTTGTTTAATTTTTTCAGTGAACTGGTGTGATTTTTTGTTCCATTTTAACTTAATTGCCCCCCCCCCCCCCCCTCCTGGAAATTGAGAATGAAAAAATGCTGGTTGTTCTGATCTCAGGACGAATTTCACTGCCTCATAACTTCTGCAAGTTAGTGATGCCTAAAGAAGAATTGGTTGAAAAAGTATTTCCAAATATTCAAATGAATTATAAGAATAATGATTGCCTGACCTAATGAGCTATTCTTGCCACCAAGAATAATGATGTCTATAAACTTAACAATATTATTCATCAATTGCTTTGAAAATTTGACATGACGTTGCATTAAAAAAAATCTTGACAAAACCTTTCAAAAGTGAAGATGTTCTCATTCCCTGCATTCCCTTGACTCCCAACAGATATGCCATTTTAATTTAAGAAATTTTAATTTCAATTTGAATAGTGTTTGCAATCACTATCATCAAAGATCAGAGCCAGTCGTTAGATTTTTGCGGTTTAGATCTAGACACGGATTGCTTCCCATATGGGCAGATACTCAGACCACTGCTTGAATTTAGTGTAGTGATGTGGGACTCAAATATGGGTATCAAATTCATGAGTTGGAAGGGGTACAGAGGAATGACGGGTAGATCTGTTTGTGGAAATTACTGCATAATACAATCGGCAATAGATATGCTGAAGAATATGGGTTGGGAGTTATTGGAAGACAGGAGATGAGTTGGGAGTTATTAGAAGACAGGAGATTGGTGAGTAAGCTGAGGAAACGTTAAAAAAAACCCACACAAGTATTTTTTCGTGATTGATGGATTGACAGATTGTTATTTACAGTTGTTTCCAGTATTTAGACCACATTTTCTTTGACATGAAGTTAATGATACAAAATATCAGTTATGGTCTGAGCAGTATTTTTTGCATGTATCACATTCATCCAAGCAGGCAGACAGCATACACATTTTTCTTACTTCTTAATTTCTCAAATGGTACAAGAATACGAAAGCTATTTTATTCTTAGTATCCTGACCTGCACATTGTTCAAAACCAAAATCTGTTATCTATTTTTTTTGCATGAATTATGGTCAGTGAAACACAAATTACTTCTCACAGTTCAAGGGTTTACTGCGTAGCATATATAAAAAAAATTGCAAGTAGTAACTGGTTACTACTATATTATATGTATAGAATAGAGTACCTTCAATCATTTTGCTTTTCATTTTTGTTGAGCCTTATTAAACAGCCCAGAGTTTTGATTGACAAGCATATGAAATATTTCAATCTTTTTGTGAAATTCACAAGGTATATAGGCATTTGCAGTCTCTGTGCCTGCAATACATCTATGTTATTTTATTTCTTTTTAAATCGGTACCTTCGTGCACTACCTGTGTGCTCTGAGTGATCATGATGAATGAAAACTACCAGTGGTTGATAGCATAGGTTAGGAATTGAGAAACAATGTTTGGAAATCCTGATCCTGTGAAGTTTTTTAACATTTTTCTGTGGAGGTAAACTGTACTTTAATTGAAATCAAATTTTGTATGCTTTTCAGAAAATAAATTCCTCAGTTGGCAATAATTTGATGAAGTCATTCTGCATAAAAGTGCACTTAAAAGAGACTTTATAATTATGTTTGGATATGCTATGCTTGGTTCATTTCAGTGATCCAATATACTACTAATAACATATGTGTTTCAGTTTTGTATTGCACATTGCTGGCATCATCACAAAGTGAATCTGAGAGGCAGAAAATTAGAGAGAAGATGAGTGAGGATCCATCACTGGTGCGTATTCTTCGTGCACTGGATACTGGAGGAGGAGATGATGATGAAGTTGTAGGTGGTGGTGGAGGCAGCCGTGGTTCATCTGGAAGAGCACGTCGTGAAATGGGTGGTGACGGTGGAGTTGATGGTGGCATGGGGGGGACCTCAGCTACTGTCCCTGGTCAGCGGGTTGTCATAGATCTGGAGGACCTTGTTTTTGCCCAAGGTTCACATTTCATGGCTAATAAGCGTTGTCAGTTACCAGACGGTTCTTTCCGTAAGCAGAGGAAAGGTAAACAATATTCTTTTAAGTAAATCTAATCATAATACGTTTCTCAGTTAACTAAATGTGTGGAAAGCAGATACAATATGATTTTTTTTTTCTGCCCCAGAATAGTAGTGTAATTATTTTAATCAAATGCTTATAAGCTTAAGAATCAAGAAACATGACTGATATTGTTTTCCTGTCATTATTACTTTAAGTAGAATCCCAATTAAATATTCTGCAACTTAATTTCACAGTAGTTGTGGGTGTAGATTCAGTTGATAAAACTGTTACATAATAAAATATTAAACATAGATGCTTTGTACCCATTATTCTTCAATACGTGTGTTGTTATTGTTTAATTTAAATAGTACATAGTTTTATATTTATATACATTGTACAATTTATTAATTTCAGGTTACGAAGAAGTTCATGTACCAGCTCTCAAACCAAAACCATATGGACCAGATGAAACAATGGTACCCATAGATAAACTGCCAAAATATGTTCAGCCTGCATTTGAAGACTGTAAATCCTTAAATCGTATCCAGAGTCGCCTCTACAAGGCAGCCCTAGATTCTGATGAGAACCTGCTGTTGTGTGCACCTACAGTATGTTTTTAATTTATTTTTAAAACTAGTTTGGGTTAAGGTTGAATGTACTAACTGGTAAATATGAAGTATATGGAATGATGTGAGAGACTCATAAATGCTTGGGATAAGTGGAATAATTGTGTTTGCACATGGTATAAACAATTATTATTGGAACATCTATACTGTTATTAATCTGTGAGTGGGCAGCAACTGTCTTTCCTTTTGTCAAGGCATCTTCCGAAAAATTTGGGTAGGTTTTTCACCGTTTGAAACTTCATCAACAAACTTAAAATCTGTGGTATATCTTCTGACTACATGACTAGGGAATGGAGCGAGAAAAAATAATTCATCCATGCTGAGAATAACTTTTTTTTTTAACTGCTTAATGTCTCTCAACAACGCCGTCTTTAGAGACGGGAAAGGAGGGGGACAAGGAACGGGAAGGAATTCGGCCATGGCCTTTTGAAGGAAGCATCCCGGCATTTGCCTGGAGTTATTTGGGAAACCATGGAAAACCCAAATCTGGATGCCCGGATGGGGACTGAGAATAAATAGACCCCACAGATCACATTGCTTCTCATATGAACACTCCTATGTGAGATATCCACCAAGATCACACAGCACCACAAACGCTCTGGTCTTTAGGTTATGTTGATATTGTTTTTTACTACGTAAATTTGGCTGTTTGTTTCCTCAGTTTTCTGGAATACAGTGCAAAGAATTCACAGAAAATGTTAATCAAACCACTACATTAAAGATTAACATGCTGCCAATAAGTGTAACGAAAGTGTGGAATTTAATTTTTATGTAGGTTGCAAAGATGCTATATTAAAGACTTTATATTTTGCTACTAGAAAGGTCCACACAAGTTAAGCAGTGAGAAAATTATGTCTTATAATAGTGATTTTGTCATAAACCAACAATACATTTTTGTAATGTTTCTTTGTACTCTGTGTAAGGCCACATTGATTTCAGTCTATAATTATGTCACCATATAAAGATGTCTTGTAGAGCTACAGGGACCTGATTGTAGCAGTACTCAAGTCAAGGTCGAGATAGTACATATTCTACATCTACATCCATACTCTGCAAATCACAAACATTGTGGGTGGCAGAGGGTGCTAAGCACCAATCCTAAACCCGCCCATTCCAATCCCGAATAGTGCGAGGAAAGAAGGAATACATATAAGTATCAGTACGGCATCTTATTTCTCTAATCTTATCCCTCCGGTCATTGCGACCTAAATAGGTTGGCGGAAGAAGTATTTCATTGCACTCGAAATTTAAATTTTTTTCGCATATTCTCCAATAAATTCGAACGCAAGCTACGTCGTCTGTCTTCCAAACTATCCCAGCCCAATCTATGTATCAATTCTGTGACGCTTTCATAAGGGCTGTAACAACAAGTCACGAATCTAGCGGCTCTCCTCTGCACCCTCTCAACTGAGTCAATCAGAACCTTGCGATACGGATCCCAAACCCCACAACAGTAATCCAGATGCGGACGCACTAGTGTTTTATACGCTATCTCCTTTGTTTGAGCATTACAATTCCTCAAAATACGACCTATGAATCGTAATTTAGAATTTGCCTTGCCTACGACGGAAGTTATGTGCATGTCCCATTTCATGTTGCTTTGTACTATCACCCCCAGATACTTCACGGAATCAACCGTGTCAACAGGTGAATTGTTTATTTTGTACTCGTGAACAACCTGATTCTTCTTGTTACTTATCCGCATTGCCTTGCACTTTTTGCAATTAAGTGTAAGCTGCCATTTACGGCACCAATCGAAAATAGCATCCAAATCACGCTGAATTTCTAAGCAATCGTCGGAGCACCTTATTTCCCTATAGATAACCGCATCGTCGGCAAACAATCGCAACCAGCATTTGACGTTGTCACCTAGATCGTTTATAAATATTAAGAAAAGAAGTGGACCTATTACACTTCCCTGAGGAACGCCCGAAGTAACATTTATCTTAGAAGAGGCTTCCCCGTCAACAACGACATATTGTGATCGACCAGTTAGAAAATCACGTATCCACTCGCAAATCTGAGCCGAAATACCGTAAGCTCGAATCTTCGCTAAAAGTCGGTTGTGTGGCACAGAATCAAAAGCTTTCTGAAAATCCAAAAAAAACCGCATCAACTTGCGAACCTGCATCGATAACTTTCATTATGTCGTGGGAAAATAGGGCCAATTGTGTTTCACACGATCTCTTCTTCCGAAATCCGTGTTGACATGGTGTAAGTAACTCGTTCTCATCTAGAAACTTCATTATGTTCGAGCATATGACATGTTCCAGAATTCTGCTGCAGACCGATGTTAGAGATATGGGTCGATAATTCCTAGGATCACTCCGATCTCCTTTCTTAAAAACGGGAATTACCTGGGCTATTTTCCAGCTAGAAGGTACTTTTCTCTCTTCTAGTGATTTACGGAATATATCTGACAGAAATGGTTCAATATCCTCCGCGTATTCAGAAAATACTCTTACCGGTATACCATCGGGACCCGGCGCTTTACCCCACTTCAGGAGTTTTAATTGCTTTACAATTCCTACGCTATCAATTTCTATCGGATCCATCTCTAATTCCACACGATGTGGTAAAGTGGGGATGTTTTCCAATGTTTTCTTGCGTGAATGAATTTTTGAATTCGGTGTTAAATAAGGTAGCCTTGTCGCGGCTGTCTTCAACCTCCCGTCCGTCTTTTATTAGAACTGGCTTATTGTTCCCACTACAACTAACTTTTTTTACATACGACCAAAATTTCTTAGGGTTTTCAGTGAGGCTCTTAGAGAGAGAATTTTCACGAAAGTTATTAAATGCCTCACGCATCGCATTCTTAACACGTCCCCTTATCTCCTCTAACTTATCTAAATCAGTCCGATGCATCGTCCTTTTTGATCGTGCATGTATCTTCCTTTGCTTCTTGAGTAACCTTTTAACCTCCCGTGTGTACCATGGGGGATCGTTCTCTTCCCTGATTGTCCGTTTCGGGTATATGCAAGTTCATACCTTCCCCGAAGTATATGTAGGAATCGATGCCACCTCTCTTCAACGGTGCCTCCTGCTACTAAGAAGGTGTGGTAATTATGCCTCAAATACGCTCTAAAACACTCTTTTGAAGCCTTTTCGAATCTGTAAACGATCCTCTCTTTTCTCTTTCTGCGCGTGGTTGTTAGTTTTACTGTAGCAATTACAGCTTTGTGATCACTTATTCCTGCGGTGGTAGAAATATCCGTGAATAGTTCGGGCCTATTTGTAACAACTATATCTAAAATATTTTCGTTACCGTTGAGGCATCGCGTTGGTTCAGTTACGAGCTGTTCAAGATGGTGATCTGAGAAGAGGTCTAGAATGATTTCGCAAGCTGCTTTATCCCTGCCCCCAGTAACGTGAACGTAATTAGTCCAGTCGATATCAGGCAAGTTAAAGTCACCTCCTAGCATTATTGTATGGTCCGGAAATTGCCGTGCTATATTATTTACATTATTTCTCAAGGCCTCGGCAATATTTACGCTTGCATCGGGTGGACGATAGAACGAGCCTATCACAAGTTTTGTCCTAGCTACGTTGAGCTTGATCCATATGATTTCGCAGACAGTATGGACATCTATTTCGCTACATGGGAGGTACTTACTAACAGCTATAAATACACCACCTCCTTGGGAATGCAACCTATCCTTACGGAAAATGTTCATGTTACTATTAAAAATTTCGCCGGAACTTATATCCGGTTTTAACCAACTTTCTGTGCCTATACGATATCAGCATCTGCACTACGAATAACGTTTCGAGTTCAGGCTGTTTATTACAAACACTTCTGCAGTTAACTACTAGAACTTTTAATGTTCGGGATTCTTTTAAGCTACCCCTAACACGCGGTGCTGAATTTATCTTGGCTGTCCGCAACTGAATTTCCTCCTCAGGGTCATCCTTCCCTCAGCCTAAAAAAACCCCCAATGCACTCCACACGGCCCCTGCCACCCGTGTAGCCGATTCCCGTGTGTAGTGCACCCCTGATCTATCCAAGGGATTCCTACAAGACTCAACCCTAGGCGAAGATCAAGGAATCTGCAGCCATGGACTATCACAGAAGTCGCCGTAATCTCTGGTTCAGCCCCTCAACACGGCTCTGAACCAGAGGGTCCACAGTCAGTCCTATCGACAATGCCTGCAGATGGATAAGCTCAGCCGAAATCTTGCGGCCAATGGCCACAGAGTTCACCCTTTCTGCAAGTCGCCCAAAGGACGAGAGGATAACCTCCGACCCTAGGCGGCAAGCATCATTGGTGCCGACATGAGCTACAATCCGCAGCTGGCTGCACCCCGTCCGTTCAATGGCATCCGGGATGGCCTGTTCCACATCTCGGATCAGGACCCCCCGGAATACACAATGAATGGATACAGGAATTCATCCCCGACCTCTTCGCCATTTCCCTAAGGGGTTCAATAAATCGCCTAACGTTGGAGCTACCGACCACTAAAACCCCCTTCTGCAGTTGCCCAGACTTAGCGGGCTGTGGGGCTGCCAACTCACAGGCCGACGATTGCAGGACTGAATCAGATCCAGACAATGCGTCAAACCGATTGGACAGAGGTACAAGCTCGCCTTCTTGGGAATCAAGCTTGCACGACTGCCCCCGCATGCGCCGTCGACGTCCAGACACCACACGCCAGCCACCACTAGGCGACGGCCGCATAGATTCCGACATCTCGGCCTGGACTGCAGGTTCGATGACTGGTATGGGAGAACCTGCGAGCCGATCAGCGTCTACAGGGTCACCAACACCGCCTCTACTGCACTCACTTGCGGCAGCTTTCCAGCTGTGTAACTTCTTGTTACCAAAGCTGCAAGCTGGGTGCGCAGGTCAGTCACCTCAGCCAGCGTCTGCACACAACAACCACAGTCCACTACACATACTACCTTACAGAAAGAAAAAACTAAGGAATACACGAGAAAAACGGACTCACTATGCGTTCTCAGTAGGAGGCCTTTTGTCAATAACCAAATGTAGAAAGACGAAGCTTACGATAACTACGCACTTTAAATTAACTTGAACTGGAGGTACTGCTTCACGTAACGATTCCGACCAACGACTGCAGCTGCTGCTACTGACAAACTGATATGCAAGGACGAAGCTACAACTAACTACACACTTTTAAGTGAATTATCACTGAGGTACTACGTCACATAAACGGTTCTGACGATCGCTGCTGCTACTGACTAACAACTATACAGAGTCGAAGCTAACCACACACTTTGAATTAAAACTATCACAGAAGGCACTATTCCCCGTAACGGCTGCCGAAGAACGTCTGACTACTGGGGATGCTAAACAAATACGCAAAGATGAATCAAAAGAAAACTACACACTTTAAACTATATCACCCAGAAAGCACTGCCTCACGTAACGGCTGCCGAAGAACGACTGAACTGCTGGGGCTGCTAAACAAATATTCAAAGATGAAACAAAAGAAAACTAAATACTTTAAATTATATCACACAGAGAGCACTGCTTCACGTAATGGCTGCCGAAGAACGACTGACTACTGGGGCTACAAAACAAATATTCAAAGATGAAACAAAGAAAACTAAATACTTTAAATTATATCACACAGAGAGCACTGCCTCACGTAATGGCTGCCGAAGAACGACTGAACTGCTGGGACTACAAAACAAATATTCAAAGATGAAACAAAAGAAAACTAAATACTTTAAATTATATCACACAGAGAGCACTGCTTCACGTAACGGCTGCCGAAGAACGACTGACTACTGTGGGCTACAAAACAAATATTCAAAGATGAAACAAAAGAAAACTAAATACTTTAAATTATATCACACAGAGAGCACTGCTTCACGTAATGGCTGCCGAAGAACGACTGACTACTGGGGCTACAAAACAAATATTCAAAGATGAAACAAAAGAAAACTAAATACTTTAAATTATATCACACAGAGAGCACTGCTTCACGTAATGGCTGCCGAAGAACGACTGACTACTGGGGCTACAAACAAATATTCAAAGATGAAACAAAAGAAAACTTAATACTTTAAATTATATCACACAGAGAGCACTGCTTCACGTAATGGCTGCCGAAGAACGACTTCATGAAGTGAACTAACAGCATTGAAAATCAGAAGTTTCAATATCCACTTATTCCTCAGCAAAACTCTAAATGTAAACTGTTGGAGTTTTTGGAAAAATTCTCATGAAATCCAGTTCATAATACCTTTGAAAAAATGAGGAGTAGACAACTGGTGAAATTCTCCAAATTGGATTGAAAACAACACCCCAAGCCAGCAGAGAATTAGTTGGAAAGATGTGTGGTTAATCTCACCGGTGAAACACTACACACTGAGGCAAGCTCGGTTCTCATCAAAGACCTCTGTTCTGTGATAACACCAGTGAAAATACCTGTAGATTGAGTCGTCAGTGTGGTGGAGTCTTCAATTTCCTCTCTGAGATGAGATTATACTTTAGAAATTCGCAGCAAAATGGCAAAGATATTATGAATTCCCAGGTTGACACCATGGAATCTCCTCGAGAGGAACGATACAGTTTATGCTGGCAAAAGAGAGAGAAGATATTGTCGTGTTACCTTCCAACAAAGGCAGTGCTTCAGGGGTGTTGTATGTTAATGAATATGACCTGAAGGTATAAGTGCTGTTACAAGACGAAATATATTTGAAGCTTTCAAAAAGCTCCAGAAAATCCAACACAAAATAACAGCGAAAATATATGAAGTGACTTCAATTGAACCAGAGGCGAAGATAAAATTTACATCAAATAATTATTTGACCCCACAACTTCACTGTCTGCCAAAAAATAATTGTTTAAAAAAACATAACAACCGTCTTCAAAAAAAGCACACTAAAAATTTTTAAAATAACTTTATACCTGGCTTATAAGAAAGTAAATCTAAACGGACAATATTTTACATTACTGTTATTGAAATTTTTACATTAATTAATTATTTTTGGAGTCGGTGCCAGCTGTCACATAGAGAAGATCGAATTACTTTACTGTTAGTTTAATATCTGCGTATTATCTGTATGTTTCAGTTTTGTAGAAACATGTTTCTAGCATGAATTGTCGGTAAGTAGTAACATGATTTTTTATGTATTATTTTATTAATTATTGTTTTTGTTTTTCTTGCTTTGGCTGACACTGACTCCAAAAATAACTAATTAATGTAAAAATTTCAATAACAGTAATGCAAAATATTGTCCATTTAGATTTACTTTCTTCTAAGCAAGGTATAAAGTTATTTTTAAATTTTTAGTGTGCTTTTTTTTAAAGCGGTTTTTATGTTTTAAAATTTTTTTAAAAAAACCAATTATTTTATTTTTAAATTTTTAGTGGTATTATAGTTTGCTATGTATTTTAAATATGCCACAGCAGTTCTCATTTTACAAACTTCCTGGTAGCTCAGTGGTTAAAGCACTTGCTTTTTTTTTTTTTTTTTTTTAAATTGTCTTTATATATCCCAATGACTTCCAGAACAGGGTGAATTGGATGTTGTGTTAAGGAATGTTAGTTTACAGTTTGGTCCAGGCTGTGTTTTGATCTAATCATAACATCTGTTAACGCTGCTGCTCGACAATCAAAACATGTAACATCTGGGCATTAATACATACCACATACAGAAATCTGTCTCTGGAATATATCTGTTTGTTCCGGCATCACACAGAAAAAATATATTTTTAATTGGCTTGGGGTCCAAGTTGAAATCTGAAATACATGTTGAGACATTGGACACATTTATTTTATACATATTCTGCCATGACTTAAAAATAGCTTAATTGATTTTGACAGGATTTAAAACTGTGGATTTTTGTAAAGAACGTTGGAAATTAATTGAGGTGGGGGTAAAGGGGAAAAGGAATTGGGCTTTTGTGTACTAAATGTAGACTGCTTTTTCTGATTGATTGAAAGTATACATGTGAAATTTCTATTGATATCAGAAAAGAACTGTAGGTATGTGTAAAAAAACAATTAAGGGGTGCGGAGAAGATGAGTAGTTTGGTTTTGTAAAGCTAGTGTGGATAGTATTTTTCTCTTTGTTTTAAAGTATACATGTGCAAAGTTCCATTAAAACTAGATAAAAACTGTAGCTTTGTGTAATGAACATCTGTAAAAATTAAATGAGGTAAGGGAGTGAGCGGTGGGTTTTGTAAAATAGAATGTAGATACAATGTTTTTCTTTGTTTTTAAGTATACATGTGCAGTGTTCCATCGAAATCTGATGAAAACTGTGGGTATCTATCTATAAACAACATTGTAAATTAGGAGGGGGGGGGGTGAAAGGAAAAGGGGTAGGGCTTCTGCAACCTAATTTAAACACAATTGTTCTGTATGTTTTAAAATATACGTGTGCAAATTTACGTCAGAATCAGATAGAAACTGTAGCTTCATGTAGATAAATGGGGTGCAAAGGGTGAGAGAGATTTGGCTTCTCAAAACCAAATATAGACAGTATTTTTCTGTTGTTTTGAGGTATTTATGCACATACTTTCTTCAAAATCAGATAGAAACTGTAGTTTTATATAAAGGATATTGACAGTAATTAAAGGGGTTTGCGTTTTTTGTGAAAGTTATGTGGACAGTATTTTTCCACATGCTGGATTTTTTGGTCAGAAATCTTATCCATAAAAAAATACATATATGTGCCAACTTTCACGGTAATCGATCAAACGGTGTCGACTGTAGCTTTATAAAAGAAAATTGACAAAAATCGAAGTGGGGAAATGGGGAGAGGGGTTCAGCTTTTGCAAACCGAAAGTTGAAGTTATTTTCTCTTTGTTTTATAGTAAAAATTTGCTAAGTTCTATCTAAACCGGATAAAAACTGTCAGACGAATTGAGAACCTCCTCCTTTTTTTGAAGGCAATTAAAAACTAATATATATTATGACCAATTGTCAGCAAGTTTAAATGTACGCATCTGCTTGCAAGATACCTGGTGGATAAGCTGAAGAATTTGAGGAAATTGCTTTTTTCTATCAGATATCGATATATATAAAGATGAATGTATGTTTGTTTGTTCTTCATACAAATCCACAGTTTTCATCCGATTTCGATGCATGTTTGCACACTTATGCTTTGAAACAAGGAGAAAAGTACTGTCTACATTAGTTGAAAAATTTTCTGTATAAATAATACATGTTGTCTTATAATTTCGAAAAATTACTGAATGGTGATAGACAGATGCGTAGGATATGTAGGTCTCTGTACGGACTTTTCATATAGCAGTCTGGTAGCTCAGTGGTTAAAACGCTTGCTTACTGGTGTTTAGATCATGGTCTCCAGTTCAAATCTCCATGGAGGCAAAGATTTTTAAAAATTGTTTTTGATTGTAAGATTCACGCCTGGAACATCGGTTATTCGGATTGAATGTTAAACTGTAGTTATCACAAATTTAGGGTTTCAATGCAAGGCAAATCGTAGGTAGTCTTGCAATGCTGTAAGTGGTCACTTTTTTACGTTATAATGATCCCTCAGGGGTTGTTCGCAGTCAGTGTGTTTTTGTGTGTGTGGGTGATCTGCATTAATATTACTATAAATGCGGAAGAAAGTTTCTGTCTTTTTGTTACGGTTTTACGACTAAATTGCTATACTGATATTGATGGAATTTGCCAAGAAAATGTGTAGGAAGGGCACAAGACATTTTTTTCCAGTATTAATAGTTGTAGTCACAAAATTTTGAGAACTTATCGAATGGTGACAGAAATATGTTGGAAATTGATTCTCTTCAAGAGACAGGTTCGACGCTAGAATTATGTAGTGATAGCTTTCCTGTCATATTATGCCGACTCGGTGTTGTTTGGGACCAATCCGTTGTTACAAACAACTTTCTATATTCAATTCTGGCAAAGAAATTGTTAATCCATTCGTACGAAGTTGTGGGTATCAGCTAGTTCTTTATAATTTATAAAAATGATCAGATGCCTGGAAGATAACAAACTGCTAGTAAGCTTTCATGTCAATTTGATTTTTATAGATGTGCCAGTGGATGAAGCATTTAATGTAATTAGCGAACTTGTATAAAATCTCTGCCTGCCACAATAATGGGCATCACATGCTGAATTTTGCCAAAAAACAACCTTTTTCCAATACAAGAACACTTTTATCAACAGAATGAGGGAGCAGCAATGGGTTGCCCAGTGGCTCCCATTGTGCCAGACATATTTATGGAGGTCATCAATAGTTCTGATCTGATACCTTCTTTATGGTTAAGATATGTAGACAACACTTGCCATCTGGCCTCATGGACAAGAATCCCTCCAGCTTTTTTAGGGCATTTGAGTAGTGCTAGTGGAAAAAATTAAGTTTACAATCAAAATTGAAAACAAACATTCGGGAGGACGGCGGTTCGAATCCCCGTCCGGGCATCCAGATTTGGGTTTTCCATGGTTTCCCCACATCACTCCAGGTGAATGCCGGGATGCTTCCTTCAAAAGGCCATGGCCGAATTCCTTCCCATTCCTTGCCCCCATCCTTTCCCGTCTCTAAAGACCACGTTGTTATAAAGGGACGTTAAACTGTTAAAAAAAAATAAAAAAATAAAAAAAATAAATGAAAACAAACCGCTCCCTTTTATGGATGTAATTGTGAAAAGGAAGGAGGAAAGCACTCTGAGCCATGAGATATATTGGATACCCATGCATACAAATTGCAGTCTGCATGCTGATTCCCACTGCCATACGGTGATAAAACACATAATTTTAAAAACTTCAACTGCACATGCATCCATACTAAGTTACGAGGCAAATATACTCACTGAAAAAGCATAGTTAAAAGATACGTTACTTGCCGGAATCTACTGACCTGATATTATCAGCAAGTCCAATGCAACTCTTCACCTCCAATGTCACTTTCTGCCCCAGCACCAACAACAGAAGAGACGAGTAAACCAGTGGACAGAGCAGTAGCTGTATTACCCTATATCCAGGCGCTGACTGATAAGATTGGTCACCTTCTGAAAAATATCCATCCAGTATACAACTTACCCATGAAGATCTCAGATGTACTTGTAAAGGTAAAGAAAGACGAGAGAAAAATTAGCCACACTGGATGTTTATCAAATACCTGGCAGCTGTGGCAAGGTATATTTCGGTGAGAAGGATAAACCACCAAGGAAAGGCTCATGTAGACATGAGGCATTTTAAAAATAATGGTGTTGCCAATTCATCCATAGGACAACATTCAGCTGACAGTGGGCCCATTATTTTATTCAGTGACACCAGTTTTTTGGCTCAAGAAAGCAGATGGTGACCCAGGCGAGACAGAGAAGTGTTCAAAATAGAAAAAAAAGGCCCAGTAATATGAATGTGGATAATGGGCTGCCAAATATGGTAATGTATGGTATGTTTAAGAAAATGCAGATTGAGTGCCAATTGTGCTGCCTGCGCTGGCCAAGTGAACATGTGTGATATAAGCTCTGGTAGTCAGCGCACACTTTAGAGAAACACACACTCGTCACTCTGACCGAGATTATACATCGCGCTACAACAGTACCGTTCAACAGTCACTTCACGATTGGCACCATTTCTCTCCCATCAGCCACTGCACGACTCCACAGAGCAATCTATAGTTAATGTTTGGTACTATGCCACAATACGCGGTCTATATGAATGTTTATACAAACATTTGCAACACCTCACATTACAGCACCATTCCTGCTGTACCGTTAAACCCAAAATAAAATGCTGAATTCGTCAAAGAAAATAACTGAAACCACTGCTAACAGAAACACATATTGCTTCATTTTACAAAGAACAAATTAAATTTAGCTGGTTGGTGTAACCTCCTTAAACTATGGATATCACTTACAAGCTACACATTTATATCATGAATATAAGGACATGAACAACCAAATACAAAACATTAATGAAACGGTGGAGATATTCAACAGTCTCCCACCAAGAATCACACTTGTTGCTCACTCATGAAAGTATTATTGTACCTTTAAACAGCCCCTTTACATTTGACACACACTACCTAGACTTGGACAGTCTAGTACCAAAATAAATTGGACACTCGCTTGCTCTGCTGTAAAAGTAGGTAATCAGATGATTAGGGGAATTGACACCAGAGCATTAGCTCCATTGCAATTAAAATTAATAATAATAATGACTTACATAGATATTAACACTGTGGAAGATCAAAAAGACGAGACTAATTATCCAGCTGAATTTTTACATTCTCTCAGAACATCTGGTCTTCCCGTGCATAAACTGAATTTATAAGTTGGTACGCCATCCATGCTCATCAGAAACATATCACCACCACAGCTGTGCAATGGAAGTAGACTTCTGTTGAAATCCGTGCACATTGAGGCCATTATCTTAACAGGATGTGGACGAGGAGAGGAAGTATTCATTCCACAAATACCATTGGTACCGTTAAACTTTCCATTCTAATTTAAGCGCATGCAATTCCCAGTAACCTTATGGTTTGCCACAACAATCAACATGTTTTAGGGCCAGACACTGGGAACCGTAGAAATTGATCTTTGGACACCATGTTTCTCCCATGGCCAACTATACTTTACTGCTGGCTCTAGAGTGATAGGTCATGTAGTCACATATAATTAATGTATAAAAGCAATCTAGTAATTAAATAAATATAATTTGTAGACTGTATTTCGTTTATAATCTTTTGCAGTTTATTTCTTTCGTTTGTTTGCTTAAAAAGTTCTCTAATACCAATAACAACCGTGTTTGAGACAATCTTGATATCCCAAGAATTGCAGGTTCGTTTCTACTCAACAATTCTCCCAACTTCTTCTTTTTTTTCAGAGATCATGTATCCTTTGAAACATCTCTGAGCAAACGATATTTATTAAACTTGCTATTCTTTTTTTTTATAAATCCTTTTAACTTTTAATTTGCCAATATTATGGCCTTTATCAGTATAAATATATAATTTTACTTGTTTTTGAAGAGCTATTATGTTACAACCCTTCCCAAAATATTCCTCATATTTTTGTCAATTGGAAATGAACAAGAAAAGGAGGAAAATTTTCCTTATGACAATATCGTTGTTGGTATTGAGGTTTGTTGTTACAAATCTTTACAAAATATTAACAAACGTTGCTTATCCTAAATATACACAAATCTTACATTATTTCGTTTATAATTTTTTGCAGTTTATTTCTTTCATTTGTTTGCTTAAAAAGTTCTCTTATACCAATAACGACCGTGTTTGAGACAATCTTGATATCCCAAGATTTGCAGGTTCGTTTCTATTCAACAATTCTCTCAACTTCTTCTTTTTTTTCAGAGATCATATATCCTTTGAAACATCTCTGAGCAAACAATATTTATTAGACTTGCTGTTCTTTTTTTTTTTTAATATAAATCCTTTTAACTTTTAATTTGCCAATATTATGGCCTTTATCAGTATAACTATATAATTTTACTTGTTTTTAAAGAGCTGCTATGTTATAATGTCTACACGTATGTGCACCAAACAATCAAAATAGAAATGTGGTATACACAGAAGCATTATAGTTAGCGACCTACCAAGTAAGGTAATGGTAGCATCTTATTTCTCTTAAACATTGCTTCACTTACTTATATCGCAAAAATAAAATTCTTTCTAAACAATAATTTCTTATACTTCGAACAATAATTACAACCACGAATTAGCACTAAATTTTTCAGGTAGCTTTTTTACTATTTAATCAATTACATCACATAAAAATATGAATGAAACAAACTCTTTGATATCAGTATGAAAACCGATCATAATGTATAAATAATACAAACAACACTTTTCAGTAGACATTTACAGCTCATGCCTTTCTGTGAGGCAATCTCCAGCTGCACCCACCTCCGTTAATGTTCTCTTGTTGACGAAGGGTTTTTTTTCCCCGAAAATTTTCTTTATTATTTGTGTTTGTGTCTTTTCTGTGTGTTTGCGCCCCACATCCATCATCTGAAGGTAAGTGGTGGCTCATTTCCCTATCCTAATTTGATTCATATATATGCAGAGAGAGAGAGAGAGAGAGAGAGAGAGAGAGAGAGGAAGGAACAGAATGGAGAAAATAGAAGAAGAAAAAAATGTAGGTGAGACATTGGTAGAGAAGGGGAATGATGATGGTGTCTTATGTTAAAGCTTTGCATACATCTGGTGGATAAGTTATATTGCTTCAGATATTTGAACCTTAGGACTGTTTCAATATACCGCAGCAGATGTGGAATAGACTGCACTGTCGCCAGGAGATCTCGACTTGAATGTTCACTGTCTGCCCATGGCCATTCATCGTGGTTATCATTGCAGGAAATATGACAATCATTACATATCAACTGGTATATCAGTGTGGAGTGCTTGCGCATGGAATATCCCATTATGGGTAAATGTTTCTTTGGTGGCAGGATTCATGTAGATGGTGGTGACAAATCATTTATGATTTCTCAGATATGGCAATTTTTGTACTTGTTTTTGGGCTTATATTGAGTCCTAAGCATCTAGTCCATCCTACCACTGAAAAGACATTCTTCATCCTGGGACATACCACATGTGAGACTTCCAGGGTTGACATGTACATATTGGCCTGTTTCCTACATCGCTCTCTCTACCACCACAACAACTGATTACCTGGATAAATGGCTTTTGGCAAATAGTGTGTGTTCAAAGATGGAAATATTTGGTGTCAGGCCACACTAGGTCACACAATATGAATCAGACGAGCGTATGTTACTCATTCAAAGTTATGAAAACTGTCTGAAGCTCAAGTATTAGGAAATGGAATTCCAATCTATCTTGGGTACCATATTTTCCTATCTTTAAGCTGATACAGTCTTTCATTCTCTCTCTCATCTCTGTATGTTTAATTTTCTTTTCTGAACTCGTGGCTTATACTAACTGTAGTGTTTTTTTTTTTTTTTTTTTTTTCCTTTCTTCTCTTTTATGTTTTAATTTTATGTATTTTTCTTATATTAAATCTCAAACATATTTCCTTTTAATCTTTTTAAGGGCTGTGTTATAGACAAACTGAGCACCTATATGCATTTGCATCTGACAGGGCTCTTTCATTCTAACCTTTACTATCCAATCCTTGCATATTCTGTTTGCTTGTCCAGTGACAGCATTGATGTAGCTCATCTTTTTACTAATAAAAGACCTTGCCCAAATTTTTTTTATTGTCAAGCAATTATCTTCAGTATTATAAAGTCACACCTGCTGCTTTGTTACGTGATAGTCTGTATTTCTATCCTTAACCTAATTTTAAATTTTAACTGGTGTTGTTAATTGTCACTGATATTTTATTTCAGGGTGCTGGAAAAACAAATGTGGCATTATTGTGTATGATGAGAGAAATCGGAAAACATATAAATCCAGATGGAACTATAAATACTGAGGAATTCAAGATAATTTACGTAGCTCCGATGCGATCCCTGGTACAAGAATTAGTGGGAAATTTTAACAAGGTTTGTTGCGATTGCTTGTCTTGTTTTATTAGGTTTGTAATTATTTGTTTAAAAATGTCTTTACTCACTTATACCAACTTTAGTTGCTTAGCTTGTATTTTATTACTAAACTAGATTTTAAATTCACACATCATATGTTGTTTGCTCATCTGTGGAAAAATTAGTAAACGAAACTGTGAGCAATGTGTAATAATTATCTAATTTTCATAAGAAAGTTTTCAGCCAGTTTTAATGCCGCAACAATATTAGAAATTTTGTATTCCTTAAAAATTATGCAACAATAATTTCTAATTTATTTAGGCTTAAAGATACATTTGCTGTCTCTCATCCAAAATTGTAAAACAACTTCGCTCTCTGAACATCTATCTGAAGTCAGTATGTTAGTATTTTCTACATTATCCCATAAAAATTTCTTAATAAATGTGTTCCACAAAAATTATATTCTACCAAATATGGTACCATCAGTTTCAACTACCAGTTTATGAAATAAACATTTCACCATAAATTTGTATTATTCAAAAATGGTGCGAAACTACATTTGTAAAAATATTTTACTTTGATGCTATGTTTTGGTTTTTGTAAATATTTATTTTATTAATTTAGATTGTATTATGATTTGGGGCTACTCTGTTCTCATGCATTGTTGTCCTACTTTCTAATTTAATCCTCTCCCCCCATTCTAAGCTCCGTAAGATTTTCTGAGGAAATGTGTAACCAAAAAAATCTGCATCTTTTTCATGCGTTGATTCTGTCCTTTCATCATCTATGCAAACACTAGTTTATTTCCGTACCTTATTTTATTTTTTTATTTTGCTGTACAGCACCTTTTATTTCTTTGTAATCTCTGTACGTGTCATATGCCATCTGATTTATCAACTTATCTGACCTTCCTTTGTTCTAACTCATATAATGGTATTTCCAACACCAGCTATCCCTTAGGATGAGTGGCAACGAACAGTTAGTTTATACCCAAAACCTTGATCATCTTGTTGCTACATTGCCAGTTCCTTTATAACATGTGCCTAGGTATTGGTGTCAAGAGTTGTTCTTGAGACCATCACCACCAAGTTTTAAACTCTGCTGGCCACATTCTGTTAACACATCTCCATCACTATGTTTTGTTATATTTTAAGATAACTTTATAGAAGGAATGTTGAGTTGTAGACTACCTGAAACATGTTAAAAGTCAAATGTATAGAAGCAACAATTGAAGTGTTGAGTATTAAGAACTGTTCAAGAAATAATATGAAAGCAAAATATTACCATGGTGAACTGTGACATTAAGTAAGGCACAAATACGAAAGGCATCTGTTTTGTAGAATGTCAAAAACACATGAAACTTACAGAGAAGACATAATAAATCTAACTAAAAAATAAGCAAGACAAATGAAGCTAATGAGAGAATATAGCAATGGCTTCTATGTTCTCTTTAGTATGCGTAGACAGATGTGAAAACCTATCAAAGGCCAGAAAGTGAAAATTAATACTAACAGTTGAAATGATTGGTGCTCTTAAAGTATACAGGATGTTTTGTTCCTAAATATAGATATTAGTAAGGCAGTAAGACCGTATCAGATAAGAAAATAATTTGTTACTCAGACAGCAAAAAGCTAAATGTTTATAAAGGATGATTTATTTTTTGAATGAAACACCTGATTTATCTGTTTAATGTGTATCTCAGAAAATACTGGGTTGATTTTGATGAAACAACTGACATTTCACTACAGAATCTATACTGTTATAAATCTGGAGCAAAATGCATGTGTTTCAGAGGTATTAACGCAAAAACTGCCTCATCAATTTGGATGGTGTTTTCTAATTTTTTGAGCTAATGATCCGGATAAAAATATGCAGGAACAGCTAATCACTCCAACGGACAGAGCAAGTGATCAGAATAATTTCTAGATGGAAAAATTATGAGCCATGGATCACACCGTATTTGAAGTAGTCAATCCTTTCAACAAAAATTGACAAAAGATCACACTACTTTTCTGGGATTACGTTTTGTTTCTTGACTTGGGCTAGTTATTTATTCAATTCTTCAAAATTTAAAACATTAAAATTATCAGAATATGTCAGAAAATGTTATAACTGCAAGAAATATTTAAATTACATAAACATCTTTGCACTTCAAAAACCACCAGAGATCATGCCTCTATAATAAGCTTCACATTCTGTTATGTTATTCTCCAGTTTCTCTTAATACAGCAACACAGCAAGTAAAAATAAATGGAATGCATCTAATCCAACTAATTTGTAGATACACTTCAAAAAGTGTAATTTAATTGTGGATTTAATTGAAGGTAAACATCCTTGTGATTAGTGTAGATATGTTTAGACACAATAATTACAACTTCATTTTGGTAACAATGGAAAATAGGCATTACACCAGGCAATAATTTTTTTTAATTGTGTATGAACCGTTGATCGACTGTATTAGCAGTATTAATTTTCATTGATGCTTTTAAGTGAGGCACAATCTTATTTGTATGTAATGGGCACTATAATCTGAATTAGTTTGCATATAAGTTGAAATGCATCCCAGACACTGCAAAACTTAACCATATATACGCAAATTCAGATGGTCCCATAATGCGAACCGCCTCAGATGGAATTTCTATGGACGGAATTCATTTTTTTAAATGTTCGTAATAGTCCAAACAAGATTTCTAGAGGAAGAAAAATTGGAAAAGTTCCCCACCAAATTAGAAAATTTTGGAATACTGCTAATATTTTTTCTAAGGAACGATTTTGTTATTTTTAAAAATTGTTCATAATATTCTGACTATGGTTTTTAAAGAGAGAAAAATTGGAAAATTTGGGAAAACTGAAAGAGCCTTTTTTCTGTGACTCAATTTGGTATTTTTTAAATGTTCATCATAATCTGAATAAGGTTTTATAGATGAAGAAAAAGTTGAAGTTTGGTAAAAATTTAAAATACTATTTTCTATGGACAGATTTGGCTTGTAATAGTCTGAATAAGCTACTTGGAGGAAAAAAATTGAAATAGTTGCCAAAAATTGGAAAATTGGGGAAAAACGGAAAGTGCTTTTTTTCTATGGACTGATTTGGCTATTTTTTTTTTTTCCAAATGTTCATAATAGACCAAATAAGGTTTTTAATGAAAGAAAAACTGAAAAAATTGCTTGGAAAATTCTGTGAAAGTTGCAAGTGCTTTTGTATGGACCATTTTGGCTTTTTTTTAATTTTATTAATAGTCCAAATAAGGTTTTAAGAGAGAAAAATTTGAAGAGTTACTGGAAAATTTGGTAAAAACTGAAAGTGCTTTTTTTTTTTTCTGTGGGATTTTTGTATGAACTTAAGACTATAACTTCCAATTCGAAGGATAGATATGAATAATTCCTTCTTTTTTTTTTTTTTTTTTTTTTTTTTTTTTTTTTTTTTTTTTTATACTCCTTATGCTCCTGAATTGGAAATACATCAATTAAATGTTTTCTATTGAAAAAGGAAAAACAAAACTGAAGATCTGGAGAAAAATCTGGGAAAAAACATTCCAGCCTAAATTAAAATAAAATTATATTTGTTTTTATTTTTGTGTTGTTTCACAATCTGTCCATCAAATGTGGTTATTTTATTTCTATTCTGTTGATATTAACTTAGGACACATGCTTGACACTATCGAACAAGGTGTTACCTTAATTGGTCATGACAGAGCCCGTTCATCCAATGCGTAACACATTTAATTAAGAGTTGAAATGCGAAAAATGATAGTGACTGATGCGTTGGGAGAATCAGTTCGAACGAATGTTCCACTGTTGAATCGGCAGCAAAAATATGCTCCCAAAAGTTGTGAATGATGGAACTAGAGGGATTTTCTTCTTGGATGCTCCTGGTGGAACTAAAAAAACTTTTTTGATCTCATTGATTATGGCAATGATTCACTCGCAGAATGAAATTTCACTTGCAGTTGCTTCATTAGGAATATCAGCTGAGTTGTGGGAAGGCAGTCAAACAGCTAATTCACCATTCAGATTGCCATTGAATATGCAAATCAATGAAACTCCAACATGCAACCTTTCAAAGAATTGTGCAATGGGCAGAGTTCTGCAGCATTACAAATTGATTGTTTGGAATGAATGTATGATGGTACATAAAAAAATCTTTGAAGACATTAGACCAAATGAAGCAAGACCTACGAAACAATCAAACATGTTTTGGTGGTACAATGATGGAAATGTAGATAAAACACCTTGAGATTCATTGAGATTTCAAATTCAAGGGCAGAAAATAAATCATTTGGTTAACCTGAAATTCTGACTTTATTTAATTGTGACTTAAATTTTGGAATAGAACTGCATGGTTGCAAGTCGATCACATTCCAGGCAGATCACACATTTTAAGCATTTCAGCAGTATACTGTCGATAGAATTAATCTTACATCTAAAATTTCCCATTGATGTACTTCAGAATATACTCCTCCTCAGATTGAATTGATGGACACAATCATTAATAAATACAATGATCACTCAGAAATATGTTTATTTTCCTTCTCATTTTTTCTTTGTTAACACATTTTCAACATCTTTTCACAGAACGATCACAAACATTTTTATTGACATTTGGAGTGTTCTTTATAAAATGTATGAGTACATTACTTTAATTTTGATGCACTTGGTTTGCATAGCTCTAATCAATAAACAAATCAAAACATATGCTGTTAATAGGTACTTAACTGTCTAAAAAATAAAAGGTGTCGGCACTAAATCACAATTTACACACCTAAACTCATTATCATTATCAGCCAGTTCAATCATTTTCTGATGTGGCCATGATTTTTTCTGATATAACTTGAGCAGTCTTCTCCAAGTCGCACGATCTTGGGCGATCCTCTGCTAGTTAACTCCGACAACCCTGCATATGTCCTTGTGCCATGAGTCTGGTGGCCTTCATCTCGGTCTGGGATGATCTCTTGGGCTCCATTCTAACACTGTTTTTGTCCACTTCTGGTCTTTTCTCCATGCAATCTGGCCGGCCCATTGCCACTTCAGGGATGCTGTCTTCTCTAAGATATATGTGACCTTTGTAACTGACCTAATGTCTGTTGCTCTTTTCTTGTCTTTTCTAGTTAAGTCTAGCATTGACCTCTCCATAACTCTTTGGGCAATCCTTAGTTTACTTTTTGTAAATTAAATTTACTTAGAGTCCAGGTCTCACAGCTGTATGTCAGCACAGGCAGAATGCACTGGTCATAGACTATTTGCTTTAGATTTGTGGGTATTTAATATTTCAGGATAATAGAATGCCTCCCAAATGCTTGCCATCCCAGCTTAATGCGACGGAAAGTATGGGTCTTACATCACCTATCATATTTATAAGCTGGCCAAGATAAATGTGCTCATTGAAATTTTCTAGATTCATTATCTAATTGTACACTACCTTCCATGGCCCATTTGTTAGACATAATTTTGGATAGATTCATTCTTAGGCCAACTGCTTTACACTCAGAGGTGAGGTCGGTAACCAAGGTTTGGAGTTCATCAAGGTCATTAGCAACAAGCGCAATGTCATCAGCAAATCTCAGGTTGTTTAGTCTTCTGCCATTGATTCCCATTCCTTTTTCCGTCCATTCCAGCTACATAAATTACCCACTATAAAATGGTGTATGTTCTCAGAAGGTACTTATACAACCTAAAAAATAAATAAAAAATGACAGCACTAATTCATGGTATTTACCCATCTCAATTATGTACTGTCCTAGTGACCTTAGTAGGTACTTACCTAATTTGCTGTTTTGTATGTAGAGGAACACACAAATGTTAATTTTAATAGTTGAACTTGATTACTCATATAAATACAAACAAGGACTCATCTTACTGATAAATCAAATGAAAAGATTTATTGCAGTTTCAGATGGAAAAGGTACTGGCACTGAATTTTTAGACACAGGTTCCCAGAATCTGACACGACCACTTTAGGAGTTATTTGGTGTCCCTTACATCAGAGACACAGCTCGCACTTCCCTCACCAATAACTTGATTGTTATAATTGTCAATGTTATAATTTTTATTTAAAAAAAATTTGGAACCTGAGGCAATCTGCATTTTAAAAAATCACAAAAATATATGCTAAGAGATGTGAAAGTGGGGTATTTTATACATTTTTTGATGAAATTGTGCTGAATGATTTAAACTTCAGTTATTTTCAGATAACACAGTCCCCATTTCAGAAACTGCATGAAAAAATAAATTTTGGATTTAAATACCCAAAATATGCAAAAATGTATCTCGAGGATTGAGAGATTTGCTATAAACATTAGATGATAGAAGTTGTTTTGCTTATATAGAATTTATTATGATGTCTGAAATTTAAAATAAACGTTCATGAATATATGCAATTAACACATTACATTTAAAAAGATCATTTCTCATAAGTGGGAGCAGACTCTTTGATCTGGCAGGTCCTCAAATATATCATCCCAGCATTTTTGTTTTTCTGTTTGATTTGGATACTCCACTGCTTGAAAGTTCCATAGAGATGGTCTTTCTCAAATCAGCTCCATGAACTGTTCAGTATCAAAGAATTCCATTACTTCAAAGTTAAATCAAGAATCACTAGTGTCTCATGTCAACACTCTAATACTGAATGTTAAGTAGGTGGCCCGAGACATAACACAGTGTATGAGCGGCTATAGGGGAAAGCCACTTACCAGACACAGAAGCCAGTGGCAAATGACTCAGTTGCTCTGTGTGAATGCTCTCATTCTCTTCTATGTTCCGGCAATGTCTGAAGATTCAGTGGCCGGACATCTCTTGTGAAATGGGCCTTAGGTATTCGCAGAGGCACAGTGGTGACAGCGCAGAGGCTTGGGGAATACTGCGTATTAACAGCTGACTGACCACAGCTGTTGGTGTGCAAATTCAAATGTGTTGGTGGGCCGCTTCATGCCCTGCGGGCTTGGGGTTGGGCACCCTTGGAGTACGCAATCAGTAAAGAGGATAGAACCAGCTGAGATGATATTTTTTAAACGGCTGTTGGCAGGTACACTTTACTAGATTTGGAAAAATGAAGAAATGAGGCAAGAATTGAAAATTTTAAATCTACATCAGGAAATAATTGTAAGAAAGGATAGGTAAAGTAAACCCATCACTGACCACAGATAAAGGAAGGAGAGCAGTGACACACAGAAACATGAGCACACTTTACAATATTTTGGTATTTCATGTTAAAAGTAAGACATATGGTAAAGGGATCAAGTACACATTGATATTGAGACATACCAGAGATGAACAAGGTGCGAAGTTTAGGGATAGCAATGTTGGGTAGTTAACCTATGAAAAAGTGAAATAAAATGAATTAAAATAATTTAAGGATGTAAAAATTATTTTGGATCAGCTATAATATATATGAAAAAAAATGATAAACAAAAATTAAATGTATTTTTATACTAACATAAGTGATATAGATTTACTGATGGAGTCTAAATGGAGTGTGTGTGTGTGTGTTTTTTTTTTTTTTTTTTTTAGTGAGAACTGTCAGCTTTCCTCAACCTCCATTACAAGCCCAACACTAAACATGTCATTTATGCTGTTATAAATATGCAATTAAATATTATTTTATTTTTTGTTGTTATACATTTTAGCTGATTCAAAATACGACAATTTTTTTTTTTTTTTAATTTGACAGGGCATTACAGAAATTATATTTTTTCTTAATTTTTGCATACCATTGCTATCCTCAACCTTTACGCCTTGTTTATTTATGGCTTTAGTCATGTGGTCGGTCTCAATGTATACGTACCTGATCCCCTTGCTATATTTCTCACTTCCAACATGACTAAGGTTATTACAGAAATATTGTAAAATGTGTTCATATTTGTGTGTTCAGTGTGGCCATCCTGCCTTTATCTTTGGTGATTGACAAGATTACTTTCCCTATCCTTCTTTATTATCATTGGCTAACAGCATTTTCATTGTCACTATTATAAAATTGTTGAAGTAATTGCAAATAGAAGAAATGGGTAGAACACAAAAGATGTATGGATGTCACCAGACCACTAGAGGTGTTTGAAAACTTACACACCAAAATATGGAAGACGGAAAATGGGCCTTTTTGAGGAAAGGTAGATAAAACAAAATGTGAGGAGGTTGAATAAACCAAAAGAGCTTTAAGTTCTTAAGATGAGGACTAAGGGAATTTAATGGATTTGCAATAAATGTGCAGCCATCTCTGATTAGTGATTCAAACAACTGAAGTATTGTAACTATGCATAATATGTGCCATTTTGTCATCTTAATCAATACTTTCATGATACGAAGCAAAAGGAAACTGGTTTATGTAAATGACAAAGTATCAGGAAAATAACCCATCACCCACAATATTTGAGGCCTGGTGGGTTGCAACGATTATACAACACACAAGACAAACACGGATGTACAATTTTTTAGTTACAAACCTTATTCATGTACGGAGGTTTGAGCCCTTTGGCAAGGGAGGTTCGCATGACTAATTTAGACAACCTAGTCATTTGGTAAGCTGGGGGTGCGAACACATCTATTGCCAAATGGCCAAATCCTCTGTACTTGCATAAGGTTTGAAACCAAAATGTTCTACATTTGTGTTCATTTTGTGTATTGTATACTTATTGCAGTTCTCCAGCCATCAGCTTTGGTCAATCAATAGTTTTATGTTGTTTGGTGCTCTTTTCTTTGTTTATCTTTGTACATTTTGCAGTTGTGAATAGAATTTGTAGATTATCCAAAACAATTGTTCTATAAAAACAATCCATGTACAATTAGGTCATAATTTACAAAGGACAGCTATTTTACTGTCATAATTCCAAAGGTGACTTATCCTGGCATATCTCAACACCGCTTCAACAAAAATATTTGGGCAAGTGTAGTTAATATGGCATTAATTAGACCTTAGTATTTGTGCATAAGCATATGAAATCAGTTTATTTACATTTTTCAGAAAATGTCTCTTCAATCTGTTAGAAAGATCAATGTTTTATACATCCAACAGCATTCTACCAAGGAAACATAGACTTGCAAGAGTTTTTTAATATTAGTTTGATCAATGTTGGATTGGTAGGTTTGGCAATATTCAGTAGCTACGAAGGTCATATAATGTATCCTCCATAGACTATAAAAGAAGTATTGTATATGCCCAAGAAATTAAAAAGAAATGTTGTAGACAGCAGATCCGGTTAGGAGGAAACTACTTAATATTTATGTCCCCTGATCTTCAGAGACATTTTATTATATTAGAGCAAATGAAAATACCATTTTGCACAAATTTGTGATTAATTTTGTAAATGTTTGTACACTGTTTAATAAACATTTTGTTTTTAGGAGATTCCAAGTATAATTCCTTTTATGTTTAGATTTTTTTATAGAAAGTTCAGCCAGCTATACCTTTTTTATTATTTCCTTCTTGTAGATCATCTCAAGACAAAATTTACAGCAGTTTTTATGGGAAAAGTAATTAAATAAAAAAATTGCAAGTAGTTATAAAGGACTAAAAAATGTTAAAAATTATTAAATATGATGTGAGAATTTGAGGAAATTTTACCAAAATTAGCATCATTATGGGTGAAAGAGTAATTGTTCTACTATAAATTGGCATTTTGTTTACCGAGCATGGTGGGTGAACGGTTAACATCTGGCTTCGCATTCAGGAGGACGCGGGTTCGAATCCCCGTCCGGGCATCCAGATTTGGGTTTTCCATGGTTTCCCCAAATCACTCCAGGCATATGCCGGGATGCTTCCTTCAAAAAGGCCATGGCTGAATTCCTTCCCGTTCCTTGTCCCCAGTCCCATCCCGCCTCTAATGACCTTAGCTATCGATGAGGAGTAAAGCAATAAGTAAGTAAGCAAAAAGGGGCACTTGTTTAACTAAAATATGCCCAATAATATTCAAGGATCATATTAAAATATTGATTGATAGAATCCAATGAAGTTGCTGATTAAAAGCAGTAATATATCCACAAATTTTTAGTCTTTCTTTCTTTATATAAGATGGTCTAACAACCTGTTGAATCACAGTTCTTGTAGATTAGTATTTGTTGGTCATAAAATTTTTTTTTGTAATATTAATGAGTGTGACACATCTCAACAGTGAAATAGTTAGAATGATATTTGGAATTGAATGAATCCAGAACACAAGTAACTACAATGTAGAACAAAATAAATGAATTTATTAATGAAACCAAAATGAGTTATTATGAAAGTTGGAACTAATATAACGTGATAGAGTGAATATTTAGATTAGAGCATGGAATACAACTTAGGCTTTATGCAGGGATTGAACAGTTCTTTTGTGTCAGTCATACAGATATATGTAATGAGAAAATTGCCACCGGTGAAGCCATGTCTTGATGCTGTCCACTGGTTCCTATCGGTACTAGTTTTGTAAGTAGTCAGCTGCCTCAGCAAACTCATCTAAGGGTTACATTGTCAAAAGTCATCAGTTTGTTAAATTTAGAGTGCTGTCACTGTTGTCTTGTAGCGTGAATTTTACCACTACTCCTCGGAACGAATGTGGTAATGGCCTGCAGATAGTGCCTGACCAATCATTCCCAATGTCGGAACAAAAGACACTTCTTGAAACGTATTGAGAAACTGCTGAAGTCCCCCAAGTCATCAGTTTGTTAAATTTAGAGTGCTGTCACTGTTGTCTTGTAGCGTGAATTTTACCACCACTCCTCGGAACGAATGTGGTAATGGCCTGCAGATAGTGCCTGACCAATCATTCCCAATGACAGAACAAAAGACATTTCTTGAAACTTATTGAGAAACTGCACAAGTCCCCCGCCAAGCCAGAATGCCTTCACATCTTTTTTTGTCCAAATAATCTTCCGGTTGACATGACTGCATTGCTTCGATTGGCTTGAGCAAAGGACAATATATACTGTATAAACATTAAAATCATTCATAGTTGGACAACTGTCTTCTTGCAGCTTTCAAACCCATCAAATATGTAA
Source organism: Vandiemenella viatica (assembly GCA_031002005.1). NCBI lineage: Eukaryota > Metazoa > Arthropoda > Insecta > Orthoptera > Morabidae > Vandiemenella > Vandiemenella viatica. Next base: position 195,203,064 of record JARYHS010008074.1, on the reverse strand, counting down.
AAATGCTATTTTCACTGTGGGACTTGATTCCTAGTCATTGTTAGATCTGCAAACCTCTCCAGACTTGCAAAAGTCCAATTCACTTATACGCCAAAATTGAAAGCTTAGTTAGGGCAATTCTGGCTTTGCAGGAAGTGCCACCTTCTTTATTCTTCTGGCCTGTGCTTCCGACATGTTCACCTGTCGCTTTTGGGAACCAGCAAGGTAACATTATGAGCTCTAGTAACATGTATTGTTAGGAACCTAACAGTTTACATAAATGAGAGTGAACTAGAAGCAAATTAAATGTAACATAATCTTCAAGAAGTAAATGCTGCAAAAATAATAATTCCAATGCACAAAGGCTTAATGTAATAAATAGAAGAAAAGGATAACAAATTGTCAAAAAAAAAGGCAGAAAAATTAATCCTCTAGCAACAAGACCATTAAATAATGGAGCCACTGATTTTCTCAGCAGTTCTTTAGGGTGACTGTAAAGCAATGATTAGCATATTAATTTTATTATAGTTTTTAGCAAAATTTTTGCATTGGTATGTTTTTCAGAGATGATGTGAAATTTTCCTATTATGTAATAAGATATATTTTTTTTGAAACTTGGGCTGCTCGATGAATTACATACTTTTGTATCAAAACACTCCAGTTGTGTACTTGTCTGTCAAGTAAAATTCATTCCGCTTAAGATGGAATCTGTCATCAAGGTATAATTGGTTCATGGTACATACCATAACATACTGCCAATACGTTTTTAAGATATTTTTTGATTTAACTTCATTATTTGTTTGACAGACACTTGGATTATACTTATCATACAGGCATACAAAAGCAAATTTTTACACTATCAGAAGGCTTACTGCATGACTAAAGCCAACGTTAACCTTAGAGAGTGAAAAAAGAAGATATTCCTTTTTTACTTTTTATCTTGTTTTTGGTGATAAGTCTGTCCCAAAGTTTGATTGTCTTCTAGCCTCCCCTTCCTGTCCATAGCTGTCAATTCTGGTTTTTTAAGCCAGGGTAAGTTTTAGTGACTGCCTCTCACTTTATGCTGTTTCTATCATATCATGTTAATCACATTCAAACAATATAGTTGATTTTACTTTTTTATTTATAATTCCTTACCATGTATTTTTTACAAGCATTAGTAAAATATGATAATTTGCCATGTACATCTAAATAATTTATAATTATATCTTTTTCTTGCAGAAACTCAATTCCTATGGTCTGACAGTATCAGAGCTAACGGGAGACCATCAGCTGACAAGAGAGCAGATTCAAGCAACTCAGGTCATTGTTTGTACACCTGAGAAATGGGATATCATTACTCGAAAAGGGGGCGAGAAGACATTTACGCAACTTGTGCGGCTAGTAATTATTGTAAGCATTGTATTTTGTCAAAGAGTTAGCTATGAATATTTTTTTAATATGAAGGATACCCCAGAAATTGAGTTGGTTTTTTTGGTTATTTGTGTTTCAAAATGGGTTCATTATATTTATTGCTAATTCATCTGAATTAAGTGAGTGGACACAGTATCTCACCATTGCCATTTGTATTTTAGGATGAAATTCATTTGCTTCATGATGAGCGTGGTCCAGTATTAGAAGCTCTTGTAGCAAGAACAATACGTAACATTGAAACAACCCAAGAAGATGTTCGTCTAATTGGACTGAGTGCCACACTGCCAAATTACCAGGATGTGGCCACATTTTTGCGAGTAAAGCCAGAAACGGTAAGCAAATTGATAGATTATTTCTAGTTGACCTTCTTGTATTTGTGTGTAATGTACAGAATGATGGATGAGGGAGATTCGTTGTATGGAGTTCAGAAGAAATGTACCATTGCATCTGCAGTATCTTACTATTTTTCCATGTGTTGGCTAACTTGATATACTTTGATCTATTGTCTAATGGTTTATTTTTCAGGGTCTCTTTTATTTTGATAATAGCTTCCGGCCTGTTGCTTTGGAACAGCAGTACATTGGAGTAACTGAAAAGAAGGCACTCAAAAGATTTCAAGTTATGAATGAAATTGTGTATGAGAAAGTTATGGAGCATGCTGGTCGTAACCAAGTTCTTGTCTTTGTGCATTCCCGGAAAGAAACAGGTATATATTTTAACAAGAAAAGAGAAAATTAAAACTCCTTTAAACATTAAAGTTTCAAATAAATTATTTAGTCACACTATTTCATTTATGATGTTAATGAAAAATTAAATCAAACTTCCCTCCAACACATTTTTAAGTGCAGTATTTACATAGTACTATGTCGCGAACGGAGCGGCTCATCCGCGACATTGCGTGGTGTAAGCACCTTAGAATTTTGGGCAAATTCTAGTTTTGCTTAGGAGGGACTTGGAAATTTCGAGAAGTGTAGTTATTAACTTTAAGTAATTTCCCTGTAATCTTTCCCATAGTTACAATCCACCATAAAAAAAAAATCATTTTAAAGTATATTTATCATATCGGGAAACGTTTAGTTTAAGAGATATTCCCGTTTGTTCATGTTTTGAAACACGCGATCGGAAAAGTAGAAATTCTAAGATCTGTAATATCTTTAAATCGAAGAAAGCGACAACTGATCTTTTATCACCAGCTGTAGTCAGCACTATCCCCGATATTTTGGTAATAAAATTAAATAATTTGGTAAAGTTTAATTAGTGATTTTAATTAAGAGAAAATAATAAGCTTTTTTATTAAAAGGGATATTAATTTAAAATTTACATCAGTAGATAGCCCTAATTAAGACGTTTTCATACATATATTAGTTTCCATAAAAAGTTTTAGTATCTGTCTGGTAATCAAGTTTTTGAAAATAGATTATTGCTGATCGTCGGGTAGAAGTTCGGGAAAGTCCGCAAAGTCCGCCAAGATTGGTCACGTGATGAATTTAGTTTTAAGAAGATAGAAACCTTTTGGAATGATAAATTAAAATAGATAGAACTGGATGATAGAAAGTCCCTGTAAAAATCTCAAATTAAACTATCGTATACTTTTGAAGAAATTAATTAAAGAAAGATTTGCCAAGGTCATAGGCGCGTGCATGGCCATAATAGTTCGTGCGGTAAGCACACGTTGTCTTATTCTTACGCCGGGAAGTGATCAAGCAACTCCGCGCATGACTTTATCAGTGATATTTGAAATGGGAACTTAGCCAAATGTAGTCGGTCTGTTCCAGTAGGTTGGTCTGTTCCTGTCGGTCGTCTGTTCCTGTCGGTCATCTGTTCCGGTCTGTCTTTCGTCTCGGTTGTAACTCGCCATGCTGGCTAGTTCGACCTTGTTGGATGTTGCCGAGTTAACTAGTAACATGAACTTATAAATTCAATAAAGGGGTTCGGTCAGTTTAAATATCTCTCCACAACTTGCAAACTTTTGGTAAAGTGTGTTCGATTTGCCTGCTCAACTGTTAAATGCTGTTTTGAACTTGTGATTTTGAAAATAAAACATTGGATTTTCTAGCAGTGAAATTGTGTGCTTTAGTAGATAGCTTACAACCTTTTCTCTACATGTGGGTTAACAAATATTTTATAAATTTTCTATAGAACTGTGATTCAACATCAAGAGTTAGTTGAGGCACTAAGGCTATACTACAGCCCCGGTATCAGCCTGGTTCCTTACAGTGGGTTCTATCAACGAGGACTGCTGTCGACTCGGTTTCAGTCGGCATATGCATCAATTTGTTGATAGACAACTAGTGGTTTATTTAACTTCTACAGTCACGCTAAACTGATCGAAGTAGGTAATACACCTATTACTTGCTGCTTGAGACAAGAAACAAGGTTACAGTTAAGCAACAGTCCGTTTGCTAGTGCGGCTTTAACGAGACTATCTACTTACTGGAGGAAACGTCTCACTATTGAATGCTAATACTTTAATTCTTAACTAATGACAAGGTATTCTTGAAGGAAAACACACCTATTCAGTAAACTCTATATTTATTCTATCACTTGATAAAACATACAACATTACATGGCACACAATAAGACTGAAATCATGATGGCACAAAACATTTACTTATACTTCCTTCTAGGCACATATAAACTTTTACGATGATCTAACTGTTACACAAGGGTTCACTCGTGTGCTTGAGGAGGTACAAGTATATGGTGTCGAAGGGAATAGAAAATTATTCCGTGTGGCCGAGTGTGTGAGTGAAACGCAGTGAGCCTTGGGATTTACAAGTGTGGATGAATCTGCAGCTGTTTCTTCAGGAGCTTCAGTCAAGGTATCGTAAGCAATAGCTGTGTAATCTTGTAAAGTGTTGTGCCGTGAATTGGGCTGCAGGTATTTGTCTAGCAGAATGGGTTACTCTCTCTCTTAAACCCATTTCTGCGATGTGATAAACGATTCCCACTTAATCGCAATGCAGGAGCCTAATGGGGGAAATGGCACAGAATCTATGAACACTATTACACCGAAAACATTTGCTGTGAGGTATGATGACATAGCCAAGTACTTGACTGAGCAACAAGGCCAGAAGCTGACGGAACAAAGGCTCCGAGAATTTAAGGACAAATTGGCATCATGGGCTATAGCAGCATCGTACATACAGGGCAAGCTAGTCCAGCTAGAGACCGAAAACGAGAGATTGAGAAAAGAAGGAAATGAGACAAACTGACCAAGCTATGCAATCATGGCCGCTACCGGCGCAAAACAACAAGCAAAGAGGGCAGTGCAACCGTCAGCTGCTTGCGCAGTATTTGTATCCTCGGATAAAGGGGATAGCCCCAAGCAGGTGGCAGAAAAAGTCACCCGAATCTTGAAGCCAGGAAAGGATAAAATAAAGATTAACAGGATAAAGACCACAAATACAAATGTGATAATTGAAACAGGTTCAAATGAGGACGCTAAGAAGGTTTTGGCTAATAAAGAATTAACCAAAGAATTGAATTGTGAACTCCCACGAAAACGTAGACCGCTCATGATTTTATATGACGTTCCTACTTCAATTGAAGAAGAAAATCTAGTGGAAACGGCATATAGACAAAATTTTGAAGGGAAAATAATTGAAGAACGATTTAAGGAGGGGTTCAAACCAAAATTTAAAACTGGGCCTAGGAACAAGGCAACAGTCCACTACGTCGTGGAAGTCAGTTCTACAATCAGAAACGAAATCTTAAAAAACAGGAAATTATATCTGGAATTTTCTGCAGTTACAGCCAAGGACTACCTGGTGGTGCCCAACTGTCAAAAGTGCAATGACCTAGGACATATTAGCAAACATTGCCAACAGCCTAGCCTCTGCTGCAGTCACTGTGGGGAAACGGGACACAAGAAAGACGAATGTAAAAAGAAATCACAACCACCAATCTGCATCCCCTGTACAAGGCGTGGAAAGGTGTGCAAGAAAAAAGGAAAGGAATGCATGACCTATCAGCTTCTTCTGCAAAGAGTAGTAAATAGAACAGAGTATGAGTAACAAAACAAAACTAGTAATGGAATCAAAAGGTTTAATACAAAACATGCACCTAACAAACGAGACACAAGAAGCGATATCTAGAGAGAAACAAAAGAAAAGGAAAACTCCTTCTAGAAAGAGAAGGGATGCGGCACGAGCGGCAAGCTATCGCGAAAAGTTGAGAAAGAATCTCGAAGTAAACAAACAGGACATCGGAATCCAAGTGGATAGCGACCTAGTACAAGAATCAATTCAGAGCCCTACTGTTAGCACAAATCTAAACCGGTTACCATCTAGAGTAGGTAAAGCTGGGTTAGGTTGGAGCCCAAGTCTTTCCGAACGCACGACACTAAAAACACGACAGCAGGTACTATTTACCGAATACAAAAACCGTGATTGCGCAAAAATTGATCCTAGTTACGTGTATCAAGACTTTGAGGAAAATTTGAAACTAACAAGATTAGAAGAAGAACACATTCTCACGATGGCACTACTGGCATCTAACCAGAACGCTACATCCGGCTGGAAAAACCATCACGTTTCCCCAGGTGGAGGCAGTAGACCGCATTCAGCTGAAGTCTAAGAATTTACCCACAGATCCCGCTCAGCTCCTTACCCTTATCAAGAAGGTCTTTGACAGGCGAGGAGAGACCTTTGACCCAGAGGTAATATTCAAACAGTTCACAATGATACATGGCAGGATCATTTTTGATCCTAAGCAAACCTGGCCGCATTGCAACATACATACAAGGCACCCTTAAATATGTATCATAATATTAAATTAGCGCAAATAAATGCAAGGCGAAGTAACTTGGTGTTGCAAGAGGTGAGGAGGCTAGCAGCTGAGGAACAGTGGGACATAATTTGTATCCAAGAACCGTACACCAAAAATGGGCAAATTCCGCATATGCCGGTGACTTCTCAAATAATAGTAGAAGGAAATACTCCTATGGCAGGACTAATAATCCTGAACAAACAAATTACTGTTACTAAAATCACGCAATACTGCGATGAGCACACAGTATGTGCGGAAGTTAGCACCGATTGGTGCAGCATGGTGTTAATCAACGTATACTTTCAGCATAAAGACCCGACTGAAATTTATATCGACAAGATAAGGGAGATATGTACGGGTCTTGGAAAACGCAAATTCATCATCACAGCAGATGCAAATGCCAAGTCTGAACTTTGGCATAGTGCATATGTGGACGAAGCCGGAGTTATGCTCGAAGAACTGATAAGCGATTTAAATTTGGAAATTAGGAATAAGCCCAATAATCCGCCCACGTATAGAAACGAGACAGGTGCAGAGTCTAACATTGATGTTACACTCACTTCGCCAGATGTAGGGACCATTCTGCAAAATTGGAAGGTTGAAGATAACTTAACGAGTAGTGACCATAATGTTATAACGTTTGAATTGGCGAGAGATAGACTCGATGCCAAAGAAGGAGTAGAAAGTGGCAGGTGGCGCTATAACATAAAAAACGCCGACTGGTGCAAATTAAGGAGAGTGTTTAGTCTGCCGTCAGGTCTCCTGGAAAGTGACGATGTTGATGCTATAGCAAGAGGTATTAGAAATTCCATTCAAGCAGCAATGAAGGTGGCGATTCCAATAAAAAGACCTACAAAGTTGGGAGACAAACCGTGGAGCGACCGGCTACAAAAAGCACGGGCGGAAATGCGCAAGGCAAGAAGAGTATACCAACGTTGTTTGATTGCGACTGAAAGGCCCGCCCTTCTCGACCGGTACAGGGAGAGGAAAAGTGCTTTCCGGGAGCTACTGGTACAAACAAAGCGGCAAAGTTGGGAGGCCTATGTTAAGACAAACCTTAGGTCGGACCCCTGGGGTATCCCCTACAAGATAGCAGCTGGTAAGATACGGCCTCCAACCATGTTGTCGACAGTGCAGAGGGCTGACGGGACACGAACCACTGACTGGGGCACGACGGCGGAAGTACTGCTACACGAACTCTTGCCAGACGATGAAACAGATGCAGAAACGAACGAACAAAAGGAGTTACGTACCAAAGCAGAGCGTATCTATACAACAGAGGTGATAGCAGATGAAATAACCGTAGAAGAAGTGATAAAAGCGATAAATACAATGTCGAAGAACAAGGCCCCCGGGCCAGATGGAATAGCGGCAGAGGTACTCCAGGCTCTAGTTGTTCAGTTAGCTCCACCGTTGTGCAATCTGTTTAATAAATGTTTACAGCAGGGAAGAATCCCTAATGCATGGAAACAAAGCGAGGTGATCATTTTACAGAAAGGGGGTGGCAAGGATCCGACCCAGCCCAAGTCCTATCGGCCTATTTGCCTGCTCAACGTACTTGGTAAAGTTCAAGAGAAAATTCTTGTCTGGCGCCTACAAGCGCATAGGAATATAATAGGAATGAATGTAAACCAGTACGGATTCAGAGCAGGCAGATCGACAGAGGACGCTATAAACAGAGCAATGCAACTGGTTGGAACATGCACTAGTGATTATTTACTGGCAATATCCGTTGACATTAAAGGGGCTTTTGATAATCTCTGGTGGCCAGGTTTGTTTGCTCGGCTCAGAGAATTAAAATGTCCAAGCAATATATACAACTCATTTAGGGATTACTGTAGAAACAGATATGCCAAACTGAGATGTCCACGGATGACCATTGAGAAAAAATTGTCTAAAGGGTGTCCTCAGGGATCGGTATGTGGCCCGATATTTTGGGATATATGTTTTGAAACTATATTGTGTAGACTGGAAGGACTAGAAGGGTTGTTAGGCTTGGTGGCCTTTGCTGATGATCTGCTTCTGCTGATACAGGGAGGAACAAGAAGAGAAATTGAGCAGAGAAGCAATACCATCCTGGATCAACTTGACAAATGGTGCACGGAGGTCAAGCTTAAGCTCGCACCCCAGAAGACTCAGTATATAATTCTGCGCGGAAATCTGCAGCGGAATCCAACGATCAAGGTTAACGGAAACAGCATAAAAAGGACAAGCAAGTGCAAATATCTCGGCATTACCATCGATGAGCGTCTAACATTTATGGATCATATAGAAGAAGTGTCCAGCAGGGCGAAGGTCGTTATGCATAAACTCATCAGCGTTGGTCAAAGACGATTTCATCTTCCCATCCACGTGATGAGGCTCTATCATGACGCTATTCTGGCATCAATAGTGAGCTATGGAGCGAGTGTCTGGGCGAAACATCTGAAGAAAGTTAAGCCAAAAACAACGCTTAGAAGAGCCCAGAGGGGAGTCCTTTTAAGACTAAGTGGTGCATATAGCACCACCGCAACAGATGCTTTGACGACGGTTTTAGGTGTCTGGCCCCTAGACATGATGGTAAGAAAACGTGGTGCAATATACTGGCTAAAGTCCGGTGATAAGAGAGCAGCTGAAGAAATAGTAGGTCGACCGGTGGCAGCCAAAAAGGAAGTCATGTCGGCCCTCCTACAAGAATGGCAACATCAATGGAATATTAGCAGTACAGGTCGGAGAACTTACGGCATCCTTCCAGATGTCAAAGAACGGTTGGAACTGCAACATCTAAATCCTTCCGCCGGCTTAATACACTTCATAACCGGACATGGTCCTTATAACAGTTTGCTACACAGCAGGGGCCTCAAAGAATCGAGTCTATGCGAGTGTGGAGCGGAAGCGACACCTGAACATGTGGTTCTCGAATGCATTCTTCTTGCGGAAGCGAGGGAAATAGAATGTGAACAACTAATTGGAAAAGAGGTTCGAAGTATCATTAAAAAACAGGGCTGACTGCGAAATTCTGATTCAAATAGCAGACAGGATTTCTATGCACTACAAAACAAAATACCTTGAGCAGTTAGCAAGCTCGAGAAGGCACCAACAATGGGAAATTAACTTCTAAGCATGGCACTGAACATCAAAGGATATGTCATAAACAGACACAAGAACGATAGCACCCTTTGGAGACCGACGCACCCGGCTATTCCAGAAGATCCTTCTGATGGGCTGGACGCTGTGTTACCGGAGGACACCGTTTTCTGTTGGAGGCCGTTCCTCAAATACTGGACCGACAATTATTACAGTATCCGTAATTATATAATGAAACATAATAATAATTGATACTGTAGTTAAAGACTATTGTTGAAGTGCGTGTTACACAACGAAACATAACAGTAAACGATACCGTAGTTAAAGACTTCTTTCTCCTTAACATTTCGCTGCATTCAAGTCTTAGTCAGCTTATGGTATGCAGCGGATAGCCTGACAAAGCATTACTACATTAGCAGGAAGGTATAATGCCTACTAAGCGGCGCGGGCATTGACTGCCAAGCGTTGCATGCCATGATGAAGAGGAAAAAGAGACTATTATTATACTTTATTATTGTTTATTTTTCTCACTTGGAAAAATTAAAATGATGTGGCAGCAAAATGGAAAGGAGACAGCTATCAAATTAAGTTCCTTACCTAAGATATAAAAGAAATTATACAAGAGGAAACAAACTGTGACTTGATAGAACAAAGGAGATGTAATACACCTCCTCAGCACCGTATTGACCCAAATAGGATTTGGGATTCACAGCCACCGGAAGCCGGTGGCGAACCCTCTGAAGATCCTGGACGGTCTTGGTCATTCCAGAAATCGCATAACCGCATCTGATGGGCGAGACCTCAAGGAATTCCGGAGGACGTGGATCCCGCTGAAGATCTGTCCTAGGAAAATTGACTTTTATTCTGTAGTTAGCAGTAGCATAGTAAAATTTGTAATAAACTAGTGGTGGTGGGTTAATTAAGGGGTTATGTTACTAATATTAGTTTTCTTTTATTAAAAAATTAACCTAAACGTAGTCAAGCACTTAAGTTTTTGTAATAAAATGCCTATACTTACAACAGTACTCTAACTGTAAACAACAATTCACTTGATTTCGCCAGGTAGCGGAAATCTGTGTAACAACTTAATCATATTGTTATTGTAAATATGGCCTAATTTAGATACTAGATCTTAGGCTGTAAAAAGTTGTAACAAAATAAAAAAAAATTAAATCCCTTGAAATGAGTGACTGACTATAAATCTTTAAGCAACAAGCGTAGGAATATCAGATTGTTTGGTGTTACCTTAATTCTTGTAGATGTTTCTCGAGTCGAAGATGGTGTTAGACTCTCCGTTCAAGTGGCTACAGAGCGTCGTCTGCTGCCATTAGCGGTGGAGGGGGCCTCTCGCCCTATAATTGGCTAGACCCTCCACGTAGTTACTTTTAAGAGTTCATAAGTGGCTCTCAGCTGTGCTAAACTGTCCACAGGGTGGGGGCGGCAAATCCTACGCACTCAGTGCTTACTAAAGGAAACTTGCGACGTTCGCAGTTCACAGGCTATGCAAGTGAACTTTCAGCTCTCAACCTTGATGCTCGTGTCTGATAACAAGGCGAATTTCCTGTCCGGCCGACTGGGGAACCTGGCTCACTCACCAAGTCCCACAGCTTGCAAGCTCAATAAAGATGAATGAAATCTAATAAATATTACTTTTCTCTCTGATTGATAATCCAAAATTAGTGCCATCGCTACAACTAAACAATAAAAATTTTACTTTAGATTTTTTAGTGAAGCTCTATTTTAACATTTCTTGCTTTGCATTAATTCATCAGCATATGAATATGTTAAAATTACCATAGATTATTTGAGTACTCACGGTTCATCATTTTCTGGAGAATTGTGAAGTATTGTTGCTTCAAGAATACATGTCATTCAAGAAAATAAGCTACATCTGTAACAAGATACATACAATACAATACATTCATTTCCATTGATCCCAATATAAGAGACTGGCTCTGTGGGATGTGAAAAGTTGTCAATTTACAGATAAACAGTTGCATAAGAAAATAATACGTACACCAGTAGATATACAGTCATAACATGTATGGTACATTAAACAATTCCATAACAAAATAATACATACACCAGAAGATGTACAGTCATAGCATACATGGTACCTTGAACAATTGCATATTTTCATAATCTATGGGTATAGAATATACAGGGTGATAGTTTGAAAGGGGAGAAAAATTACATTTAAAATGGTCTGAAAATACTGTTCTTTGTCAATATATTCAATATGAACCTATACTGCAAATTTTTGGCAGTTGATTCTCCATTTATAACTGGCTTATATTACTCCCACAGACTAAAAAATTAAAATTGATAAAATATTAGCTTAACATTAGACCTGTAAACACATGTAGATACGCGTACAGTTATTATCAAATGTGAATAACTATTTTATTAGAGATCTGTGTATGTTTGAATTTGTAATGGGCTTGAGAGAGAAAATTCATCTTCAGCTGTAAGGAACAAGGGATACAGCAGGAACAGAATTAGATCTGAAGTAAAACACCCAAAAATTAGAGCTTTGGAATCTGTGAAGGTAGACTGTGATCTGTCAAATAATAGTATAATGTTTGCTCATGTCATCTTTGAAAAAAATGCTCTTCATATTTCTGGGTGGTTGGCAGTTTGTTTCCATTGTGTCAAGTGATTGTATAGTAGTAACTAAGTTTGTTGTATCAGATTGATTTCTTTATTAAAGAAATGCTGAGAAATTGATGTGTCTGTTTGCTCTACTGATGAGAGTTGTGCAAGATTTTGCTGCATGCTTTTTCATCTAGGACATGTATGATTCTTTTTCACCCCTATGGAAAGAAAGTAAAGCAGACTGTCACTTAACAACAACAACAACAACAACAACAACTAAACAAACAAACAAAAATCCGTAGCCAGAGCTTTGCCCGTACTGATAACATTAGTGCTCATAGTCCATGCACACAATTTTTGTCACCATAGCCCTCCCTCCTTCAACTCGAGTAAGTGATGGTTCCCCTTTGTCTTTTCTTTCCATATCACTTCATAACATTTCTTTCTGCTCCATTGTCCCTTTTATCATTTACATTTAATCTTTGATGAAGATGATGATTTATATGTAGCATTCTGAAGTTGTACAATAAATGTTGGTAGTCTATTATATCTTTTCACTGTTTGTTTTTCTTTTTTACATCTTTTACTCCATTTCTGTAACCTTAATTGTGCTTCTTGATGTTAACCTTTCTTGTTTAAGTGAATTTAGTTTTCTAATATTTTAATGTGAACTTGCATCCATTGTCTTTGATATTTAGGAAAGACTGCCAGAGCAATTCGAGATATGTGTCTTGAGAAGGATACTCTGGGACAATTTTTGAGGGAAGGATCGGCATCAATGGAGGTTCTGAGAACAGAGGCTGAACAAGTTAAGGTAAAAATCTTTGGGTTTTTATTTTAAATCTTTCACGTTGTTGGTGATCCATGATTCATATATGGCTTTACAAAATATCATTTCTCAAATCGTTATTATGTGTAACTTCATTTCCTCTTAAAATTCAAAAATATTGTCATAGTCATTTTTTCAAATAACCCTAATAATGATTACTTGATGATTATGTATTTATAATTTAGTAATGGACTTTTTAATTAATTCTTAAGTGTTAAATGAAGTACAGAAAATGAAGAAATACTTTATATAATTTAAAAAAAATATTTATTGCATTTATTTTACTGTGTAATTCTTTCTCTTGTTTCAGAATAATGAATTAAAAGATTTGCTACCATATGGATTTGCTATTCACCATGCTGGAATGACCCGTGTAGACAGAACACTAGTAGAAGATCTCTTTGCTGACAGACATATTCAGGTTTTATTCCTAATCATTTACTTTATTGTTTAATCAATTTAGATATCATTTCTAGTTTTTGGTTGAAAATGAAGAAGAAATATATGTTTTGAAAACGTGTAGCAGGATAATATGAAATCAAATGAAACGTATCGTCACTGCTTTTATAGCTGGAAATTTTGTACATTTTGGTACTCACTTCTTCCTTTGAGTGAAGCATAGAAAAATGATACTTTATTTCACATTTCTACTAATTGCACATTGCTAATACTAATCCCAGAAAAACAATTCTTGTTAAAACAGGCCATGCCTCATGCTCATGGAGTGACAGAGAGTTATGAGATCTTTTTCCGAGTCAAGTATAAGCTTAACAGTGTGTATTCACTTCGCTTTGTGAAATAGAATGGTTTCTCCGGGTGTACAGATTTTATTTAGAATAAAAAAACATCTGGTGACTTGGCCATTGTGCATGCCATGTTTTAGTAATCATATATAAATACCTTAAATGGATTGCTTTATCAAACTTACAAATACAGAAAAGCCAAGATTTCCTTCACACTTTTTTAAAAAAAAATATTTATTCCATTTGACAAATATATATTACGCCTTCCATTTCAGTAAAATAATGACATGCATAATGGCCAAGTAACCATAATTTTTTTTATTCCAATAAAAATCTGTAATACCCAGAGAAATCATTCATCAAAGTGACACTGTAAAGCTTATACTTGGCTCAGAAGAAGATCTTGCAACTTTTGTCTCTCCATGAGCATGAGACGTGGCCTATTTTTACAAGAATTGTTTTTCTGGAATCCTATTTCTTTATGCAAGTTGATTGCTTATTCTGAATTAACACTCAAATGTAATGATTGCATTCGAAAATCGCCAAATAAGATCATTTCAGAATGAGTAATGCAGATTGTTGCTAGTTTAACTACAACCATAAGTAAATAATGAGTAACTTCCAAACTAAGCATAGAACACAAAGTAAAATTTAATATGTTTGTTAAACATGCTGATCTCTATGCGTTAAAGAAATCTCGGGCATACAGCTTCATCCGGAACAAGGAAAATAACCCACAAATATGTGCCAGAATTTTTCATGTTTGGGATTGTAATAAAATAAATACGGGCAGTGGAATTTTGATGTTGGGGTGTCGTGTACGGAATAAAATTTTAAATTTCGAAAGTAAGGAAAGGAAAGAAGTAAAATTTAATACATTAGTTAAACTCTGTAAGCTCACTCTGCAATCAAAATCCGAGGTACATAAAGTTAATAGGGTAGAATATGGTTTCACGTTAGGAGTAGTTATATGGAAATTTACTAGTTTCAGACTTTTTTTCTAATATGGTGGGTAAAATATTATCTGTGTACCAAATTTCAGCTTTCTACAACTACAGGAAGTACCTTAGAGTTTTAATAATCATCAGTCAGTGAGTGACAAAATTGCTGAAATTTGCTGATTAATAACATCCGAACTAAGAACAGTAACAAAATAAAATTTAGTATGTTTGATAAGATTGCTGATATCTATACATAGCAGAAATTTGAGACATGTAACATCAATATGACCAAAGAAATTGAGGTACAAAAATGGCCCGAATCACTTCGAGAAAAGGGTAGGCAGTGCCTCCTTTGACTCGACTTGGCGGGTGCACTGCTGTGCACCCAAATCTTCAGAGAAATGATTGTGCAGCTATTTGAGAATAATATTATTGAACTAATTATACTCATTGCTGATCACAGTTTTCTTGCTGCTTGTGTTCTTCCTAGCGTTTTTAAGGTTACAGCAATAGCTCATTTTAAACAGTTATTTAAATTTGGTGTGGTCAATTTTCTGAAAATATGGAGTTATTTGTGCTGATAGAAAGGATGAAAAAAGGAAGGGAAGTAAATGGCAACTCCAAGCTAAATTAGAAATTCCATTATAAAATATAACACAGTGATAGCATTGTTAATTCCTTGGTTCCTATAGGCAGTATTGTATGAAATAAGTGGATGCCTTGTGGCTTGTGTCTCAGTGGTATTAAATGTACAGTTTTTGTTTCATAACTTTGTATATTTATAGTTCTAATCTATTATCAATTTAAAAATCAGAGACCATATTTGTTATAATACTGTAATTCATACAAATTTTGCAACATTATTGACTTAATTCCTGCCCAGTTCTTTCTATATTAATTCTGCATAGTAAACAAAGCAGCCTATATAAAGAGATCAAATACATGTCCTTGAAAATGGTGTTTTAACCACATTTATTGATGGAGGTATCAAATTGTTATATCATTTAAAGGCCGATAAGTTTTGATTAGGAATTATATGTATTGCAGCTGGTTTAGAGATTGAAATAATTTACAGATCATAAAGACATCATTTGTTCTATTTAATTCAAGATAATTGCATTTACATCAAATGAAGCAAGTAATTTAATTGTTACAGTTCTGAATTCTGTTGAACAGTCATATATAGTAACTTTAACCAATATTAGTGCATGGCCATTCTTATGCAGCATTAATATTTCTTTTGGTGAAATAAAACCCGACTCATTGTTTGTGGCACCATGATGGCATTTGACACTGACACAGGGTTAGCTGGTTTGAATCCTGGCAGTGAAAGAAAGTTTCATCATGAGGACTTGACTGGCGGGTAGGAGAGGTGGTCACATTCATTTCTTAATCAGCAGACTTTGCACCAAAGTCCTGGGTTAAATCCTAAACCTCACTGCAATGTGTATAGAGTATTGTGTATAGTGTACAGTGGTGGGTTATTAGTCCATTAGAAGGGAATGTTAAGCCGGGATGCCCCTTGGTCTATATGGAAAAGTAGGCACCAGGTTTCACCTTCTCCCTTCTTCAACTTTCATTTCATACAACACCAACAACACACTTTACTGAATGCACACCCTGTACACAATTAGAATAACACCTGCAAACTCACACTCGGAAAGACAGTAGGAAACCATCTCAGTTCATATTCTGAAGACATTTCCCATGTAACTGCCTACATACAGAATCGAGCATGGCATCATAAGAAGGTAAAAAAAAGCATCTTATGGTAACAATGAAGTGTAGGATGATAATCACAGAAGAAGAAGAATGTATGGACTAATTTCCAGAGTAATTTGTTACAATAATTTTTATTCTTACTGGCAGTGAAAACAATTTCTTATTCTATTTCACATGGTATGGTTTTCTTTTTTCTGATGAGCTGTTGTGTGTGTGTGTGTTTGTTTGTTTTTTTAAGTGCTTTGTCAAATGATAATTAAATTTGTTCCTTTTTTTTTTTTTTTTTGAAAAAATGTATTTCTGTCCAGTAAGGCTTCCTAAAAGTTATATTCATTAATTTCTACAAACAGCAGTTGTTAATGTTTAATGTCATTTTAATTTGTGACTTTTTTTCAGGTGCTAGTTTCCACAGCAACCTTGGCATGGGGTGTGAACCTCCCTGCTCACACAGTTATTATAAAGGGTACACAGGTTTATAGTCCTGAAAAAGGGCGATGGGTTGAGTTAGGTGCTCTTGATGTGCTGCAGGTAATATAGCTTAATTTTTTAATTTATCTGTGTTATCGGCTATGTAAAGGATTTATATTCAAATTAAATAACTCATTGTACAGTTTTGATTGCACCACCATATGGTCAGTTATTATTTACTTGACTTATTTTGTTTAAAGATTTTATAACATTGCTCTGTATTTTGATCTTATGTTATTGAGATCAATTTCATTGTGAAAAAACCTTGATGAGTGTGACATTTTAGATCATATTTGCAGTAATTAAGAAGGATGTGCATACAATAAATGATGCACATAGAATTAGCCTTAGGTTGTGAATGGTTTTGTGTATTAAATACCATTAATAGCTTTCTTGCAGAACTTCACACAACTGATCACAGTGCTGCTTTGTTTGATGTGGTCATTTCATTAAATTTTGTCAGATGTTTACTTGCATCCTTGAAACAATCAACAAAACGAAAGCTATACCTGGTTGAATGAATAGAACTGATATTTCCAAGAAAGGAACATTTGCGTCATAAATGAGCAAAATTTAAATGGACTACTAGCTAACTGAAGGTTTCAATAGGAAATGATTACTTTCTATCAAATTTTGGCTCTTCCATACCGTTATGGATCCTAAGGCTCTATGCTCTTAATGACTTCTAAACTTATGATTGGAAAATTGTGTTTCATGTAAAGAAAGATCAAATGGAAAATATTCTAGCCAGTGAAAGGAAACGGAGAATGTAAAAAATGACACTACCACAAATTAAACACATTTCTGATAAAGATTAAAACCAAGATTCGTAAAAGAAACATTGCCTTTTATGATCATGCGACACAAATGAGTTCAGCAAAAAAGGCCAACCGAATCTTTACCTACTTTCTGGAAAAGAAGACCAATGTAGCCTGATTAACTTAGCCTGAAAGAGGTCTGCACAAGTGACAATTATATGTTAAGACATTCGAGAGTATGAATCCTTTACAAATTGAAACACAATAGGGTTTCAAAGTAAAGCTGAATCAAACAATGGGCATGGTATGGACTGAAACAGAGAAGGAATAAAACTGAAAGCGAATGTAGGAATACTGGGTAAAAGTTAAAGCCTGAGGAAGAAAATGATTGAACTAATTTTGCCTGGAGATAGTCAAAATGAAAAAGCTAAATTCTTAAGAACCAATAGTAGTAATCCATATTTTATCAGCAGTAATACTAAGTAAGGAAAAACCAGTTTTCAATGAAACTGGCAAATAACAAATACCTATATTTTTTTCTTAGTACTGAGAATTATTGTCAAACTACAATAGTCATAAAAGACAGAATGCAATTTTCTTTAAAAATTCTGCAAATTCATTTGCTTTTACTACATGACGAGTAATTTGTACATATTGTGTTCAAGGCCATGAACTTTCCTGGCTACCCTAATATCACTTGCTTGATTTATTCTCTATTCAGCCTTCCTTTTTTTCTGTTTTTACTGTCAGCAGTAATACTGTATTCTAAATTCCTTTGTATTGTTTTTTTTGCTGGGAAATGATCACTGAAAAAAGACTGGAATTTAACTGAAGTAAAGCTTTGTTCAAGAATGTCACCTTTTCCCCTGTCAGCAGTATTTACTTTTTTTCTTTATTTCCCCTTCCTGTGCGTGGCTAAGGATATCTGTACCAAGGAGTTAAGATGTATTTACGTATGCTGTGAAGTTCAGATTTGATTCGAAAAATAATCTTTGTGCACTTGAAATTTGGTGATGCCAAGATAATTCACAAGAACAGTATATCATTTATCGTGAAATCAAAACCCAGGACTACTGCGCTTCGTTAAAAGATGATATTATTAAAATAATTGTGTGGTGTAAAGACTGGCATTTGGAATTAAATGCTAAAAAATGCCAAGTCATGCATGTAAGTAAAAAGGTGACACCATCTAACTCTCAATATATGATTAATGGTACTGTCCTTAGAATGGTAGATTCCGCTAAATACCTGGGGGTAACAATTCGTAATAATTTTTCGTGGAATGAGCATATCGAGAATGTAATTGGGAAAGCAAATCGTATACTCCAATTTCTGGGTTGTAATTTAAAACAATGCCCTCTGCAAGTTAAATCGATTAAATACAATTCACTAGTGCATCCTCACTTAGAATATTGTTCTTCAGTGTAGGGTCCCCATCAAAATGGGTTAATGGAGGCATCAGAGAAGATCCAAAGAAGAGCCGCTCGATTGGTGACAGGTATATATAGTTGGAGGGAAAGCGCAAGTGTGATGTTGCAGGAGTTAGGTTGGGAAGACCTGGAACACTGAATGTGTTGCTCTTGACAGAAGCTAATTGAAAACTTCACGACTAACGTATTTTGGAATGATAGAAAACAAATATTGCTATCGGCAACATTCATATCTTGGAATGACCGCGAAAATAAGCTAAGAGAAATCGGGGCCACAACCGATTCATTTCTGTACTCATTTTTCCCACGAGTGATTAAGGAATGGAATAGAAAGGATTTACCAGGCGAGCAAACTTAAAATGTGACAGGAGTAGCTTTTGATAAAGGACTCTGACCATCCTGATCTGGGTTTTCCATGGTTTTCTCGAATCGCTCCAGGCGAATGCTGGGATGGTTCCTCACATTAGCCCATGGGTGCCTCCTGCCATATCCTGTATATCCCTGCCAAACTATTACTCTTTCGGATATATGCAATGCGCCCTCCACCACACACTTTTAGTTAACCGCAGAGTAATAATAATAATATGAAGTTGACATAAGTATCGAAGATAGCAAGATTCAAGCAAGTCTAAATGGCCACCTTTTAGTGCTAGGTTCAGGATATCTGTAGCTAAATAATCTACTTTTGAAATAAATAATATGTGCGCCAAATATTGAAATGAGAAGTCCACTGTTTCTGTTTGTCTTTGATTTTAACATTGATTTTTCGTATAGATTAGCTCCTAATACCATTAAAACAGATTCAAATGTTTTAGTCAGAACTTAAATCAGTTAAGATTGCAGATTTATGTTGTAAACCATTTGGTGCAACAAAATAATCACTCATTCTTCCACAATGAACTTTGAAGGTTTAAAACTGAAGAAATGTCCATCCCAAATAATTTCATGGTTTAGCTCAAAGTTAATGAAGAAATAATGAAGTCCAAAATTCGCTATACCACCATGTCTTGTGATATCAACTTTGCTGCCTATGATTACGAAGGCTTCCGCGGTCACTGTACGTATTATCTTGGTTCTCCGGGTGGAGCCGCGCTGATTTATTAAAACCTAATGTTTCTGCCATCTTACTGTGGCTTTCATCAGAGGACAGTTCCTCTGATGAAAGCCACAGTAAAATGGCAGAAACGTTAGGTTTTAATAGATTGCCGCGGCTCCACCCGGAGAACCAAGAAAATACAACATTGCTGCCTAGTTAGCATATAATAGGCCTAAACTGATTTATGCTGTCACATTTCACTAACTCAAGTGTCTCAGACCTTAATCTATAAATCGTACTGGAAGACTGGCTACTGTCTGCCATTGTGATCAGTTTATTCCCTTTCACGCCATGTGCCTAACCAAAAATTCTGGAGATATATCCAATTCACATGTTCAAATTTCAATAAACCAATCTTGGTCTACTCTACATTATCTTTCCCATTTTCTCAATGCATGATGATGCCACCACACAGTTCAAATCACACACTTTCCTCCAAGACTTAAACTTGTTTAACCCTTTCCTACCGGCTATTGGAAAAAAAGGGAAATTTATAATTTCAATATATTTGTATAAAGGTACTTGAAATTAAACATACACAATTTTTTCAAATTTTTTTTGGAACTCTAAGTGCTAATTACTAAGCCGGTACAAGTACCGTCAGGGACTTTGTGTATCCATGACATACAGAAATAGCAATTGAAATCAATTATGTTCATATTGGTATGAAATGTTTGCTTCATGATATTAAAAAAAAAAAATAAAAAAAAAATTCTTTTTGCTCATTCAGACACAAAAGACATTGTAGTGCAACATTTGGAATGATGTTTTGACTGTATTTTCTTCATTCTACATACTTCACATCTCCATCTGATTTTTACAAATTAGGGACAGTGTATACCTCTGTTTTCCAATCTTACATCTCTCATTGTGGAATAGTATGACTTGTGTTGTTTGAATGGATGAGGGCTTGGTGAAATATATATAAATGACCTTTTATTCTTACCGATATCCTTCATAGTCATCATACCATGTGCAAAGGATCTTCTAAAAATTTTTACAGACTTTTTTCAAATATCGGACCATTTATGTTATAGGAATTGACAAATACAACATCCAGAATTCCCAAAAACAATCTTTACCATGATTTCGGTAATCTTCTTTCAGCATTGCACAAAGTCATCAGCTGATCAGTAGTATCAACCCAACACATGAAGGTATTGTAGTCCTTGACGACTCCTGAGCATGAAATTGTCGACTTCAATCCATCTTTTTCTTTGCATATAAATAGTGGTGTAACAACAGGGTGGCAGGATGGGCAAAACGCTACGGGACCTACTGCCGGAGGTCGCCCCCGATGACCGGCCAGAGAGGCCCTCTGGTCAAAGATCCACCAGGTCACCAATCCAACCCAAGAGAGGGCCCATCTGTTGAAGTTGCCATTGACCCCAACCAGTGTAGTGGAGTTTCACCGCTGCCATGAAAATTTGATATTAAATATATGGCCTTTTTATCCTTCCATTTCCAGTAGCAAATACCTAGGTTTGTAAATTCATTGTCACAATCTCCTCTTTTTAGTTTTCCATCAGCACATTGTTAGAAAGTCCCTTGCAGTAGGGTCTGATTCTCCCACAAACAAAAGTTGTTTCAGTTTTTTAATAATGAAACTGATGAAAAATAATGATAATACTAGATAACGTCAGCATTGCTCCATTTTTTTCGGTAAATTCTAAGACCACTCTTTGACCTAATGAGTAATCTGAGAACATTCCAGTCATTTCTTCATTTTTGCCTTGATAAATTATAAACTTCTAAGAGAAGAGCTGATAAATTATAAACTTCTAAGAAAAGAGCTTCAATCAGAGCGTATTTCATAAAAACATCCATTTGAAAATATCAAAAACAATGATAAAACCAATTGTATACTTGCTAAATCTATTGACCAATAATCTGTATAAAACTACCCCTAACTCCCTGACGGTACTTATAAGTCCACATTGGTTTTTCTAGATTATTTAGTAAAGAAACTAGAAAAACATATTTTATAGGTAAAAAATATATGGTTAAATGTTCAAAATAAAAAAGTAATAACAGAAATTGACACTTACCAAGTAAATTATCATCTAAAAATTCATTGTAATGTACCACTTGTTACTTTGGTCAGTATGCTGTCAAGCCCCAACTTAGAAAATTAATTTCTCGGCAATTTCACCCAGAAATTTAAAAATAAATGTTGTCATTGTCTGACTTAATCATACAACAATACATCAACAGGCTTAACAATGCAGTGGACACTGGTATTGTTGAATTATATGGTGGTATATACAGTGGTACTTATAAGTACCGTCAGGGAGGAAAGGGTTAAAAATACAGCCCATGTGCTCTGAATATATAATAAAGATTAACCATTTGTTTAATATCAATTTTTGCCACAAGTCACTAACTCTGTAAAATCTCAAAAGACTACATCTTTTCTTCCACCATAAGATCCAATTTTCTATTTTATTCCTAATCTTATTTAAATTTTCAAAAAATTAATCTAATATCATACTAAATTGTCTCAGTACTCCTAAATTATGAATACTAATTATAACAATCCCTATCTGAACTCTCAAGTTACTAGTATCATGCTTTCATTTTCATGTAAATATGTACCTCTCAATTATTCAGCTACTAACTTCCAAATTTCGCTACATATTAATATGGCAAAAGCTCTTACATTGTTATATCTATTCATTCTCCAATTAGGAGAATGTTTTGACTCAGCACTTCATCACATTACTTCCAAATAGTATAATTGATTTCTCTTTTATATTGAAAAAACATATACAGTAACTTGGTTTGTGCCCTACAGATGTTGGGACGTGCTGGCAGACCACAGTATGACACAAAAGGTGAAGGTGTGTTAATCACAAATCACAGTGAACTTCAATATTATCTGTCACTCTTGAACCAGCAGCTTCCTATTGAATCACAACTTATCACTAAATTGCCAGACATGCTTAATGCAGAAATTGTGTTGGGCACAATACAGAATGTGAGAGATGCTGTTACTTGGTTGGGCTACACCTACCTGTATATAAGGTTGGTCATTAATTTTATAGTTAATCTTTATGTGTTATGCTATAGATTTTCCACATACATTTCATGTTTATTGATGTATACCAAAATTTCTTTGCTGTTTTGTTACTAGATGAGTTTTTAAAAAGTAAGTTTGTTACTTTTCACCTTTACTTTATAAAGGAAAGCCATAGGACTGAAATCAATCTATTAGTAAATATTATATTAAATTTTGATAAGATTTGGTTACAGTGGCTGCTAATTAAATACATTTGACTTCATAAAGGTAACACTGAGAGTTAATGCTTTGGCATTGCATTCAGGAGAATACTGGCTCAAATCCCATCTGGCATCCAGATTTCTGTTTTCCATAGTTTCCCGACTTCACTCTAGGAGAATGATGGGATGTTTTCTTCAAAATACAATATTCCAATCCATACCTTGTTCCAAGTCCTTCCCAGCCTCTTAACGACCTTGACATCAATGAGGCATAAAGCTACACACAAAAGAAAGAGGAAATACGGAAGTAACCAATACATTCTATGTGTGAGGGAGAGTCAAATGAAAATCTTAAAAGTGTAATATAAAATCGAAAGTACGCACCAATTGTTTGTAAGTTGGTATGCCTGTTTGAAACAATGTGCCAGATGTCCCCACAGGTGGCAGCAGAGTGAAAATGTGCAAGCACCAGCACAGGAACAGTATAAACTAGCAATGTACACTAGAGAAGAACAGTGTTAGGTGATAAGATTTTTGCAGAGTGAAGAAATAAAACTTATAGACATTTATTGCAGAATAAAGGTACAATACGGGGATGCCACAGCAGCAAGTGTATGAATGGTGTAGGAAGTTCGCAAACAGTCTGTAGCTGATGCTCTGCACCCGGGCCAGGCACTTCATGCCGTGATTCCCAAGACTACAGTAGCAGTTGAAGCCGTCGTACTGGAAAACTGCTGAGTGTCATTGGATGACATAGGCACAGTTGTAGACATTAGTCATGGTTCAGTATATCACTTTATGCACGATGTGCTCAGGTTTCATGAGGTGTCTGCATGATGGGTGCCCTGGCAGCTGAATCTGGAATTCCAGTAACAACGTGTTGATGCATGTAACGACTTTTGCGGCTCTTTGAACGCGTCGGTGAAGCCTTCCTTGCACGAATCGTCATTGGAGACAAAACCTGGGTCCATTCCCATCAGCATGAAACAAAGAGAGCAAGCAAAGATTAGCGCCATTTGACATCAACCAAACCAACGAATTTTCAAACACAGTGATCCCCAGAGAAGGTTATGCTGACCCACTTTTCGGAAAAAAAGGCATCCTCTTGGAGCACTACATGCTGCAAGAGACCACTGTTACCAGTAACACATACATACACCTCCTCAAAAATCATAATCGTCCTAGCATTAGAACAAAAAGACATGAATTGCTATCGACAGCTGTTCTTCTGCAACATTACAATGCATGGCTCCATACAGCTTGTGCAGCGGTAGTGACAATTGCGGACATGTGGTTTGAATGTCTGCCTCATCCACCATACTCGTCTGACCTTTCCCCAAGTGATTTCCATATGTCTGTACCCATAAAAGAAGCACTTTCTGGAAAAAAATTCAATGCGATGACGCAGTGCGCCATGTGGTGCTTGAGTGGTTGTGTCATCTCTCAAAAGAATATTTTTAATATGGGAATTTAGGCACTTCGGAAGCTTTGGCTGACATGCATTGAACGTTGAGGAGACTATATCGAAAAATGATACAGGTGACTTATATCTGTGCACAATACCTAAAATTTAAGGTTTTCATTTGACTCGCCCTCATACTAAAACTGTACCATCACTTTTTTGTATTCTGTGTGTTTAAAATATATATTATTTTTACTTAAATCTGCTCCTCTTTTCTGGATGCCTATGTTGAGCCATATAGAACCAACAAGACTGAGAATATTCACAAAATATCAGTGAACTTTGGTCTTTCCATCCACGAGGTCATGCTTCATAGATTTTGGCATCTGAATTCATGTTCTCCACCTGTACTAAAAGCAAATGAGCTGATTGACAAAGGGTTTAATGCTGCAGCAGAATGGCGGCAGGAATGGAAGAATGTCGAGCGACCTATAGATATAAGCTGAATTTTATATGCAGCGTATACACCGCACAGTGTTATGTTTTGTTAAGGTCACTCCAGCATATGAGATTAATGCACGATAGAAGGTTTATCAAATCCTGTGATTCCCTTAGCTGTATTCAGGCTCTAGGGAACATGTACCCAGCAGACCGTTTGGTCCAAGATATATAGGATGCCCTCCTTTCCCTCCACTCCTGTGGGAAGAGGTTTTATTCTGCTGGGTACCTGGCCATGGGAATCAGGGGGAACGAGATAGCCTGCAAGAAGTGCCAAACCAACATTGCCCCAGTCCCAAAGTCAGACTTTGCCTGGGTGGTGATGAGAATTGTTTCTTAGGCATAGTAAGGGCTGTGCCTGGAAGTTGAACATAATAAGCTCTGGTTGGTCAAACTGATCGTTCAGCTCCTGCCCCGTGTAGGGCACTGTCCTCCTCTGACTCAACGTTTCCTTCTCAGCCGAGAAGGCCCTCAGCAATGTGGCATACCTTTGATGGTGCGCCACATCTTAACTGACTGCGTGATATTTTTAGATTTAAGGGCAGATGTTGGCCTAACCAACAATATGTCTCTTATTTTAAACAATGACAGTGACAACGTGGCCAAGGTTTTAAAGTTTTGAAGCTTGGCCGGTCTTGTCCCAAAAATTATGGGCAGATCGGCCTAGTTGTTAGATAGGATTGATGGCCTTTTACAACCATCAATCCAAGAACCGTTCTTATTTTTTATAAATTTATGTGTACGTTTCTATATTAGACATTTTATATCTGGTTGGCCCTTTTACAGCCAGCCAGTTAGTTAGTTGTTTTAATCTGGTTAGCCCACTTACAGCCAACCAGCTGATGTTTGTGTTTTTATGGCCATTCTACAGCCATAGTTCCAATTTTATATTTTGTTTGCAGTCTGTGTGGCCAACCTCTTTACAGTTGGCCATGCAGACAATATTTTATTCAGTATTTTATTTTATTCTGCTATCTGTGTGGCCGACCCCTTTACAGTTGTCGAAAACATTTGTTCCTCATAGCATCATTCTGCTGTGGCACGTATAATTTGAGTGAGAAGTAATCTGTTAAAATTACATTTTAGCTATTAAAAATTAGTAAGTATAGAGAAATGAACCATTTCTTGCTATATTTGCCCTTTAGAGTTGGTCACACAGATGGCAATCGAGTTTCATGCCACGTTGTCACCCCAGGTATTAGTCAGGGTACTAATAACCTCGACATTGGCGTGCCCTAAAGCCCGAATAACAACAACAACAATAACAACAACTGGAAGAATGTAACTCACTATTTCTTTTCAACAACAACCAGCCGGATTGGACCTGGCATATAAAACGTGGGCTACCCTTAACAAGATACGAATGAACCAAGGTTGGTGTGGCTCACTGTTGTGTAAGCGGGGCATGGGAACCTCACCCACCTGTGACTGTGGTGCACCACAACAGATGATGTGCCATATTGGTACTGAATGTAGTAAAAGGGTGTAATCAGGCTAATTGGAATATATTAAAGCACTTAGCAAAGCTACAGAGTGGTTGGAAAATCTATATTTACAAATTTGAAGTTTTATTTCATGTACATTGTTGTTGCCTTAGAATGACAGATTGTTTGTGTTTTAACTGTATTGTTTTTGCCACAGGCTAAATAAATAAATATTTTTTGTTTCAATTTATATAAAAATTAAGTGATTTTATAGTCATGAGTATTTGAAAATTAAGGCACATACTTTTAATAAACATTTTTACTATACTAAATGCATGTAAATTCAATACTAGTAGCATCCACTAAATATTTGACAAGACATTCTCTTACTGCAATGTATTACCTTTCTAATTGTATTCTCTAATAGAGCCTTTGTCATAACTCTGCTGTAAAGCGACATGAAAAGTGGGATAGAATTATGAAAGATTAGTGTGCTTTTTGTACCTGCCAGAAATGCCATTACTTTTACACATTAATGACTTCACCGTTCGTTGCTAAATAAAATAAAAATCTCTTGTGGTGAGATGTCTCATATTGCTTCCAAACTCTTTGGTTGCATTTGTAAAATACTGATTTACTTTAGTGTGAAAATTTTCAAGTGTTTTGCTACACGTTATTTTAAATTGTACTACTTATTGTCGAAAACATTTGTTACTCATAGCATCATTCTGCTGTGAGACGTATAATTTGAGTGAGAAGTAATGTGTTAAAATTAAATTTTAGATATTAAAAATTAGTAAGTATAGAGAAATGAACCATTTATTGCCATAGTTGACAACAATCCTGTTCAGATACTTGTAGTAATACAAGTTAATGCTGTTTGTGCACAAGAAAACAAAGAAACACAGTTCTTTTGTTTAAGAGAGGATATGTGGCTTGGAAATAAGGTGGGAATTAGTTTGGTTTGAGTCATGGAAGTTGCCTGGTGTGCTGTATATACTCAAAGAAAAACATTTTTGTGTCTTGAATTAGTCATGGCTGCTGATTAGAATGGATAATTGGAATTGAGATAATTTGTATTACGAGATATGGTCAAAAAGTTCTCAGAATTGGTTAATAAAAAATTATTGAAAGTATGTATATCATTTTTATCTTATTTTACTTCAAAATACTCTCCTGCTGCTTCTACACGTTTATTCCACCATTCATAAAATTATTAGAAACACTCCTGAAAGCCATTTTTCGAAAGTTGTTTCAGCCACATCATCGCATTTTCAATCACTTCTGATGAATCAGCAAAACGTCATATTTAGCCTTGGAAACAGGTAAAAACCCAGTGGTGCAAGATCGGGTGAATATGGAGGATGTCCAGACTAGTAACATTGTTTTTGACAAGGTATTGTTTCACCATTATGCATCAATGTGATGGGGCATTGTTATACAACAAAAACCAATCATTCCCTGTCCATTGTTCAGGTCATTTTCACTGAATTGCATCTCGTAACCATTTTAAGAACTCTGTGTACAATTATTTAGATGACTGTTTCCCCTTCACGAATAAATTCATAATGAATCAAGCTCCTGTAATTAAAAATCACCTCCAACATTACTTTACCCCAGCTTCTGTCCAAGCAAAATTTTTGTTTTCTTGGTTATGGTTTTGACTTCTATTGAGCAGACTGTCATTTCGTCTGAGGGTCATAAAGAAAGCACCACATCTCATCACCTGTTACAATTTTGCACAGGAGCTGCCGTCTGCATCAGCCATTTCAATAAAGTCCCTGCACATGGTCTCTTTCATTTCCTTATGCTCAGGATTTGGATCCCTGTGCAAGCAAACACGGTTCATATTCAAATCATTATGAAGAATGCTGTGAACACTCCCATGTGAAATACCAACTTCGGAGGCAATAATATTGATTGTTGTTTGTCTGTCCACACACACAAGTTGTCAAACATGCTCAACATGCTCTTCTGTCATAGAAGTTGAAGGCCACCCAGTCCGAACGTCATATTCAATTGTTATGTGACCATCGCAAAAACGCTTGTGGCACTCGTAAACTCATTTTTCTTCATCCCATAGTTTCCATATATTTTCTTCAGCATCTCAAGTAGTCTTGCGCATAAGAGTTTGCGACCGGGAGTGCTCAGTTCAGAGCCCCGTCACGAACTAGGTCGCTCTTTTAGTTCATTAATTCCTGTCTGGAATTCCAGAGAAACAGATCATTCGCTCGCTTTGCTACTGCTACTGCACACACTGTTTTGTCTGTTATGGTAGTTTTTTTTAAATATAATGATCGGTTTTGCCAAGGGTTTGGCTATTGAGGACAATGGGCCACGAATAATTTTTAAATTGATTGTTCGGTTGTGGCTGTAGAAATATGGTGATAAAATATTTTCATCTAAATGATGTTTTTCTCTTTTTAATCTGTCTCTTCAGTGAAATGTGTCCACATGTTTGCTTTTTGATAACTTCATAATAAAAAACCTAAAACAAAACATATTAACCCTGTAATCAAACTGATATACATTACATTACTTCACATCATCACATTGTAGAAGTCTCATAATATTTTTATATTCATTTTACATACAAATATAAGGTAGTTACTTCTTAGCAGTGTATTATTATTATTATTATTATTATTACAGTAGAGTCTCACTTAACCAACCTTCGCTTTCCAACATTCCGTGTTATCCAACTCGTAAGACACACACACACACACACTGTAAATCTATTTTCCTTCCCAAAGTACCATTTATATTTACACCAGACTGTACTCTAGTGAGTCAAACAACGAGTCATGCCCTGTGATTACAACTTTCTGCTGCGACCCAGTCATTGTTGCAGTAAAGGCCTGACTGCATCATCATCGCTAGTGCCATAGGCTGCAACATGCGTATCTGTGTGGTGATTCTTTCCCCTGCTGTACCTTTTTTTGTTTTGTGATTGCTTCGAAAAGATAGAGGGTGTTGGTGTCTATGGATGGTAAACTGAAGGCAATTTAGAGACTCAACAAAGGTGAATCAGCGTTAAAAGTGGCCCAAGATTGTGGTGTTTGACAGGTAACTGTAGGTGATTGGAAGTGAGTGGAAATAGAAAAATGGTGTTCAGAAAGAGGGACATCCAAAGCCTTAGAAGAAAGGAAAACCATGAAACCATGTGAGTGCCAAAAAGTTAGTGAGGCTTTGTATCTTTGGTTCACCTATAATAGGGATAAAGGTGTGCTAATATCTGGGCCGATATGGAATCAATAAGCCCTGCAATTCCATAAGGAGTTTAATGAAGGTGACCCTGACTTTACAGCTAGCATTGGCTGGCTGGACCGCTGGAAGAAGAGGTCTGGAATTCGACAACTCGATATTTGCGGAGAAAAACTCTCGGCTAATAATGAATCGGTACACATTTTTAGAGAAAAGTTCCATGATTTAATTGATAGTGAAAGTGTGACCAGAAAACAGTTGTTTAACTGTGATGCAACTGTCCTAAATTATAAAATGCTGCCAAGCAAAACATTCGCAGTCAGACAGATGCAGCAACTCCAGGGTAAAAGCAAAGTAAGGAAAGAATAACAATTCTTGCTTGCAGTAATGCTACCGGAAACTTGAAGTTTAAACCTGTTATGATTGGGAAATCAAAGAACCCAAGAGCCTTCAAAAATATTTCAAAACATGCTTTGCCAGTCAAATATTATAACCAAAAAAGTGCTTGGATGAGCTCCGAAATTTTTAAAGAATGGTTTTTTAACGAATTTGTACCAAAAGTTTAACAGTTTTTAAATGAAAAGCACTTGCCGAGAAAAGCCATTTTACTATTAGATAATGCTCCCACTCATCCCAGTGAAGATGAACTGCAAGATGAAGAAATAAGAGCATTATTACTGGCACCAAATGTTACATCTATTTGTCAGCCAATGGACCAAGGTGTGTTGGAGGCATTAAATTTTTTTCGTATTGTGCTTTTTTCATCTTTGATTGACACTATTGACCAAGAAGAAGATATGATTGTGAAATTGTGTCAATTAAATCTGAAAGGCGTGGCTTACATTTTGGTACAGTGTTGGGAAAATGTTGGGATAGGTACGATTGCAAAATCATGGAAAAATCTGTTACGAGAGGAGACAGAGAGATATTCTGGCAATGAAGAAATTAGCATGGAAAACATGGACATCCCTGGGTGTGTAGATACAACTGTTGAGGACCTTAATGAGTGGCTTGCCCTTGATGATCTATTTGAAGTCACTGACGAAGGCATTGCCAGCATTGTTAACAACAGTGAAAACATAGTTGATAAAGGTGGTGCCAAAATAACATACAATGAAGGATTCAAAGCCCTTGAAACAGCACTGTAATATATGGAGCAACAAGAAGAAACCACCAGCACTGAAGTGTTATTCCTACAGAGAATTCATGACCTGGCGGCGAGAAAGACACTCGTCAGGCAAGCAAAAGTCTATTACAAACTTTATTAAACAAAATTGAATATATATCAACCTCTTTTTATGCTTTTTAATTGTATTGCACAATTAAAGTAATTACTGTACTGTATCAGCTTTATCAATAATTAGACACCAGCAACCATTTATGATATTGTTGTTTCTTCTTTCCATATTAACTGACATTCCTGGTAATCCGACATTCCCATTGACTGTTTGCGTCGGATAAGCAAGACTCTACTGTATTATTATTATTATTATTGTAGACCAACATTTGCTGTGCCACTCAAAAACTTTACCGTCTTGTCACTAAGTATAGATAATACACTCCACTAACTGAAATGAACGATGAGAAGTGCATGTGCAGTGAGTGGTGATGTGCCTAGCTAGGGTGGTGGCATGCTCTCGCTCACTTTCGTTAAGGATCGAATGAATTAAGGAGTGAGAGAGCTGAGGACTAGTTCACATAGTTTATCTGTAGGAGTGCTCTTACAAGCTAGTTCATTCACGAACTACACAAGACTAATCTCAAGTGTCTCCGAGGGTGATTTCTCCAGAAACACACAGAATTTGATAATGCCATGCTGTTCTAAAGACGACTTTTCACAACCTGACAAAAGAAAGAAACTATGTCTAATATCATGCAGTGCATGCACGAAACTAACTAAAACTGCCTGCTGCATGGCACAGCACCTTTCTCAGTAGTGTTGCCATCCTTCCAAATAAAAATTTCACTTCTGGCAATCAACTGCTTGACTGTACATGACAATTGCGGGCCCTACCGCGTATGTTCAGAGACATGAGCTGCACCAAAAGTTGTCAGGATTTTGGATAAATACTTTTCATTTGATCAATAAATAATTTGTAGTTATATGGAAGAAGCAGGTGAGATGTTGCAGGGCATTTGGCAGACAATATGAATAATTTAATAAATTGTTTGCCAAATGATTGCAAATCTCTTGCCATTAATCCTCTGAATTTACACAATGATGATGGCTTGAACTGGATAACATATTCTGGAATCCACCTGTCTGATCTCTGTGTGGGGACCTCTCACTTCAGTGGGTGACAGCATTTCTTCAGTTATGTGTTTGTTGGGGCTATTGAAAACAGATAGGATTGGTGTTTGGAGAGTATAGACTAATTAGTCCACTTAGTTATCAGTTGAGTTACAGGTTTGGTAAGAAACATAGTGAGTTGTTATTAACAATTTATGAGAGGATTATTTTAATGAGTATAATAAATAAATCTAGATCAACCATTTTAAGTACAAGCGTGTGTGTTCCAATTTTATAGTAAGGCAATGAAAAAATGTTTAAAATATTTCATGTAATTGATTAATTAATTCAGGATGTGAGGGGGTGAGTAAAATTTGTAATCATGTTCATTGGAAAGAATAGTTGGTCGGAAAAGTGTGAATATTGCAAGTTATTTTGATCTAGGCAAAAGAAATAAGCAAGGGTGAAAGCTTCTAGATTTTTTGTTGTTGAAAATACGGATAAACCATAGCTATCACACTATATAAGAATTGTACTAGAAGAATATTCGTGAGGAAATGTCCAGAGGATACACATATATTAAAGTTCAGGAAAACAACTGGAGAAAATTAGTTCTAGACTGTAAATATCGTGGTAATGTAGTGCATATTTTAATTCAAGAGAATAGATAAAGTGAGCAGAGTAAAATTGTCTCCTATAAAATTGAAATTCGCTGGAACTTAGAACATGGTTGCAAGAAATAACTGTGAAAACAATAAATGATGGGGAAAGTAATCCTGTCACTTCTTAGAAAAAGCCATGACACTGTAATAACACAAAAGTATCACAAACACAGCATACAATTTTTTTTTTTTAAATCTTTAATCGTTTAGGAGGTTTAAGAAACACTTGGCAGTTTGATGCGTGTCAATTTGACAATAGTTACCACTTGACTAAAATTGCCAGTCATTGCAACTGATGCAAAAATGTGTGTTTTCGTGACTTTATGATAAGTATCACCATGTCTTTTGTCGAACAATTGAAAAAGTACAATCAAAAGAAATTTGAAACGTATGTATCCAGTTTAGTTTGGATCTTTATGTGTGTCCAAAAATCTCTGGATGGAAGATTCCATTCCCAATCAAACTTGACTGAATTTATCTGACAGTTGAAGTTGTCACTGGGAAGTGAATTTGAGGAAATGAAAGCTTTGAAAATATACTCTCTTTAATTTGTAGAAAATTATATTAATTTTGGGAAAGCAAGGGAAAATTACAACATTGCAAATATTTAGAGACAAAATGTATTAATAATTAAAATACAAATGCTATGTTAACGTCTGCTTGTTGTTAGGGATAAGAATCTGTTGGTTGATTCAAATTCCATTTGCCCTGTAACCAGCTGATCACTCTAATCTCTAAACCAGGGTTTCTCAAAGTGGGGTACATAAACTCTTTGGGTTTTGCAAGTTGATTGTAGAGGTTCATGACAAGATTTACAGTATGGAAGCTGATTGGCTGTCTCAAGCAAGATTGCGAACAAAATTATTATAAAATCAACTCAACCTGCTGCAAGAAACAAACCCATCAATCAAATTAAATACATACCGCTTTTTGTGTCTGTATTACTTTTGTAGAATAAAATAAATCCTATATATATATATAAAAATAGACGTGTTTTTTCCTATATTTCACTTTTCAGCCACCACTACCTAGCACAGATCACTGATGTTTGTGGGTGGAAGTAGCATGGAGTTTCCTGTCGTGCACAACGTTGGCCGAATGCCGATAGCTGTGGGGATGTGGGAGATATAATGATTAAAGTTGGTCAGTGCAGGACGTTTTCATATTTCAACCAAAAATTCGTATCACCGTATACTTCTCTTTCCTGCCACAACTACATAACATAGACCTTTGGTATTTGTGTGTGGTAGTAGAATCGTCTTTCCTGTCGTGCACTATGGTTGTTAGATGTCGGTAGCTATGGGGGTGTGGGAGAAATGGGGGATGAAAGTGGTCGACTTGTGGCAATTTCATACTTCTGCCAAAGACAAAAGTGTCATGGTGTATCACTTTTCAGCGAAAACTATAGATCACAGATAACTGGTGTTCGTGTGTAGTAGTAGCACAGAGTCACCTTTCGATCACAACAGCGGCCGATTTTCAGAAACTGTGGTACTATGGTAGATATGGTGGTTGTAAGTGGCTGACCAAGGATATTTTCGTATTTCGATTGTCTCCGCATATGTCACTTTTCTGCCACAACTACATAGCATAGAGCATTGGTGTTTGTGTTTGGTAGTAGAATCGTATCTCATGTAGTGCACTATGGTTGTTAGATGTCGGTAGCTATAGGGGTGTGGGAGATATGGGGGTTGAAAGTGATCGACCTGTGGCAATTTCATACTCCTGCAAAAGACAAAAGTGTCATGGTGTATCACTTTTCAGCGAAAACTATAGATCACAGATAACTGGTGTTTGTGTGTAGTAGTAGCACAGCGTCACCTTTCGATCACAACAGTGGCCGATTTTCAGGAACTGTGGTAGTGTGGTAGATATGGTGATTGTAAGTGGCCGACCAAGGATATTTTCGTATTTCGACTGTCTCCGCATATGTCACTTTTCTGCCACAACTACATAGCATAGAGCATTGCTGTTTGTTTTTGGTTGTAGAATCGTATCTCATGTAGTGCACTATGGTTGTTAGATGTCGGTAGCTATGGGGGTGTGGGAGATATGGGGGTTGAAAGTGATCGACCTGTGGCAATTTCATACTCCTGCCAAAGACAAAAGTGTCATGGTGTATCACATTTCAGTGAAAACTATAGATCACAGATAGCTGGCGTTTGTGTGTAGTAGTAGCACAGAGTCACCTTTCGATCACAACAGCGGCCGATTTTCAGAAACTGTGGTACTATGGTAGATATGGTGGTTGTAAGTGGACGACCAAGGATATTTTCGTATTTCGATTGTCTCCGCATATGTCACTTTTCTGCCACAACTACATAGCATAGACCATTTTTGTTTGTGTTTGGTAGTAGAATCTTATCTCATGTAGTGCACTATGGTTGTTAGATGTCGGTAGCTATGTGGGTGTGGGAGATATGGGGGTTGAAAGTGATCGACCTGTGGCAATTTCATACTCCTGCCAAAGACAAAAGTGTCATGGTGTATCACTTTTCAGCGAAAACTATAGATCATAGATAACTGGCGTTTGTGTGTAGTAGTAGCACAGCGTCAGCTTTCGATCACAACAGTGGCCGATTTTCAGAAACTGTGGTAGTGTGGTAGATATGGTGATTGTAAGTGGCCGACCAAGGATATTTTCGTATTTCGACTGTCTCCGCATATGTCACTTTTCTGCCACAACTACATAGCATAGAGCATTGGTGTTTGTGTTTGGTAGTAGAATCGTATCTCAATTAGAGCGCTATGGTTGTTAGATGTCGGTAGCAATGGGGGTGTGGGAGATATGGGGGTTGGAAGAGGATCGACCTGTGGCAATTTCATACTCCTGCCAAAGACAAAAGTGTCATAGTGTATCACTTTTCAGCGAAAACTATAGATCACAGATAACTGGCGTTTGTGTGTAGTAGTAGCACAGAGTCACCTTTCGATCACAACAGCGGCCGAATTTCAGATACTGTGGTACTAGTGGTAGATATGGTGGTTGTAAGTGGCCGACCAAGGATATTTTCGTATTTCGACTGTCTCCGCATATGTCACTTTTCTGCCACAACTACATAGCATAGAGCATTGCTGTTTGTGTTTGGTAGTAGAATCGTATCTCATGGAGTGCACTATGGTTGTTAGATGTCGGTAGCTATGGGGGTGTGGGAGATATGGAGGTTGAAAGTGATCGACCTGTGGCAATTTCATACTCCTGCCAAAGACAAAAGTGTCATGGTGTATCACTTTTCAGCGAAAACTATAGATCACAGATAACTGGTGTTTGTGTGTAGTAGTAGCACAGCGTCACCTTTCGATCACAACAGTGGCCGATTTTCAGGAACTGTGGTAGTGTGGTAGATATGGTGATTGTAAGTGGCCGACCAAGGATATTTGCGTAGTTTCGACTGTCTCCGCATATGTCACTTTTCTGCCACAACTACATAGCATAGAGCATTGCTGTTTGTTTTTGGTTGTAGAATCGTATCTCATGTAGTGCACTATGGTTGTTAGATGTCGGTAGCTATGGGGGTGTGGGAGATATGGAAGTTGAAAGTGATCGACCTGTGGCAATTTCATTCTCCTGCCAAAGACAAAAGTGTCATGGTGTATCACTTTTCAGCGAGAACTATAGATCACAGATAACTGGCGTTTGTGTGTAGTAGTAGCACAGAGTCACCTTTCGATCACAACAGCGGCCGAATTTCGGATACTGTGGTACTGTGGTAGATATGGTGATTGTAAGTGTCCGACCAAGGATATTTTCGTATTTCGACTGTCTCCGCATATGTCACTTTTCTGCCACAACTACATAGCATAGAGCATTGCTGTTTGTTTTTGGTTGTAGAATCGTATCTCATGTAGTGCACTATGGTTGTTAGATGTCGGTAGCTATGGCGGGTGTGGGAGAAATGGGGGATAAAATGGTCGACCTGCGGCAATTTCATATTTCTGCCAAAGACGCATGTGTCACGGTGTATCACTTTTAAGTGAAAACTATCAATCGCAGATTACCGGCGTTTTGTGTGGTAGTAACACAGAGTCACCCATCGATCACAACTTTGGCCGAAATTCGGTAACTGTGGGAGTGTGTGAGATATGGTGTTTGAAATTGGTCGATCATGAATATTTTCGTATTTCATCCAAAGACTTGTGTGTATCCGTAAATTTTACTTTGCTGCCGGAACTACATAGCGCAGAAGACTGGTATTTGTGTGTGGTAATAGTATCGAGTCTCCCATCGTGCACTATGGTGGTTAGATGTCTACAGCTGTCAATATGAATACTTTACAATCACGAACGAAGTTGTGGGTACCAGCTATTATATTATAAATGTGGAAGTAAGTTTCTGTCTTTGTGTTACGTTTTGACGACTAAATGGCTAAATCAATATTGATGGAATTTAACAATGAAATATTGTAGGAAGGACACAGGACATTTTTTCGGTATGAATAACAGTTTTAGTCACGAAATTTTAAGAACTTATAGAATGATGAAAGACAGACAGATTCGTGTGTTAGTCTGTAATGTTACGTTGGTTGCTCAGTCACGCAGTCTGTTAGTGTTTGATTTATTAATAAATTTCTATAAGAAACAAAACTTAATATTTAGTATAGAAGTCAGTTTGCTCTGCACTGTACTATTCATTTGTGTCTGTACAAAAGTTTCTGGCACCAATTTATATTCCTTTTTGACATGCCTTACGGACGTAAACCTGGCCTAAGGTGCAGGTCTAGAAGACAATGTGCTGCTATTAG
Source organism: Vandiemenella viatica (assembly GCA_031002005.1). Taxonomy (NCBI): domain Eukaryota; kingdom Metazoa; phylum Arthropoda; class Insecta; order Orthoptera; family Morabidae; genus Vandiemenella; species Vandiemenella viatica. The sequence goes on along the minus strand of JARYHS010008074.1, from coordinate 195,165,873 downwards.
ATTAAGAGATTCAGATGCTCATGTTAAATAAAGAAGAAAAAACCAAGCTGAAATAAAGCTGCCATCAGTTAACCCCCCCCCCCCCCCCCCACACACACACACACACACACACACACATCCCCGCACCTTCGCTTACTTTTCTGTTTTTAAATATGTTGTAAATTGATTCTCTTCATGAGACAGATTAGACGATAGGATGATATAATGATGGCTTTCCATCATATTATGTCGAATCGGTGTTGTTTGGGACAAATCTTACGTTACTAACAGTTTTCTATATCCAATTCTGGAAATGAAACTCCAAGTCCATGCGTACGAAGTCGCGGGTAACAGCTAGTAAATAAATAAAAATAAACCCAATTTTTTAAGGAGGTTTGCCATTGCCTGGGAAATTTTATAAGGGTACATGGAGCTATAAGTTTGAGAAACCCTGCTCTAGACCAATGCAACAAATGGATGCTTTTGCACTATATATAATGGAGGCAAAAGAAATTTGAGATTGATGATCTAGTGAATAGTTTAGAGATGAACCTTACAGATTGTCATCATAACCCTTGGGACTGCTACATTCCTAATATATATATATATATATATGTGTGTGTGTGTGTGTGTGTGTGTGTTTTCCTATATTTCACTTTTCAGCCACCACTACCTAGCACAGATTGCTGGTCTTTGTGTGTGGAAGTAGCATGGAGTTTCCTGTCGTGAACAAGGTTGGCCGAATGTCGATAGCTATGGGAATGTGGGAGATATGATGGTTAAAAGTGGTCGATGCAGGGCATTTTTGTATTTTGACCAAAGACGTATCTCCGTATATGTCACTCTACTGCCAGAACTACATAGCATAGACCAATGGTGTTTGTGTGCGGTAGTGGTGATGTTGGAGATTAAGAGCTTGTGTTTTATCTGTGTACTAGCAGTTATGTATTATCTGTGGACTCTGTTTATAATAGTTACGTTTTTAGCCAAAGAGTTTAATAAAGAGTAAAAGCACGTGTGATTTATATGATTTAATACGCTAGTCTCTCCTATCGTGTACTATGTTGGTTAGATTCGATAGCTATGGAGGTGTAGGAGATATGGTGGTTGAAACTGGTCGACCTGCGACACTTTCGTATTTCTACCAAAAACGTATGTTTCATGGTGTATCACTTTTCAGCCAAAACTATCTAGCGCAGATCACTGGTGTTTGTGTGTGGTAGTATCACAGAGTCACCCGTCAATCACAACATTGGCCGAATTTCGGTAACTGTGGTAGTGTGGGAGATATGGTGGTTGAAAGTGGCCGATCAAGGATATTTAAGTATTTCGACCAAAGACATGTGTCTCCGTATATGTCACTCTGCTGCCACAACTACATAGCATAGACCATTGATGTTTGTGTGTGGTAGTGGTATCGTGTCTCCTATTGTGTACAATGGTGGTTAGATGTTGGTAGCTATGGGGGTGTGGGAGATACGGTGGCTGAAAGTAGTCTGCCTGCAGCATTTTCGTGTTTCTACCAAAAACGTATGTGTCATGGTGTATCACTTTTCAGCCGAAACTATGAAGTGCAGATTACTAGTGTTTGTGTGTGGTAGTAGCACAGAGTCACCCGTCGATCACAACATTGGCTGAGTTTCGGTAACTGTGGGAGTGTAAGAGATATGTTGGTTGAAATTGGTCGGTCAAGGATATTTTCGTATTTCGACCAAAGACGTGTGTCCGTATATTTTACTTTGCTGCGTGAACTACATAGCGCAGATCACTGGCATTTGTGTGTGGTAATAGCATCGAGTCTCCAATCATGCACTATGTTGGTTAGATGTCGGTAGCTGTCAATCCAAATTCTTTACAAACACAAACGAAGTCGTGGGTACCAGCTAGTTTGAGAATAATTGGTGATTCTATCATCTGATAGTCTCCTACTTTTACTTAGTGTGCTAAGTAGGGGACAACTCATAACCACCACTGGAAGGATGGAGGATAAATAGAACAGAGAATAAGAATCAATGATCAATTTCATCACCCGATCAAGGACCTAATCTGGAGGTGCAACATCGGGAAGGAAACAAAAATCTAACCCAATAAAGTGTACTACGAACCAGTATTGATTTGCTGTTCTGAGATGTGGATCAGAAGAGCCTTAAGTAGAATGGGATTCATTGCAAGACAGGAGGAGGATGAGGAGAGTCATGGGAGTGTACAGGGCATATACTGGTGATGAGGCATGGAAAGATATTGCAATAGGTATGAAAAGTAGTGCATGGAAGGGAAAAGATGACCATGACCACAAGCTGTTACTCGATTTCAGGCACAAGGGTGTGGGAAGATTCTCTTTTTTAGGTAAGGGTGTCAGGGATTGGAATGAGTTACCAAGAGAAATGATGAATAATTTACCGAAAACTTTGAAGGAATTTAAAGATAAAATTTGTAGAGGGCAAATGTAGGTGGGTGCAGGATAGGGGGAAGATGGGTGTGTAGGGAAATTGCCACCGGAGCCTGTGCTCCATTGCAATTAAATTAAATTAAATGCATCAGCAGATATGAGGTTCGTGGAGGATACAGAAGACATTGTACCAAGCGTGGAGGATGAACTGTAATGTGCTGGCCTCATATTCAGGAGGACGTGATTTCGAATCCGTCCACCCGATTCCGATATAGCTATCGCCGTGGAGTTAAGAAATAATGTAAACAGTATAGCTAGCCGTTTTCAGGATCATGCTATGATTCTAGGAGGCGACTTCAATCTGCCTTATATTGACTGGCGTAATTACGTTCACATTACAGGTAGCAGGGATAAGGCAGCTTCTGAAGTAATTCTCGAATTGTTCTCAGATAATCATCTCGAGCAGCTAGTTAATGAACCTACGCGGTGTCATAATGGTAGCGAAAATATTTTAGATCTGCTGGTTACCAACAGGCCAGAATTATTCACCGACATTTCAACGACCACAGGTATAAGCAATCACAAAGCGGTAATTGCAGCTATCAGACTAATGACCAAGCGAAAAAGGAGAAAAGGGCGGATTGTATACAAATTCAGTAAGGCCTCTAAGAAGTGTTTTAGAACCTACCTGAGGAATAATTACCATAACTTCAATTCAAATAAGGACACCGTTGAAGAGATGTGGCATCGATTTATACGAATAGTCAGGGAAGGTATGGATATACATATACCGAAGCGGATAATAAATGGGGAGGATGATCCACCGTGGTACACATGCGAAATCAAAAGATTACTCAAAAAACAAAGGAGGATACACGCACGCTCAAGAAGGAAGGGGTGTCGCAGCGATTTAGAAACCTTAGCCGAGTTAAGAGGATGTATTAAGAATGTAATGCGTGAGGCCTTCAACGATTTTCATTTCAACTCTCTCTCTCTCTAAGAGTCTCTCAAAAACCCAAAGAAATTTTGGTCGTATGTACGAAAAGTCTATTGTACCAATAGCAACATTCCAGCACTAATTCGTGAAGGTTCCGAGGTTAATGAAAGCCGTGATAAAGCTAACGTTCTAAATACTGTATTCAAAAATTCATTTACTGATGAAAGTAAGGATAGTGTTCCCGTTTTCCCACGCCATGTCGAGTTGGTGATGGAATCATTACGAATAGATACTGCAGGTATCATAAAGCAATTAGAGCTCCTGAAGTGGGGGAAAGCTCCGGGCCCAGATGTAATTCCAGTAAGAGTATTTTCAGAATATGTGGGCGGAAATCGGGCCATTTCTGTCTGATATATTCAGTAAATCATTAGAAGAGCAAAAAGTACTTTCAGACTGGAAAATCGCGCAAGTAACTCCGATTCAAGAAAGTTGATCGAAGTGATCCTGGAAACTATTGTCCAATATCTATAACATCTGTTTGTAGTAGAGTTATGGAGCATATTATATGCTTGAACATTATGAAATTTCTAGACGATAATAATTTGCTTACAACAAATCAACACGGATTTCGGAAGAAAAGATCATGTGAAACACAGGTGGCTCTATTTACACACGACGTAATAAAAGTTATTGATGCAGGTTCACAAGTAGATGCCATTTTTTTAGATTTTCAGAAAGCCTTTGACTCTGTGCCACACAACTGCCTTTTAGCGAAGCTACGAGCGCACGGTGTATTGGATCAGCTTTGTGAATGGATAAAGGATTTTCTAACTGGTCGGTCGCAGTATGTCGTTGTTGAAGGAGAAAGTTCTTCTAATATAGATGTTACATCGGGTGTACCTCAAGGAAGTGTAATAGGACCACTTCTTTTCTTAATTTTTATAAATGATCTCGTAGACAAAGTGAAAAGCCTTTTTAGATTGTTTGTTGATGATGCGGTTATTTATAGGGAAGTAAGGAATTTGGTCGATTGCTTAGAAATTCAGCGTGATCTGGATATTATTTTGGCATTGTGCGCTGAGTGCCAACTTATGCTAAATTGTAAAAAGTGCAAGACAATGAGAATAACTAACAAAAAGAATCCAATTGTTCAGAAATACAAGTTAAACAATTCACTTATGGATATGGTCGATTCTATGAAATATTTGGGAATAAAAGTACAAAGGAACATGAAATGGGACTTACACATTAATTCGTTAGTAGGTAGAGCTAGTTCTAGGCTGCGATTCATAGGTTGAATATTGAAAAATTGTAATGAACAAACAAAGGAGATAGCGTACAAATCTCTTGTGCGTCCACATTTGGACTATTATTGTGTCATTTGGGATCCGTTTCGTAAGGGGTTGATCGAAAGTATAGAGAAAGTACAGAGAAGAGCCGCTCGATTCGTGACCGCCTGCTACAGTCCTTATGAAAGCGTCACAGAACTGATTAGTAGACTAGGCTGGGAGTCTCTGGTAGATAGACGACGCACGTTTCGTTTAAACTTATTGCTAAACATGTGTACTCTCACTTTCACTCACCAGTGTAGTGAAATACTTCATCCACCAACCTATTTGAGCCGGAATGACAGGAAAGATAAGATTAGAGAAATAAGGTGCCGCAATGATTCTTATATGAATTTTTTTTACACTCGTACCATTAGGGATTGGAATGCACAACAAAGAGATTAGCTTTGGTGCTGAGCACCTTCTGCCACCCACAATTTTGTGAATTGCAGAGTATATATGTAGATGTAGATCACCATCCGGGCATCCAGATTTGGATTTTCCATGGTTTCCCCATATTGCTGCAGGTGAATTCCAGGATGCTTCCTTCAAAAAAGCCATTCCTAAATTCCTTCCCGTTCATTTCCCTCAGTCTTTTACCACCTCTAATGATCTCGTTGTCCATGAGGCGTAAAGCTATAAGCAAAAAAAAGAAAAGAAAAAAAAGACATTGGAAGGATGCATAGTATCAAATTTAAATATTAAATAGAAGTTAAAAGATGACACATAAGAAGAAATGTTATAATAGTAAAGGTTGCAATGGTTGAGCCATGTTATGAAAATGATGGAGACTGGTATCCTAAAGTTAACTATCTTGTACGAGTATAGAAGGAAACCCATTTGAAGACCACGGTCATGGTGAATGGATCAGGCCTGGAGTCACATAAAGGCTAAGAGAGTTGATTGTAGGCAAATAGTGGGGAGGAATCCGGGAAGAGACTGTCAAAACTGAAATAGGATGTTTTAACTCCACACTGGATATTTGTGTCAGTTTATCTATATTAATAACTAGCAGTTACCCATGATTTCGTCTGCTTGAAAGTGGGTGATGGTATAAAAGTTTCTGTTACTATTCAGGGTACGATTAGCAGAAAAAATTCTCCTTCTTGATTGAAAATATGGTCAACTGCTTCCTTGGCTTTTATTGTTCAGTAAAAAGTGTACTTCAAAGTCAGGACATAGGTAACAAAGACATAACATGCGCCAAAAGATATGTTACATGCATTACTAACTTAGGGGGCATCCATTAATTACATGAAGTGTGTTCTGGAACCCCCCCCCCCCTCCCTGTGGTGAGATTTGGTTGGAACCATGGAACCACCACACCCCCCATCCCCGAAGATGACATGAAATTTGTCGGGACCCCCAACCTTGTAGTTTTTAAGCTCTCCTGCTTCCGAGGATGGTTAATACAGTGATTGTGTTACCGTGCGCACTATAGTCCAGCTGCAGTTCATACAGAAGGTGTATAATAAAATTAATTGTGATAATTTGAGCCAAACTAATAAGGAAACCTCATATAGAAAATGTTGCTACAACTTGAGATTAGTTCCAATTCGTTTAATGTGTTGAGGTGTGTCCATATCGTTTGATCTTGTAGTGCCAATGTTAGCAGAGTTTGTGGATAGGGTGAAATGCTGCCTGGACCAGAATATTCCTGATGAAAATGAGAGCAGGAATTTAGTAATTATTAGTAATAAATAATAATCTGCTTTCATAAGTGCTGTGTTAATGACATGTATCGCGAAGTAAACTACTCGTAATATGGATTCTCGAAACAAGAAGTTTCCAACTTTGACCATTAAGGAAATTCGTTTTAAGTGAAGGATTTAATAGTTAATATCTGTATATTGTGGGCCATTTCCTCAATTGTGATAGGATCAATTTTATGAATGATTGTTGTTTTATTTTCCGAACGCGTTTCGCTTCATTTGCACATCTTCAGCGGTTCTGTCTGTTGGTATTTATACATATAATTACATTTCTTCTATTTTACAATTTAAACATAAAAATTGTGACTTATAGATTTAAGCTTACTTACATTTTTCTTTGGTCACATATACTTATAATTGTACAGCCTTTTAGCATCAGGTATGTTTGTATCTGCAGTATATTTTACACATGTTGGTCGCCTGGTTAGGTGGGGTTGGAATTGTTCTATCAAAGTTTCTTAACTGCACGAAGACACTCAAAGTATATCAAACCCAAAACACTATTTATTGCACAGATTTTCAGTAATTACATCCCGACCACCAAACCATATTTATTTTTCTCTTGTAGTTAACAGGTAACAAGGATTGCCCTGAATAATTGTTCCCGAAGATTGCTTGTGAACTTTCTTTAAACTTCCACAAATGGAACAACACTGTATTTCTTCCTGCAGTAGTGGACGACATTCACAATTAACAGTCTTTAAATGTACATAATATTCACTTGGCACTTTACCGACGCGGTAGCTCGTCCGAAGACTTCCTTTAACATGAGGATGCTTTACAGTTCGGTACAATCACGTTTTCCCGCACTCACGTTTACCGCGACTCACGCCATAGCACACAATGACACACTCTCGATCGTTGCAGTCGATAGTCGACTTCACTCTCGTTGATTGACTTTTACATCAAGCTTGGCAGGTGCGATAACTATCGTAATGTGACAACCCCTTCCAGGCCGATGGTTAAATGTGAAGCCACGGGCAAGCATTTTAAACACACGACCTTTAAAATGGGCGAGGTTGGTGAGCATCTAACTTAAGTTATAACATATTTTATACATAGTGGTTGGTGGTCGGTACTAATCTAATATTTACAAAAATATATACAAAGAAAATAAAATAAAAATAAAAACATATCACATTGAAATCATAAGTATCAAACCAACAATTCAAACAGGTTATGATGGTGTTAGTCATGCTGAAAAAACTGTATCATCTTTTGGAAAGTAATACTGTGAATTATCACATAAAATACGTTCCTTTTACACCTCTTAGCATTTCTTTATGCACAATACACTAGTTCACTATCACTTCACTCTTTATAGCCTCTACTTGAGCGTATGAAATAGATTGACACTTTACCCGAGCTCCTTACACAAGTAATGGCTGGGTGAAGCCCGGTGGATATAAGGTCATTAACCTCTTGGGTCACATTAAAGTACATAAGTACAAAAAAAAACTACAATGACAACCTATATACAATGATTATCTACAAAACATATGGTAAGGATTTGCTGGGTGTTCAGGACAAAACTTTGCCCCTAAGCACTCCAACATTTCAATTCTCCTTGAGTGTCCCTCTTGAAGAAACAACATTATAGATACCTTTTAACCTCCCATCTCTCAAATATTGTAGCATATAAGCATTTTCTCTTGGACTATCTCTTATCCTATAAGGTCCCTCATGAAGTATTTTAAACTTCTTTATCTCGTGATTAATTGACGAGGACTTGAAGTGGGTCTGAAGCAATACCAAGTCTCCCTGTTGGTAGTATGTCCATTTTCCTTTCCTTTCATGTCTCAATTGTCTAGCTTTAGCCTTTTCCATCAGTACCTTCTTGGCTTCCTCTATTCTTTCTTGAAAGGTTATAGTTTTTTCTCCAGGAAAATCTATATACTTGCTGACAATCCTTGGTGCCGGTTCTTGAAACATTAGCTCCCAAGGGGTCATTCCCGTTGAGCTGTGGGGAATTGTATTCATAATGTCTTCAAATTTCTCCACTTGATAGGCCCAGCTCTTGTGACTCTGTTGGCAATATATCCTAAAGCCAATCTCTGCCATCACTCTCTCTACAACATTCCCTTGGAGATGGAAAAATGACGTCTTCAGTACCTCAATCCCCTTGCCTTCTAGTAATTCGGTCCATTTTCTATTTGCGAATTGAGTTCCATTGTCGGATAATACTTTTCTCGGTTTTCCCAAGGTCGGGAAATATTGTGTAAGCAGCTTACCCAAAAGCACTGCCGTAGTAGCCCTTTTCACCGGGTAAAGCTTGACGTACTTTGTGAATATGTCTATAACAGTGAGGATTACTGTAACCCCACCTCTGGAGGCCGGTAAGGGTCCATATAAATCGATTGAGATTAACTCCCGAGGTTCGGTTGGTATAATACTCTTCATACGTCCCATCCTCTGCACATTGTCAACCTTTACCTTCTGACAGACTTCACATGTAGACAAGGTTTTAGCCACTCTTCTTTCCAAATTTCCCAAGTAACAGTGTTCCTTCAGTATCTGTGCACATTTATTGGTACCACAGTGGCCATAGCTAAGGTGATGATATTTGATCTATTCGTCTACTCAATGGTCCGGCAGACATACCTTCCATTCTTCATTCTCTTCCGATTTGCTGTAGAAGAGGATCCCTTTATGTATACAGTAGTGTTTTTCTAAGTACATTCAGTCACCTGTAACCTCTAGTGCTTCTATGACTGCTTTCCATGCATCATCCCTTCTCTGTTGATCAGCCATTTCTTTCATGGATGACAGCTTCTTGGGTTGTCTGATAGGTCCCGCCATCCTCCGGCATCCCAACTGGTAATCTCGATAGGCAGTCTGCCACTACATTGTCTTTTACTGGAATGTACTTAATGTTGAATTGGAATTCTTGCAATAACAACGCCCACTGGGTCAGTCTGCCATGAGTCAATCGGCAATTCGTCAAAAACGATAGAGTTCGGTGGTCCGTATGTATAATTATCTTCCTACCTCGGAAAATATGCCTGAACTTTTGTAAGCTCCAGATTATGGCTAGGGCCTCCTTCTCTGTCACACAATACCTCATCTCATGGTCATTCATCATTCTACTGGCAAATGCTATCGTGTTGTTTTCTACTTACCCATCCACCTCTACTTCTTGGAAGACCTCAGCACCCAGACCATAATAGGAACTGTCGGTAGCCAAGCACAGATCTAACCCCCAATTGGGATACGCAAGGATCCGCTCCTGCGCTAGCTCCTCCTTGATCTTCATGAAGTCTTGTTCGCATCCGCTCGTCCAGTTCCAAACGATGTTCTTCTGTTCCAACATCCTTAAGTGGGGACTGTTTAGTCGCTGTTCGGATATAAATTTCTGATAATACCCACATAATCCCAAGAAGCTTTTCAATTGAGTTTTATTCGCGGATCGAGGGAATTTCTTGATGGCCTCTAGTCTCGATTCATCAACTAAAATCCCCTCCGGTGTAAGTATAACTAAAAAAATTGGGATCGGGCCCCATTTATATAATAAAAACTTTGGATAGTTTTATTTTTTTCCGGAAAAAGGCCTATTTTAATTAATTATTGTATGTATATTGAAAATGGGAGTAAAAACTATGTTTAAGGAAGAACAACATTTAATTAATTAGATGAAAAGGCAACACTTTTACATGTTAAATGTACTTACAAGTGCTGTACAGTATATAAGTACCGTACTGTAAATAAAAGTCATTGCTTGCTGAACATATCAGTCAAAGTAAGTTGTTGACTGTATTCATCCGTTTTCGGACAGCCAATTCGCGCATCCACTTGACAGTTAGAAGTTGCATGTAGTCTCACTCGGGCTGACGCTCCATCCACTTCAACGCAGTTTCAAGGCTGGAAAATGCTTGACTAGCTGATGGTCCCATGTCTGAACTTAGACATTAAGGTCATCTTCTTCCTCAACACTTTCTTCTCTCACACTTTCAATAAGTTCATCATTATATAGAATTTCACACCCAGGGTCTGATGAATTTATATCTTCAGCACTAACTTTTGAACATCCAAGAATTTTCAAAAGAATGTTTCTGAATTCTTCAAGTGACATGTCATTCTCAACCCATCTCTTCCCTTTCTTTTTCTTGAGCTTCTTTTTCCTTTTTCTCCTTTTCTTTCTCTTCTTCAATTGGTATGCCTTTCGAACTTGTTCCACGCACGTCTTAATATGACTCCCTTAACCAAGCTCCAAGCTGTCTCCACCATGTAAGCGCAATCACTCAAATTTAGTGTTTTTGTGGTTAGCCAACACTCCTTCGTCTTCACCCTCCACCAAAAGTTTCCCTAAAAGTTGCCTTCTGTAATGGCATTTCATGGTTTCGATAACAAGAGTGGTCCATTGGTTGCAACAGGCTTGTGACGTTTGGTGGTAAAAAGATTGTTTCAAACTGGCCATTCCTGCTTTCCAACAATTCTTTGGGGGATGAGTTGGTGCATTATAAACAGCCATAAGCACTTTACTGCCTTCTTTTCCAAGAAATTTTTGGTGCTTTTCCACTTTAGGGATGAAAATTTTGCCGTACCACTCGGTAAACAATGCTGCAGTCATCCAAGCTTTGGGTTGGATTTTATAAAAGAGGGGAAGCTTTTTCGCAGTACTGTTCCATCTTAATTAAAAAAACGATTCTGATAGTCAGAGTTCAGTTAATTGGAGTTCTACTGTACTACAAACAGAATTACGGTATGATACCTGATGTGTTATACCAGTTCATGTATGCAACTGAAGACAGTACGATTTAAAAAAATTTAAAGTCAAGTATAGATCTATATTTCCTGTTTCATAACTATTATTTTTCAAGTGCATCAGTTTTAGCGATTTTAAACTAAACACACATATGCATATATCAGAAGGTTTTTGCTTTTATTTCTGAAAAGAAGTGTTTTTGATGTAAGTAAAAAACAAAGAGAAAAAGTGCCACATACTGCGTATGAAGTAACATACTCTTTGGAGTTTGTGAATTTATAATGGCAATTTGTAAAGGAAATATTAATTTTTTTGGGATAAAAACTATCCAATGTCACTTCACACGCAATTTACTAATTGCTTGCCAAATTTCATTTAAACATGTAGGGATATCAAGGCGTGATTGAGGCCAAAAGTACATAAAAACATACATCCAAACTTTCTGATTTATATAGATATAGGTACTAAGGAAAAATGTAACGGCTTATAGGCAATATAAGTAACAAGAATAGGAAAAATGACTCATCACTCACCAAAGTTGATGGCTGCAATGAGTGAAAAATATCTGTGACGAACAAAAACATATATAGTATTTCGTTTTAACGCCTTATTCATGTGAAAGGGAATGAGCCATATGGTTAGGGAGCTGTGCACACACCGAATTGTCACCAGATTCGTGACACTGCTATGGTCACCCGTGGGCCCTATCCTATGCCAGCCTATTCCTCAGTCATCTGGAGGATTGTTTCCTGAACCACAGCCCCTCTAATCCACTGTGTGGTTCAGATACATAGATGATATATTTATGATCAGTGAATATCAACTTCTAGAATTTCTCCATTCCTTTGATAACAGCCATTCCATTGATTTCAACTGGACCTACTCCCGTACACACATCATGTTCCTCAATGTTGACATCACACTCAGACAGGGTGCCTTTCACACCTCTGTCCACATTAAACCCACTAATTTGCAGCAGTATCTATGCTTTGACAAACAAGTCCTATTTCCCACTGTTACTCAGCAGATCTTCTACAGAAACAAATCTCCCATGTGATCACCCATCCTGCATTTAACAACTCCTGCCTGGCACCTCTAAAATCCATCCTTAGCCCTGCCTTTGTCACCCAGTTCTATTCTGGCCTTGAGTCCATCAATCGAATCTTACAACAGGAGCTTGATTTCCTTCGCTCCTTTCCAGAAACGCGCACTCTTGTGCAAAAAATTCTATCAACTGTCCCCTGTACATGTTTTAGCAGACTATTCTATCTCAAAAACATCTTGGTCCATAAATACCCTCCGTCAGACCCTTCAAAAATTCCATATAGAACTTATCCATGCAATAGACCTCGCTGTCAAACCTGCAGCATACATGCACCCACTACAACATATTCCAACCTTACCACAAGGGAAACCACCTCCATCATTGGGCATGTGCCACATGCTCCACAACACACATCATATACCGGCTAACCTGCCACCACTGCACTAGTTCCTATATAAGCTTGACTAGACAACAACTCTCAGTCAGAATGAATGGCCACATACAAACAGTCCACACCCACAACTTATACCTTCCAATACCAGAACATGTTAATTACCACAATTCTAACAATCTCAATGACTGCTTTACTGTGAGAGTTTTTCCCGAAACCACTGTCACTTCAGAACTTAGAATAATTTTAACAAATTTCTTCCAAATTTATTTATTTATTGTTCACTTTACCGTTTTATTATATATGTTAATTTTACCACTTCCTGCAATATATATCATCTTAATCTTTCCCGACATATCAATAGTTCACATCTTAACTGTTCACTTCCACCACCTCCTCCCCGACTCTGTCTTCCACTGCCTAGCCAGTCATGTGGTAAACTTCAGCGTGTGCACACCTCCTGGCTCGTTCCCTATCATTTGAATATGGTGTTAAACTGAAACATTGTTTTGTCACATATGTTTTTCAGTCGTCGCAGTTTGGTGAGTGATGAGTCATTTTTCTATCCTTTGTTATTTATCTGTATTAACAAACATTCATGAACCAGTACAAATGCTGGAACAGTTTTCCTGCAAGCCAATTCACAATACATTCACTGATTCGAAGCTCAGGTATTCAAATGATTTTCTTAGGGTACTAGATTCTGAACCTGTCAAAATTGACGGTTGAAACGAATGTTCTGTCAAATTATTTCTTTGCAGTTGCCTAAATAGATAGAATTGTTGTCATGTAATACTCCCAACCTTATTTTGTAATTTGTACATATTTCGGATTTAGTTTACACAGTGATATAGATGGAACTTATACTGATTAATGATGTCAGAATTATGGAACCAATGTCTGCTATAGGGTGTGATACTGGTTTTATCCCTGGTCCAGGACTTATTCGGCATGATAAATACAGAACTACTTCCATCCATATGAAATAATAACTGCAGTAACTCTGCGCTCATGACAGCAGCCTAAATTATGTATAAAACTAAATTCATTGCGGAGTATTCTGTAAAAAAAAAAAAAAAGTCGGCTGTCATTCTGGTCCTGTCTTCATTTTGACATAACCACAACTTCTCCTAATATTGCTGTTCAAAATTCATAAATTCTATTACCCATGTACGAATACATTCATTGTATTGTGAACTAAATTTGACCTACTGGAAATATTTACATGTGTTTGATATAGTGATATCACTAACAGAAGCAACTAATAATTAATATTTTAATTTAAATGCAGTACATACTTTTATCTTGGTGTTTTGGCAAATCATTTCTTCAAGTATATTAGAACAGTGACTTAAAATATCTACATCCAATATAAATATCTTGTAATCCCATGAAAAATGACATGTTGAACGCAGTGTTTTAACAATTCATTTCTTTACTAAGTATAATTTTCAACAAATAACGATCATATTCTTGAAAGTATAATATAGGTATTTCTTAGCTTACTGTAACAACAGTATTGTTGTAGAGAGAGTATCAGAAAAATCTACTTCAAATTAATTTTAATTAAGAAAAAGCAGCTAACTAACATTTCGATTTTTATGAAATACATACTTTACTTTTAGTGTGCTGGCAGCTCATTTACTCGTGGATGCTTAGTTAAATAGAACTGTTATTAAATAAGGTGCATAACCTCGAATAGCTTCTCCGGTCATTGTGTGTTGGGCAGCGGAGGCAGGAAGCGTGACATCAGAATGTGACAGACATTGCTAAATTGTGACCGAGATTGGCATTTTATAGATGGTTTACAGTATTTAAGTTGGTTTGCATGTTTGAAGAAATAGGAGGATAATACATGAAATATACTTATTTCGTGACTTGTAAGGCATTTGGTAATATAATACTCAATGTTAATGATCTGGAGAACTCAGCACTCAGTGTTCGTAACGGTCCATGGAAGAAATGGTCAGTTATAAATATGATTGGTGAGGGCAGTATTGAATTGTGTTTGTCATTGCTGATGTGAAGGTAGAAAGTGCAGTTGTTTTAGTAGCAATTTTAATGTCATTTACAAGTGACTAGAATATGTATCAGAATTACAACACATATAAAAACTATGTATGTGAATTAGGGATTATTGTGTTTTAGTGGTGGAGGTGTTAAGACATTGTTGAGTGAACGTGAACATATACCATATGTTTTGTTGGTATGCTGTGACACACTTTTAAGAGCTTGGATCAATGGATATAAATAAACTTTGTAGCTGTCTCATTAGCATTTTGTGGGTAATAAATTACTTTTGTCTGTAATGTTCCAGCAGAATTGAGTGAAATGCTTATAATTTTCCTTCAAGAAGTAAACCTTTTATTTTTATATAATCTTACCCTGTATTAGTGAGAAATAAATGTCACTTAGGTATTTTCTGTGATTTTGTAGCTCAGAGCTAAACCCAACAGAGTCCAATAAATGCCTAAAACAATTAGCTAATTCAGTATTACCCTACATATACACTGTCACTCTGTATTGCATGACTCCTGTGTTCAAGGCAAAATTTAATGATGTAATAAACTTAATTAATCATAATATGGCAGAGTAACGCAGTTGCCGTATGTGGTGTTGTGAACATGACTACATATCAAGCAATATTACAGTGAGGGTGTGACTTGATTCTGTGTCTAAACACATTTAATGAGGTATTAACATTGTTCCATTGAAGTAATATAATCGGTTAATGATCATAGTTCTTTTGCTGTTCTTATGTATTTAGGACACTCTCTTTTTCTGTTTTCTGTTTTTTCTTTTTTATTTCTTTTTGTTTTTATTTTCAATTCATGATTGTAAATACTCTTCTTTGCTGTCTATTCTGACCTTCTATGTTCCTATTTTTATTTTTATAATATTCCCAGTCTCTTTTCCTCTGCTTATTTAGGATTATGACTTTATGACCGATCTTCGCTCGACATCTTTCAATTTCTGTTCAGTAAGCAAGATTTCGTCAAAATCCTTACAAATGTTTGTGAGAAATTAATTTTGTCTATTTACAAGAGTTGCTCAAATAATAGTATTTGATGCATTGGATAGATTAAATATATAGATGGTATAAAAACCTATCCTGAAGGTTGGTTGGATCCTCCAGAAGCAGTCATACTAAGCCATTGTATTAGAGGTAGGACGGCCAGTTCCTTTACTCTGGGACCTACAATTTGACGTAGAATCCGAACCACAGAACGCCTCAATGTAGTTCATATGATCAAACACAGATCTTAAAAATTCTTGCTCGAACCAGGATTTGAACCTGGGATCGTAGCCAGAATTTTTTGAGCTTCCATACCACTCCATATTGTTAAACGTTCAATCTATATCTTTCGTACTTGCATAAGAACTGCTGTCTGTTAATTAAAAATTGTGAATAATAGTTCAACATTTTATTTTAAATAATCAGCTAAATTATGTTTTTTTATTCATTCATTAACTATAAGTTTTTTATCTTAAATTAATACTTCCTTTCATACAATCTTGAGGGTATGTTGAGGGGTTTCCTTTGGAAGGAGTACTTTTAATGTGCTTGGTCATTTTACACGAGAAAATGCCAATACAACACGCCATGGGGATTCTGCGATAACTGTGGTGCCGCAATTTGAAGGATTCTTATGTAACTCGGCGAGACAAATTCAAAGCAAATAATAAATTTTTTTGATATTTCACTTAGTTCTTGAGATATTGTATCTCAAAATTGACGTGGTTAGGTTGAAATGCTGCCTGGACCAGAAGAAAAATTTCGCCATAGCCAAATTTTATGATGAATTCCTATGTAACTCGACAAGGCAAATAGAAAATAAAGAATAAATATTTTCGATATCTTGCTTTGATCTTGAGATATTGTATCTTAAAAGTGAGGAGGTTAGGGTAAGATTTGGCCTGCACCAGAAAAAAAAATTTCACAAAACCACTATATCTACATGGTAGAAATGCACTATAGGCTTTTTATTTTCTTCCTAGTGCTTGTTGTTAGTTGAAATAAAGCCTGGACCAGAAGAAATGTCACCAACAGCACTGAATTTTGACATGTTATATCTCGAAAACCAAGCGCGATATCAAAAAAATTTATTGTTTACGAATTCTTATGCCGACTTCTATAAGAATTCATCATAAAATTGTGGTGGCATGGTAACGATAGAACTGCCCATGCCATGCATAAAAGCTAGTGATCTTACAACAACCAAAGATAAAACAATAAGCTCTACGAGATCGCGTGGCGTTAGAATTTTCTTCTAAGTTTGAAAAAATCACATTTGTCAAAGCCAGTATCTATTTTGTAAATATCTACTTTTTAAATGTTTTACAATTAAACTGGTATTATTTAATGATAATCAATTTTTACAATTCAGTAATATTGATGTTTGATATACGGTCAGTATTATTTCAAAAGAAATTTTATTAAGTATTACTTCTCACAAAACCTTTTTTTTTTTTTTTAATATCTTTTTTTTTTTAAATATCTTTTTTTTTTTTTTTAAAAAAAAATGTTTTACAATTAAATATGCAGCGGGTCAGCCAGTATACTAGAACCATTCGTTTAAATCAAAGAGAAAATATGAGTAGGCTTTCTGGTGTGGCTTTAGGGCGCTTCGACAATGGCTTTCGGGTACGTGAATCGTCTCTGAGATGGCGTTAGAGCCGTTTTCGAGATACCAAGTGCAAAAATTGTGCAAAATTCGCGTTTTTGTTGGGAAGATACATATTTAGGTAAACTTAAAAATCTAAACATTATCTAAATGTGAAATTTCATCCAAATTGTCATTGTCATTTCAAAGATCCAATATATATATATATATATATATATATATATATATATATATATAATTGCTCGTTTAAAGATACAAGATTTGTCTTTTGTTGTACATGAATTTAATGGGTGCTTAAAATCTATATCCTGTACCAAGATATAGCAATGGTAGTAATATAATTATGCTTCAAATTTATGTCTTAACTAGCAGTTACCCGCGACTTCGTCCGCTTGAAAGTGTGGTATGGTATAAAATTTTATGTTACTATTCAGAGTACTACCAGCAGAAAAAATTCTCCTTTAGGGTTGAAAATTTGGTCATCCGCTTCCTTGGCTTTTAATCTTCAATGAAAAGCGTTCATCAAAGCCGGGATGTAGGTAACAAAGATGTAACGCATGCCAAAAGACACGGTTACAAACATTACTCACTTAGGGGGCGTCCATTAATTACGTAAGATGTTTTTATATAATTCCTAACCCCCCACCTCTCCCGTAGTGAGATCTCCCCCTAAAATGACGTGAGATTTTGATGGTACTTCCCCAACCCTACTACCGACCTTGTAGTTTTTCTTAGATCCTTTTTTTTAGCTCTCCTACTTCCGAGAACCCCCCCCCCCCTCCCCCTAAAGTCGGTATCCTCGTCGTTTGTGGATCTTTTTTTATATTTTTAGCTATACTGCCCTTCAGGAGTTTCAAATGCTACGTGAGATTTCACCGGATTTCGCCCCCCCCCACCCCTTTTCACCCCACGTAGACTTCTTGAGCACATTCTGACGTCTTTATAGTCAGAATTCGCAATGGTAACCACATTCTGAACTCCAAATCCACTGTGCACCATGGAATATTAGTAATCATTCTGGTCCAGGCAGTGTAGCAAACTTAGCATAACCTTCGTTAATACAGCTCCTTTGAAATCAGTACTATGACTCAAATTTTGATATTTCACACATATTGTGACACATATTACGAATCGAATTACGGTCTAATACCTGAAATGTCACACTACTTTACGTCCACAACTGAAGTACAGATTTATATTACCTGTTCCGGAGCTATTATTAATATTTTGATACAATTTAAGTACAACGCGATACATGTCACTAAATTGGCCCTCATGAAATCATCTTAAACTACTATAAAGTTTCAGTTGTCATTTTGCTTCAAGCTGTATTTCAACCATAACACAAAATCAACCAATATTGTTGCTAAAATATCAAGGGTTCTATCAACCGCACATTAATACATTCACTATTTGATTGTTAGTGACATCATGAATTGTGTTATAAACTTGACCCATTAATTCCAGACCGTGATACAAAGCAACCGCCAAAATCTGTCTGAAAAATGACCTTTGTAATATGGTGGTTGGAAAAGCGAAGTAAATATTAAATTCATGTGGAACTACATCCAGTCACATGAACTATGGCATCAGGACCATGACAGTTATTAAAATAACGTAATTTAAAAACGTATTCTAAAATGCTCGTAACTTACGCTGTACAACGGAAAGTCAAGTTTACGTCGCAATACAGTGATTATGTTAGTGCGCGTGTTTTGGTCCAGCTGAAATTCATACTGAAGGTGTATAATAAAATTAATTATGATAATTTATGCTAAGCTAATAAGGAAACCTCATATTGAAACTGTTGCTACAACTCGAAATTAGTTCCGATTCGTTTAATGTGTTAGGTGTGACCCTATCGTTTGATTTTGTAGTGGAAATTCAGCGTAGATAGTGGTTAGGTTGAAATGCTACCTGGACCTGAATATTCTTGTTATAGCATCAGGCAGCTGGAATTTAGTAATTATTAGAGTAATAAATAAGCTGCTTTCATAAGCGCTGTGTTAGTGACGACGTATATCGCTGTGTAAACTACTCCTAACATGGCTTCTCGAAACGAAAAGTTTCTACCTTAGACTATTGAATACATTCGTTTTAAGTGAAGGATTTAATAGTTATTAGCAGAATATTCAACAGTAAGCAAAAAAACACTTTTTTTCATAGGCAACTATTTCACGGATTTCTACAGAAAGTTAAGATAAAAACAAAAAATGGTTTGTCATATTCTATTAAGTTTTAAATTTTGCTAAAAATAATTTGTAATGTTACAGAGAATCTATAGCAGAAAAAAAGAAACAAAGGCAATAAACCGAACCGAGGTGGAAACGAAACTGTTTCATATTCGTCACGAACATACAAAAACGGCCTCTTCGCGGACGACCATTTTGTCACTTTTGTGCTGGTATACTCTTAGTATTTAATAATTTTTTTAAACTTTGATTTTTAACATATATTATGAAGCATATATTAGGCTTATGAACGGAATTACGGTGTGATACCTGAGATGTTATGCCATTTCATGTATGCAACTGAAGAATTCTCTTCCTGAACTTAAGGTTAAGTACAGATTTATATTTCGTGCTTCCAGACTATTATTTGTCAAGTGCGTTGGTTTTATGGCTTTTAAACTAAACACAAATTTGCATATGTAAGAAGGTTTTTGCTTTTATTTCTGAAAAGTAGTATTTGCGATATACGTAAAAAGCAAAGAGTAAACGTGGCATGGCTATCTACGAAGTAGGAAACTCTTTGTTGCTTCCGAATTGATATTAATGGCAATTTCTAAAAGAACTATGCGTTTTTGTGGGATAAAATCTATCCTATAACACTTCGCACGCAATTAACTGACTTCATGCCAAATTTCATTTAAATATGTTGAGTTATTAAGGCGTGATTGATTGAGACGTACATCCAAAAACACATCCGAACTTTCTTATTTTCTCATTTATAGATATATAGATGACTTGCCATATATTTGCTCCAAGATTCTTCCTGTAGATGAGTTGCTTTCAATCCATCCAAAGTCTGTCATGTCCCCTATTCACATCTGATCCTTCCGTGGCTGATCTGACACCTGATGGTGAGTTAGCAGTGCACCGTAGGATTTATTATATCATGTCGGGTATATATTAAATTTTGCAACTGCGAAACAAAGTTTTATTGTCAGAACCATGAGTTAGATTGGATAATATTGTTTTTTATTTCATTTTTATAATCAGTTTCTATGTTAATTCAAGCGAGAAAGCAGATTTTCACAGTTTCAAGCCAGCGTCTTACATTCACTAATGATGTATTACATACTTTTTACTTGAAATTCTTGTATGCTCCATCCTTTGGGATGTATCTTATAAATGTTAAGGTAATTAAATTTGATTTTTTTTTTCTGTTGTTTTATCAACATATTTCATGGATTTCTCTCTCCCACAGGTTATTACGAGCCCCAACTCTGTATGGAATATCTCATGACTTGGTGAAAGAAGATCCTCTACTTGAGCAGCACAGAGCGAATCTAATACATACTGCTGCTTTACTTTTGGATCGTAGTGGCCTTATCAAATATGATCGAAAAACTGGACATTTTCAGGTATAATTAATTTATTTCACATAATTGTAAGTTAATTTTTTTCAAGGAGGTATTATTATCTGACATGCCAGAATCCCTTGTCAGCATTAAGTTCATTTGTTATGTATTGTTAATTGATATAAGGAAGGACAGGGAAAGTAAACATGTCATTTTAGGGGAGGCAAAGCTGTGGTACAGGAAAAGGGGGGGGGGGGGATACAAGCTGAGCTACATAATTTTTTTGTTTATTTTATTTGGCACAGTTAAAACAGGGTACACTCGGCATGTGGATATTTCAGTAATCTAATTATCTCCGTATTGATATGTGCTATATACTCACAGTGCCCATGTGTGTATGTGAGTTGTAATCATAGTCCTAGGGTGATATGGTACCAGCATTTTTAAATTGGCCAACGTGTCTGCCTGTATCATGTATAAAAAGCATTATAGATCCAGTAAGTAGACATCACCTATAAAAATAACCAAGTAAAGCCCAACCCTGCAAAAACAAAGGCCTGCTCCTTCCACGTTCGCAACAGGGAGACTAGGGGGGAACCAATGTAACCAGGAAAGAGTCACACCTATCCCACTCTGGTACACCAAAATACCATGGATTCAAGGTTGACTATACTCACACCTTCAACGGTCATTGGGAGTACATGAAGCTAAAAGTGTGTGGTTGGAATCACATCATCCAGAAATTAACAAATAGTAGCTGGGGAGCACAGCAAACAGTTCTCTACACATCTGCCCTATCATTATGTTCCTGTATCGTGGAATTTTCAGCACCAGTTTGACAAAACTCCTTCCATGAGAAGGATTTGAATGTAATCTTAAATGAGACAAGACATATCATAACAAGTTGTCTTTGCCTTGCCCCGCAGAAATCGGGACAGCTGTAGTAACTGAAAGGCAGGAGGCAGGACCTCAGGTATCCAATGTTTGGATACAAATTCCACGCCTTGAGCCTTAAATCAAGAAGAAACTTCTTGCATACAGTGACACCTATTTCATTACTGTCTAAAAAAACACCAAGCAGAACTTTGGTGAAATTTGGCACCAGGAATAATTTGGGAAAATCAAAAGGGTAAACTTACACCAGACTACAATCTTCATACACAACCTGTAAAACTCTAAATAGACTGAGAATTGGTGTATCTTAATTTTTTTTTATTTAATTTAATTGCAATGGAGCACAGGCTCCGGTGGCAATATCCCTTCACACCCATCTTCCCCCTATCCTGCACCCACCTACATTTGCCCTCTACAAATTTTATCTTTAAATTCTTTAAAAGTTTTCGGTAAATTATTCATCATTTCTCTTGGTAACTCATTCCAATCCCTGACACCCTTACCTAAAAAAGAGAATCTTCCCACACCCTTGTGCCTGAAATCGAGTGCCAGCTTGTGGTCATGGTCATCTTTTCCCCTCCATGCACTACTTTTCATACCTATTGCAATATCTTTCCATGCCTCATCACCAGTATATGCCCTGTACACTCCCATGACCCTCCTCATCCTCCTCCTGTCTTGCAATGAATCCCATTCCAGCTCCTTTATCATATCCGTCACTGATTGCATTCTGCGATAATTTCCAGAAACAAATCTAGCAGCCCTTCTTTGCACCCTCTGCAACTCCTGTATTCGATACGTAAAATGAGGGTCCCATACTACACTACCATATTCGAGCAATGGTCTGACCAAAGTTTTGTAACCCAATTCCTTGACATCTCTCGTACATCCCCTCATCACTCTCTCCAACAAGTGCAGACCTTTGAAACCTTTTCCTACCACTTGTCCTATGTGTCCTGTCCTGTCCTTATCAAAAGTAGTTCCAAGATATTTGCATTTCAAGTCTTCAGCAAGCAATTCTTTCCCCACCTTATATTCATAATTAACCTTTTGTTTTTTATTTGTGTATCTAATAAGCTGACTCTTCTTTGCATTTATCTTCATTCCATGTTTACCAACCCAATTAGATATCCTGTCCAGATCACCCTGCAACTGTTTACAATCCTCTATCGTTTTGATTCTTTTATACAGCATTATGTCATCTGCAAACAATCTAATTTCAGATAGTAAACAATCAACACAATTATTCATTAGAATAATGAATAGCAATGGTCCCAATACGCTACCCTGTGGCACTCCCATTTTTACTTCCTCTTCTTTTGATACTACATTTCCAACCCTAACTTTCTGTTTTCTACCTTTTAAAAATTCTTCTACCCAGCAAATGACTTTCTTATCCACTCCAATGGTTTTTACCTTATTTACTACCATTTTATGGCTTACTCTGTCAAACGCCTTAGACAGATCTAGTGCTACACTATCAATTTGGCCTCCCTTGTCCATTTCATCTGAAATATCTTGCATATATCCCACCAACTGAGATTCGCATGAATATCCTTGCCTGAAACCATGTTGCCTGCTTGAAAACCAATTACGTTCCTCACATATATTTCTGATGTGGTTGCATATCAATCTTTCCATTAATTTACCTACCACTGATGTCAAACTGATTGGCCTGTAATTCTCAACTCTATTTCTCACCCCTCCCTTATGTACCGGTACTACTATTGCACTTTTCCAGTCCTGTGGTAAGCAGCAAGTGTCTAGACTCAATTTAAATAATATTTCAAGATAAGGTACAATGTCACATCCGGCTATCTTTAAGATATCTGTAGTAATATTATCTTCACCAGCCCCTTTATGTTTTTTCAGCTTTCTTATTTCCTTCATGATTTCCTCAGGATGGATATCAAATTTTTTACTATCGTCATTTCTAATTGTGTTGTTAAGCTCGTTCTCCGGATTAGACCCTCCTGTTTCTGATTCATTGTCCCTAATGCTTTCACTGAACCAGTTACTTAAAATCTCTGCCTTTTTCAAATCGTCAGTAACTTCTTCTCCATCCTTATCTATAAGTGTCTCTACATCCTCCCTTCCCCTCAGTTTCCTGATACAGCCATAGAAATTTCTAGATGCATCAGTCAATGGTCCCCCTGCACTGACAATACTCTTCATAAACCCATCTTTAGCCATTTTCTTTGCTGTTATTAAGTCCTTGTTTAGTTGTTTTAAATATTCCCTACTACCCTGCTGTCTCTTAACTCTGTTATGTTCTTTTCTTACCAACCTCTTTAACCTCCTCACTTCCCTATTATAGTACATAGGTTCTCTACTTCTCTTTATTTTTTGCTTTGGAATAAATTTTTCTTCCCCCTTTCTTATTATCTCCTTGAACTCTTCCCACCTTGACTCTACTGTACCTGAGCCTTCCTTACATTTGCTGAATTGTTCTCTGAAATTTTTCCTCAAATTTGAAACCTGTGCCTTTTTGTAATTGTGCCTATTTCCCCCTTCAATTTGGCTGCTGGTTTACTGAATCCTCTAATATCCATCAGAACTGCTTCATGATCACTTATTCCTTCAGTTACTTGATACCTCAAAAGGTTTTCATCGGGCTTAATTAGAAATATATCCAAAATATTTTTTCCCCTAGTGTTTTGCTCAACCACTTGTGTAAATCCTCCTTCCTTTATTAAGATATTTGCAAATCTTTGTTCCCTTGTGTTATTTATCTTATTCCCTTCCCAGTTTACACCTGGTAAATTTAAATCCCCGCCGATGATGATCATTCTATTCTCACCTCTGAAATCTGAGTATGAATTTATGCAACGAAAACATGAAAGAATGGGCTTACACAATATATCAGAGAAGATGAGCTCTTTGAATGTGGGGAAGTGCAGGAGCCTCAACACATGCTGATCTGCAACAAACTCAGTTAGCCCTGCACACTTGATGAGACCTGCATTCTTGATGACCTGTTCACAGCAAGAAGGCCATCCAGGCTGCAGTTTACTGAGCCTCTTATGGAGTATAAATAGTTAGTTATCAATCCTGGTCTGTGCTGTGCAGTTTGTTTTTATAAATGTGTGTTGTAATATTGTTGTATTGTAAGTTTGGTTCATTACCATGAATTGTATTAATTACAATTTCTCTCAAAGTAAAAGTGATTCCTTAGACACAAATAGATTAAAAAAAAAAAAAATTATACTGAAATTTACTTGGAGTCCCATCTGATTTCCTCCACTAGTGATATTATTGTTTAGATTATTTCTAACAGGGCTGTTTTGTTTCAGGTGGTGGCATGTCACCACTCCGCTCTTTAGAAAAATAATTATAATTTCATACTGTTAGGTGAACTTCAGAGCTTCTTTAATTCTAGTGTTGCCTGAAGTGTTATTCCAGGTTTAAATTGTGATTGTGATGTGAAATGGTGTACAATAAGTGGACAAGTTTTTCAAGCTGGTTTTAAAATTTAAAACGATAAGCTATTAAAATGTTTTAAGCAGGAAAATGAGTCATTCTGTGATAATATAGAAAAGATTTGATAGGACTGCAACAGAAGAAATTTTTAAAAAAGATACAGTTCTTCTTACTTTTTTATGTGGCGAATATAGTTTGTTCTATTTTACCAATTAGTAATGATGAATGAGATGAGGAAAATGTTTTTTTATAACAGCTCAAGAAGAAAAGTATCCGCTGGCTGCATCTGAGAAAAATGTTTTCCCAGTAACTTATCATTTGCAGCAGTGGAAAAAACTTATATATAACTAATATTGGCCGTGTCCATTATATTATACCCAAAATTTTAGCAATAGTCTGGTAAGAGAAAAAAGCATAAATTGTCTTTTGGAATTAATAGGAAAAGAACTGTGTTCCGTCGAAGAGTCAGGCAAGAGTTTCAGCACAAAAATCGCATTAGGTTATATTGGCAGGGGCAGGATGGAGGGTTAAAAGAAACCAAAATGGAACTACATGGTTTATTATTTTCATTGCCTAGCAAAATTTTCACTGTCACTATTATTGTAATATTAGTTCATGTATTTTTTCTCCTTTACAGATTACAGAACTTGGTCGAATTTCTAGTCATTATTATTGTACTCATGAAACAATGGCTACTTACAACCAACTTTTGAAACCTACACTCAGTGAAATAGAACTATTCCGGTAATTATCACATATGCAGTTTGTAACTTGTTTCATTAATTTTAATGTAGCATTTGAAATGATTTTTATGTTTATATAAAACTAATTAAAATTTTAAAAAAATTCACAATTTAGCTATTATTTAAAAGTTATGTTGCTAAAATTAACACAACCTATATCTGTTCGTATGTCACAGACTTAGAATTCTGTCATTTTTTAATCAGTTGAGTTGAAATTACAAAGGAAGTTATTTTGATATTTGTGTATACCACAAGGAATCGAAAACGATGGTATGCTTGGCAATTTATTTATTTAAATTGTTTCATTCTTTCGGAATTTGATGATATGTACTAAGGCAGCATAAAGTATCCATATAGTTAACTGTTAATCTCATCTTGTGTACTAATAATTCTGTTCTTTGCTTTCAAGAGATAAGATCTTCAGCCAAGGGTAGAAATCATCTTTGGTCAATTTCCACCGTATGGTTTGGATCATTGGGAGTCCTGTGCAGCATCTCCCATGTTTCCACTATTCCTCCTTTTTCCACTACTCTCAAGTTTGCTCCTCTACCTTATACATTATTTTCTATACCGTTAATCCATCTATTGGATTAGAAATGTGGATGGAAAGAAGAATGGGGTGGTATTTGTAATGAGGAAAAGGCTTCTTTTTGAAAGGCCATTGGAGATGCCATGTGCTATTAAATTATTATTTTTCAGTTTCTGCATATTATAATGTGAGCAGTTGTGTATCTTTTTAGATGTATCTGAAAGAAGTTAGTTTCATTGCTACTTTGCATAACTGACGTTAGGTCAATTTGGCTCTTAAAATTGCTAAAATAGTCTTTCTGCTGTTATTTTGGATTTTTTTTAAGGACTTGAAGTATCCTGTTTCTACATAAATTATAATATACTGATTTTGTAATTCTCCTTTTTTTTTTCATTAGACTTATATTTTATACAGTACTCAAATTTCAAAGAACTTTTTACCATATTTTTTGTAGCCAGATCAAAGTAATTTGTACTTTCCATAGATTTAACAGGAATTATTTGTTTCAGAGTATTTTCTTTGTCTGGCGAGTTCAAAAATATCACTGTTAGAGAAGAAGAAAAACTCGAATTGCAGAAATTGATGGAACGAGTGCCTATCCCAATTAAGGTTTGTTTCATGATTTATGAAGACAAATGCTTTCTAATATACTTGTGCAGAAGCATTGAAACTAACAGTGGTTAGTGATTTCTGTCTCTTCTTGAATGGTTGGTTTATTAATGATGATATATGGTGGTAATTGTATGCTGTATATACAGGTGCTTCTTAACTATTAAGCCATAGCCCCCCCCCCCCTTTTTTTAAGGCTTTCTTACTATTTCTTTAAAACTATCTTGAATTAATGACACTTGGAGTAGTTTCTTACCTCATTCCAACCTTTCCTTGAACTTGAAAGAAAAAAATGTAATGTATTCCTCAATGCAACAACCAGTTACTTTGAAAACTCGGTGTCTAATAGGGTAATTCTTTTATTACCAATTCTGTTTGAATATCATGCTAAATAATTAGGAAACTGTCCTTTGTGTTGAGAAAGGATAGAGATGGCAAGGGAATCAGGTGTGCACAAACTGATTGCTTTTCATACGGCGTGTTTATGTATGTGAATAATTCCAAAATATTTTGAAATATGTTCATCTCTTTTGTGGTTCTCACTGCCCTCCTGCCTTGTTCTGTAGTGTGTAACAGCCCTTCTTTCCCTATGCTTCATTATATTCATTCCATATAAGCACTTCTCCTTTTTTACCCCCACCAATACCACTTAAAGGACAGTTGATTCGCAGGAGGCTGGATAGCAGTTGTTGGTTAGCTGGTATATTGCGTGAGAGGTTCCTATGATTAGAAAGCTTTCCTCAGAGACAGGGTTTGTAAAAACAGTGGAGATGTAGTGTATGTTGCACATTTTACAGTAGAATCTGTAACATAGGAAAAAGCTTGTCTAGTAGGTCGGGGAAGACCATGTTTATCGACCATGAATTGGCTAAGGTTAGGGAGTCTCCTAAAGCCCCAAATCAAGTGCTGGCTCATGGTCATGGTCATCTTTGCCCTTCCATGCAGTACTTTCAAGTCTTTTACCATTATCTTTCCAAGCCTCATAACCAGTATATGCTTTGTAAACCCCCAGCACTCTCTTCACCCTCCTCCTGTCTTGCAATAAATCCTACTTCAGTTCCTTTTTCATATGTTACTGACACAAATAAATCTAGTTGCCCTCCTTTGCATCCTTTCCAACTCCTGTATTTGATATCTAAAATGTGGGTCATGTACTATTATATTATATTCAAACAGTGATCTGACTAATGTTTAATAATAACTTGCCTGGTACATTTTGAAATACATTTCCAACACAGGCTCAAATTGTCCTGCCCAGTTGACTATATCATCAAACTAGCAATTATGTGTTACTTTTTCTACTTGGATGTGATTAATACAAGAGTTTTCTTTAACAGTTATAGTAATAAATATTCCAGACTAAAAACAAAAATTTATTTACATTCTGCAACATGGACACAGTACCAGTGATATCTAACCTCTAAAATAAGAAAAACATTCTGTATGTTAAGAATATTTTCACTTTAATACATCTCTGTACATAATATTGTAGGACTTGTTGTTTTCTGTAATAAATGTAAATTTTTGTTACTTGATATCTCCAAGCTGGCAACATTTAGTTACTGAGCATGGTGGGTGGGCGGTAACGCTCTGGCCTCACATTCGGTAGGACGCCGGTTCGAATCCCCATCCGGGCATCCAGATTTGGGTTTTCCAAGGTTTCCCCAAATCACTTCAGGCGAATGCTGGGATGTTTCCTTCAAAAGTCCATTGCCGAATTCCTTCCCGTTGCTAGTACCTAGTCCCATCCCGCCTCTAATGACCTCGACCTTGGTGTCGATGAGGCATAAAGCCATAAGTAAAAAAAAAAAAAAAAAAAAAAAAAAAAACATATATAGTTGGCCATCGGAAAAGCATGGAGTACTCAGATCTTTACCCACCACTTTCAGAGTTTGTCCATCTGATTTATTGTTACAGGAAATTCAAATTTCTATGGAAACTACAGTATTTTCAACTGATATTTTTGGGATGCACAGAATTAATACTGCTTTTGCTACATTGGTAAGAATTGTCACCTTAAAAATATTTCTTCTTAGTTCTGTGATGCGTAATCTGTTACCATTCTACAATAATGAAGCATCAAAGTTATGCATAGGAGAGCATGAACTCCAAACTTGAGCTCACGTTTGTGGGACTTAACCCAAAATAACTCTAAGAACTTCAAAAATTTGGTGGGATAGATAGTAGCATCGTTGGTTGATATGACTGTATCAATGGAACCAGCTATGTCCTTCAGTTTTTTATAAATGTATTTTTGCACTGAAGTCAATTTTTGGCATTAGTATGGTCCTCTCAAATAACCAGTTTTCATCATTAATATTACGCTGTAAGTTCAGAATAAATTACTAATGAACTTGTCTTCCAAGTTCACAACATTGCAAAAATCATTTGTGAAGTGACTTATTACCTGCTCATCTGTTTCCAAGCAACTGTCTATAATTTCCAGCAGATTTAGGCCATATATATCTGATTCAGGTTAGTTATGAAGCTCACTCGCATTGTGGAAATGAATTGTAGCTTTTCCACCGTGGTTCACAGTGGCAATGCCTTGAGGTGCACATTTATTTCATTTTCTGGAAGAAAATATCAATTTTGAGAAAGACATAAATAAAGGCAATAAAAAATATAAGCAATAACATAGTTACAAGATGGTAAGACGTTTCTAAATGCTTTTATGGAAAAGAAACAAATGATAGATGAGTGTCAGAAGAAACAATTGCAATCAGATGCCAAGAGATGACTCATCATTGAAGATAATAAAGACTAGCCCAGAACATCATTGTCAAAACTTCAAAAAAAAAAAAATAAAGAAGTATGTCTCAAGTTCAAGTGACCTTGAGGATAAAACTCAAGTTTCACTGGCTTTCACCAATAACAAGGATAGCTCAGGTGCTGAGGATCATCATGTACTGTCTGGAAAGAGTTTTTCCGAAGAGGAATGGGTCTTGTGTTCATAATGCTTAAAGTGGTGCCACAAGATCTGCTTGTCTTCAAAAATGGTAAAAACCTTGGTTTCCAACTTGCGTAATTAATTTCATTAACATTTTTTCATTTAAATGAATTTATAAGAGATCTTAAAACTGAATCACATTTTCACATAAATAAATGAATAGATAATAAATGGAACTGGGAACAAAATTATGACACTTTTTTTAAAACAAAAAGAATTCAAAGATAAAAACAAAGTCTATCTAGCACACTTTAGATTAAACAAACAAGAAAGTCGACGACTACTGCTCACGGCGGCGGTTGCTCAACTGCTGACTCACTGCCTACACAGAAAATTCAAAGATAAAAACAAAGTCTATCTAGCACACTTTAGATTAAACACACAAAGTCGACAACTGCTGCTCACGGCGTTGCTCGACTTCCTGTGTTTCCTTCCTTCCATATCAGTGTCCTGTTAAATCTACCCTCCTTACTTATTTTTCTCACTTTTAAAAGCAAACAACTATCATAATCAATAGACACAACATAGTTAATAGCAGCATTTTCAAAATATTGACCACATGTTTCCAGGAAAGTTATCCATCACTGTGCCACCTTCTCGGAAACCTGTAAACTGCTCATCTACAGGCTTCCAACTCTTCCATAGTGAAATTGGTTTTTGGGGAAGACAAATATGTTGCATGCTAATGTTGCCATACTCATGACTGTTATCAATTTTCAGCAGCTCTTTGCTATACCAAATATCTAGCTTGCTGTTCTCACTGAATTTGTGACTACTTCAGCATTTCAGTAGCTCACTGTGATGCCATATATTGGGTGTGATGTTGTTGCTGAACTCAATGCAACTCTAGTGTTTGATCTTAAATGCCACTTTGCTTGATCTTCTCACTGAACTCACATTTGGTTAGGTGTCTCAGCAACTCATTTGCATTGCCAAATATATGTTGTGCTGTTGTCGCCGACTTTTTGTTTGCTCTAGTGCAGTGCTGCCAGCCCTACAGATTTATCTGTAGATCTACTGTTTGAAAAAAAAAGAAGGATTTTGTTAAAAAAAAAATCAGATTTTTGCCCCTTTTTATTATTTATTGATTTTTTCTCATATCCGTGCTTTTGTTAAAATCTCATTGTATAGTGTTACTGCATTACAGAATTAGTAATAACTGTGAATCATTTCCCTGCAACCGCTCACGTGAAATAACAACTGAAATGAAAATAAGCTCATATTTTGTTTTGAATATAGATTTAAATTCAACCTTGAAAGATTGTAATTCAATAGTATCAGCACACTCTTTATGCACAGTGACATACTCATTGACAAGGCATTATAAAGCAATGTTCGGCCGCAGTTTAACTTTTAGAGTAGCATTATTTATAAGAGAATCTACTATATAATTTCCTAAGCCCACTCATTCACTCACCTCGATAGCTATTAACTGGAGAACGGTGTAACGTGTCAGCCTTCACTCGCAAAACAGCGACCAGAGATACCATTAAAAGAAATTTGTAGTTATGTCCATAATTTAACAGCTAAGCAACTGCTACCAAATTAATTGCCATAATACATTAATTAAGTTTGCTTTTCGTAGCGTTTCATAGTTAAAAAAATATTGATAAATTTTGCGGCTGTAAAAACGTGGATCTGCTTTTCAGTAACATTTTGCTAATGAAAGCAAGTTAAAAAAAAAAACTTTAAAAAAATAAATTACTCATGGTCTTTGCAGTAACCACGAATGCCAATTGTCGTTCCGGCTTAGTGAAACTTTAAATTAAATTCAAATTTATCCTACTGTTGTTGCTTGACCAAAGTTTATGCATTACGATTTATTTGCTTTTAAGGTATTTTACTTACCACATTTGTTAATCATCTTTGTTCATGTTCACTGTACATGAGATGTTTGGTTCCTAGCTGGTGCACACGACTTTGTTCGTGTTTGTAAAGAATTTGGATTGACAGCTACCGATATCTAACCACCATAGTGCACGATGGGAGACTGGATGCTATTACCACACATAAACACCAGTCGTCTGTGCTATGTAGTTCAGGCAGCAAAGTAAAATATACGGACACATATGTCTTTGGTCGAAATATCCTTGATCGAAAAATATCAACCATCATATCTCCCACACTCTCACAGTTACCCAAATTTGGCCAACCTTGTGATCGACGGGTGACTCTGTGCTACTACCACACACAAACACCAGTGATCTGCACTAGATAGTTTTGGCTGAAAAGTGATACACCATGAAACAAACGTTTTTGGTAGAAATATGAAAGTGCCGCAGGTCGACCACTTTCAACCACCATATCTCCCACACCCCCTTAGCTACCGACATCTAACCACTATAGTACACGATAGCAGACACGATACCACTACCACACACAAAGACCAATAGTCTATGCTATGTAGTTGTGACAGCAGAGTGACAAATACGGAGCAACATGTCTTTGGTCGAAATATGAAAATATGCTTGATCGGCCAATTTCAACCACCATATCTCCCTCGCTACGACAGTTACCAAAATTTGGCCAATGTTGTTATCGACGGGTGACTCTATGCTACTATTTCACATAAACACCAGTGATCTGCGCAAGATAGTTTTAGCTGAAAAGTGATACACCATGACACAAACGTTTTTGGTAGAAATATGAAAGTGCCGTAGGTTGACCTCTTTCAACCACCATATCTCCCACACCCCCATAGCTACCGACATCTAACCACTATAGTACACGATAGGAGACACGATACCACTACCACACACAAACACCATTGGTCTATGCTATGTAGTTGTGGTAGCAGAGTTACATATACGGAGACACATGTCTTGGTCGAAATACGAAAATATCCTGCATCGCCCACTTTTAACCATCATATCTCCCACATCCCAACGACATTCGGTCAACGTTGTGCACGACAGGAAACTCCATGCTACTTCCACACAGAAAGACCAATGATCTGTGCTAGGTAGTTGTGGCTGAAAAGTGAAATATAGGAAAACACACGTCTATTTTTATATATATATATATATATATATGATAGGATAGGGAAAATAAACAGTTACCCGTCACTTACCACAGATGAAGGCAGGAGGGCGAGACACGTAAAAACACAGAAACACACGAATTGCACAATATTTCGACCTTAGTCTTACTCATGTGGGAGGCGAGACATATGGCAGGGGGAAAGATGTGGTCACATCCCAACCCGCCATGAATTCATGTGTTTCTGTGTTTTTACGTGTCTCGCCCTCCTGCCTTCATCTGTGGTAAGTGACGGGTAACTGTTTATTTTCCCTATCCTATCTTATATTCAGTGCCTGGCGGCAGTTTCTTTCTTTGTTTCCTTTATATATATATATATATATATATATAAGATTTTAAGTGGACATCAGACAAAATATGTTACAAAATCAACTATTCTGACAATTAATTTCTTCAAAGTTGCTCAACTGTTTAATAATATGGAATGTGTATTAAGTTCTGTGGCCGTTACAGATACTATGGACAATGATTACGAGTGTTTGCCCAGTCTCAATATAAAAAACAATGTGATGTTTTCGAAGCAAATGGTATTTTTTTAGAATTTTGCAGAATGAACTTTAAGAGTCAAATACAAGTTAAGTTTGTATTTAAGCAATTATACGATTGTGCTATCGTACCTGTTCATGTTTAATACCTACCTCTATTAATGCTTCTGAGTTCTTCAAGCTCAAGAGATTTAATTCACCCTGAAACACAGGCCAAGTTTATATTTGGGCAAATCAGATCAACCTGTCATAATCTTTCATCCTAAAAACTGGAATTATTCTAGACCTGTGATGATATTCAAAAAACAGTCACGGGCTTACACTAGTTTTCAATAAATCAACCAATTCTTACAATTTTCCTGTTACAAAAGATATATTAAATTATTGTCAACAAAGAAAATGTAGGGTCCTAAACAAATTAGTAGATATAGAAGCAGCAGCAATGAAAGTGACACTATATAAAACATTATCAGAGATATTTCATACTTTGAATGTTGAATATTATCTTGTACTTGAAATTTTAAAGGCTTGGAAATAAAGTTTCTTAATTTTGACTCTCTCTTAAATAATTATTGTTTCAGCCTTCAAGTTAGTTACCATCCGGATTTTTGTATCCAATCTAGGGAAATGTTAACAACCATCTCAAATTATTCAAAGCCACTAGGTTGGCAGCACTGCTCTATTGTTTTAGCAGCTCTTGAAATCAACTGCCACTTGGCTTGGCTGTTGTTCTGACACTTGTGAGTGCTCTGCTGTTGTAGAAGGTCCATAATCCGAGAGATGTGCTTAACTATCTGCAACTAAATTACATTTCCTTAAAATATTTGCCTGGAATGTTTTTAAAATTACTGATTTCAAAAGTCTTGTGAACAAAAATTGGTGCAAATTTTAACTAATCAAATCAGCAAAATCTCGAAACATTAGCTATAAATTGATTGATCAATTAAATTTTCAAAGAAAAATAACATTCAAAGAGCAAAGAAATTCAGTTTCTAAGAATACCCGAATCGGCTAAGACATTCAATTTTTTTGAAATATTGTTGAACTAAAAACGAATGTTCTGATTTATGTCTGCCCAGTATATCTTTGTTTCTACATCTTGATTTGATCAGTCAATTCTGCTTTAAAATAAAAATTTACATGTTAAAGGAGTAGTTGATTATTTCTTCCATATGATTTATATTATTTAGTGTAAGCCTGTGACCATTTTTTGCGTTTTGTCATGGGTCTAGAATAATTCAAGTTTTTAGGGTGAAAGATTGACAGGTTGACCTGATATGTCCAAATACAAACATGACCTGTAATTCACCATTAGCGTAAATAAAATCTTTTTAGCTTGAAGAACTCGGAAGTATTAACAGACATACTAAATATGGACATGACTATCATAAGGTAGAACTTGGTGAAATACAAACTAAAGTTCACTCTGCAAAATTTGAAGAATTTCTGTTTACAGAGAATGCGAAATTGCTTCAAAAGTATCACATTTTTTTTTTTTTATTGAGGCTGGGCAAATATTCATAATGTAATCTTTTTGGTCATAGTGTCTGTAACGGCTAGAGAACATAATACAGATTCCAGATTATTAAATAGTTGAGCAACACCAAAGAAATGAATTGCCAGAATACTCAATTGTCCACTTTAAATCATGTACAGCGATCATGAATAAATACCATTACTAAAAATGGTCAGTAAAATAAGTAAAAATCAAATAAAGTGTAATGTGTAAACTTTAGTCAAGCAGCAACATTAGCGAAAGTTTTAATTAAAATCAAATTTAGCATTGGGTGAAATGACAATATGCATTCGTGGTTACAGCAGAGGCCATATGTAATTTTAGTTTTTTTATATATATAGCTTTCATTAGCTACATGTTCCACGTTTTTTTCAGCACTAAAGTTTATCAGTATTTTTTTAACCATGAAATTATATGAAAAGTAAACATAATGAATGTATTATGGCAATTAATTTTGTAGGAATTGCTTAGCAATTAAATTGTGGACATAGCCACGAATTTCTTCTAATGATTTCTTCTGGTCGCCGTTAATTTTGCAAGCGACAGAAGGCGCGTGACATCACCATTCACAAACCAATAGCTGTTGACCAGAGTGAGTGAGTGAGCTTAGGAAATTACAGATTTGTTTTAGGTTCTCATCTGTCAAAGGTTGAATATTGGTGTTTGATATAATTATTCAGTTTTGTGTAAACATTTTAAGGATTGAACCTTCAAAGTTTCAACAAAGAAAAGAAAGTAGTAATTTAACTGTGGTTTCTCTTTTAACATGCTGTTCAAATGTAAAAATAATCTTTTAACTCTGCAGTCTGTCAATAGAATTGAATCTCTGTGGTCAAATTACCACTCCATGTATCTGCCACTTCACTGTTTCATAAAACATTCATCATTTTAAAAAATTTCCTTCACCCAACACAGCGTGTTTTTCTAAATCTTCCCAGCTGTTTTCAGAACAATATTTGTTAGTGCCCTCATTACCCAGAATGGGGTACATCATGATTGATTTACATTTGTAGTAAGTTTCATCAAAATTGCCCCATCCATCAAAGATATCAAAATATGAATTTAGGTTTATTTTTGTAAAAATAATTTTTAATGTTACAAAGAGTGAATAGAGAGAAAAAATAATGCAGAAGTAAAAAAATAGTAAATAGAATCATTCTGTAATCAAACCCATGATTTTTCAGTACAGAGATATGACAAGTCAACCCATACGAGCCACTGTTAGTTTAACAGCTTTTCTGTTGGTATAAAATCAGAATTTTACAGTTGTTTTTCATAAATTTTGATACATATATCATAAAAGGAATTATGCTGATATATCTGAAGGGTCATATTATTCTGTGTTTACAACTGAAGAACCTACTGCAAATTACTGGAAGGAAATACATATGACCTTAAAAAATTTTAAGGTTAAGAACAGATATATATTTCATGCTCTGGAACTACCAGTTTTTCAAATACATCTGTTTTTGCACTTTTAGATGAAAGTGTATGGTAGTATATGTTATATCCATAAGAAGCAAAGAGTGAAGGTGGAATTGCCAGCTTTGAAGTAGTAGACACATTGGTGTTGGCATTATGCAAATTGATAGTGTCCGTTCCAAAGAAACTGTTCATTTTTGCACAATGAAACCTATCCTATGTTACAGTACAAACTGTATACTAATCATGTCCCGAATTCCACTTAAATCTGTTGAGTAGTCAAAGCTTAATTGAGCAACATAATCCAAACTTTCACATTTATATCATTGTTATTAGGGCATTATTCAAGATATTTGCTCTTGAGGTCTTCAAAAAACAATTTCTTGCAAACCCTATAATCATTAACAACCTTTAGTTTTTGTTTTTTTCATCTGCATGCCAATAATCTTACTTATGTCACTAGTCTTAATTTAATACTAAATTAGCCATTTGAATAGCCTGTTCATGTAACCTTGCAACTTTTATCAGTTTGCTCCAATTTTGATCTTATTATATATGATTATCTCATCAGCAAACAGCCAAATTACCTGCATCAGATAGCAGTACTAAAGAAATCAAAATACTTCTGAAAAGGATAATCCTGAGCGTTTGAAACAAAAAACTTCCAACTTGTGTCATGTGACTTATTTTTTGTATCCTTTTTCCTCTTTTATTTTATAGGAAAGCATAGAGGAACCTAGTGCAAAGGTGAATGTGCTCCTTCAGGCATATATTTCACAACTTAAGCTGGAAGGATTTGCATTAATGTCTGATTTGGTCTATGTTACACAATCAGCTGCACGATTGATGCGTGCAATATTTGAAATAGGTAAATTTTCCAAATTTGTAAACCTAAACTGTATTTTGTAATCTGTTCATGATTCAGTTTTCTAATCATGCCTTCTGCCATCAGTGTTGTATAGAGGCTGGGCACAGCTGGCAGACAAAGCTTTGTCACTCTGCAAGATGGTGGACAGACGTATGTGGCAATCAATGTCACCACTGAGACAGTTCCGCAAGATGCCTGAAGAAATTGTAAAGAAAATAGAAAAGAAGAATTTTCCCTGGGAAAGGTCTGTTAAATCATAGTTTTTTAGTTTAAATTATTGATAGAAATCTATAAATAACAAAGGATATGGATAATGACTCATCACTCACCTAAGTTGAAGACTGCATAATTGAAAATATATGTGACACACAAAAACATTTACAGTTTTCGGTTATACACCTCATTAACCTGATAGGGAACGAACCATATGGTTCAGGTGGTGTGGACACACAGAAGTTATACCACAACTGGCAATTAAAACTAAGATGATATTTATAAATATATATATCACAGACAGTGATAAAATTAATACAGTAATACCCCGCTTTAAGCGAGGGATACGTTCCGCAAAAAATCGTTAAGTGAAATTCGCATATATCGGGAATTACGATTTAACAGAGTCAAAAGTTAATACAAAAAAAATACAAATCATTTGAATCAATCTCTTTAATTCTAAGAACACTTTATGCAGTATTACATTTTTTTTTTTTTTTTTTTTTCTTTGGTTGGAAAAATACATCTATTATTGTCTTTTGGGTATCATTTCTTTTATGTTCTTGTAAAATACGTTCATAACACCCAACGCTGTTTTTAATTGTTTGGCACACGGTCATCATCACTATCTATGCTATGCAATATGTCCTAACCTGAATAAATTTTTGAACGAACATTTTGTATTCCGCTTGAAGATAAAATTCTCTCTTCTACTTGTTCTTCCTCATCGTTTATGAAATTATTCTGTAACTCTATCAGATCTTCATTGCTGAGAGGTTCGTCGTGAGTTTTTACAAGTTCTTCAAGATCTTCTACTGCGACATCTTCAAGTTCAGACCCCTCAACCATTGCAGCAATGTCTTCAAGCGCTTGTCTGTGCATTTGGACAATTCTTCTAGGTGCTTCCACTACATCTGGCCAAAGATTACGCCACACCCTGTTCATACAACTCTTTTTAACTTCTTTCCAAGACTCCTCTATGTTGTGAATAGCCTTCATGATGTTGTATGACTCCACCACTCTCGCATAGACTGTCTTCCTTCCCCGTCAGTTTCATGAATTATTTGGCTAAAAGTGTGGCGAAGTTAATAAGCTTTGAAGTTTGCTATTGCTCCCTGGTCCATAGGTTGTAATATTGACGTACTGTTTGGTGGAAGGAACTTCACACTTTTAAGTCTCTCGGTTTATTAAGTGTCTTTGGATGTCCTGGTGCATTGCCTAAGAGTAATATAACTTTACGTTCAAGCCCATTTCTGTCACAGTAGGATTTTACTGACTGGCAAAAGCTATTAGAATACCAATCTTGAAAAACTTCCTGTGTAACCCACGCCTTTCTGTTGGACTGCCACACGACTGGTAGGCTTATCTTGTCTGTACCTCGCATTGCACGATGTGTTTCTGAATGGTAAACCAGTAATGGTTTCAGTTTAAAATCACCAGTGGCATTACCACCCATCAGAAGTGCTAGTCGATCTTTTGCAGCTTTGAAACTGCTGGCTTGACATTCTTCTTTAGAAATGAATGTTCGAGATGGCATTTTTTCCCCAGTAAAGGCTGGTCTCGTCAACATTTAAGATGAGACAAAAAGGAACTTTTTCTCGTGCTATGAAATCTTGAAACTTGTCTGGAAACTCAGCTGCAGCTTGTGTGTCTGTGCTGGCAGCCTCACCTGTTATCTGGATATTGTGAAGATTGGAATGCTGATTGAACCGATGAAACCAGCCTCTGCTGGCAGCAAAAGTCGGAGTGGAACTCACCTTCTTTTGTCTTTAACATCTCATACAAAGATTTTGCTTTTGTACATATGAGATCTTGACTCAGTTTGTGTGTTCTTCTTATTTAAATTTTCGATCCAGACTGCTAGCAACTTCTCCATTCTTTCTAGGATAGAAGATCTCGAATGAGAAGTTTTATTGCACTTATAGGCTTTGAACTTTCACTGGAAAGTTTAATTTTTTCCCGATTTTTAAAAATCATTCTCCCAGTCGATTCTGACAGACCAAAATCTCTGCCAACAATTCTTGCTTTTCCTCCATTTTCTATTCTTATCGCCACCTTCATCTTCAATTCCAAAGTTACGCTTTTACGCTCTTTTTCTTCACAGGCGACATTTTTAACGTAGCGTTAAATTATGTATCTCCACCTAACGTTAAAACACGACTGCCAGCCGAGATAAACGTATGGAACAAACGAAACAAACGAGGAAATTCCCATAGAACAAAGTCATAGGACGGGGAATCCTCAATTCTTTGATCAGAATGGTCGGAAAAAGCAGGGATTCCCGCGATCAAAGATAAGCCAATGACTACATTATGTACATACATATTCTTAAGTAAGCAATTCGCATAATACAAGGAATTTTAACGCGAAATTTGAAATTTGCGCTAAAGCGAAACCGCGCATAACGGGGTCGCGTAAAGCGGGGTATTACTGTACATATAACATAAGGGTACAGAGTGTTAAAGTGAATAATATATAAATAAATTTGGAAGAAATTAGTTAAGTTATAACAATGATAAAACTAATAATAATGAGTGATGGGTCAAAGAGTAGAATTTTATCGGTGGTCGAGACCGGATGGGCGTCTGGTATCCAGAATATTTTAGTATACAAGTTCCCATCTCCGAAGTTCTGAAGTAACAGTGGTTTCGGGGGAAACTGATTGCTCTCACAGTAAAGCAGTTATTGTGGTTGTTAGATTTGTGGCAATTGATATATTCTGGTATTGGAAGGTGTAAGTTGTGGGTGTGGACTGTTTGTATGTGGCCATTCATTCTAATTAAGAGTTGTTTTCTAGTGAGGCCTATGTAGGAAATAGTGGAATGGTGGTACGTTAGTTGGTATATGATGTATGTTGTGGAGCATTTGGCATGCTCAGTGATGGGAAAGGTTTCCCTTGTAGTAGGTTGGAATATGTTGTAGTGGGTGGATGTATGCTGCAGGTTTTGCAGTGAGACCTGTTGTTTGGAAAAGTTCCAAATGGTGTTTTTGGAAAGTCTGACAGAGGGTATTTGTGGACCAAGATGTTTTTGAGATTAGGTGATTAGCTGAAACATTAACGGTGGACAGTTTTTAGACCTTTTGGTAAAGAAGTGCGCATTTCTGGAAAGGAGTGAAGTGTAGTAGATATATTTTAATTCTTTTAGATTCTTGTATTTTAATTCACCAAGTCTGAGCCGGTGGTGTACGTGCAAGAAAACGCTGGTTTCAACTAATGGAAGCCACCGGTGCCTGCTCAGCAAAAATATGCTGCGCCTGAAAAAATTGCACGCGTAGCTTAAGTTCACCTTGTAGCAAACAACTTGTAACTTTTCCCATTCGTATCTAATCTTTGAAAGCTGTAGGCTTTGTCTCGGATTGACTACGTATCGAGCTGTTGGTACCCGTCAATTCTCTTTCATCTACATGTCGTAGGGGGGTGAGAAGGAAATTTGCAAGATGTGATAGATTCATTAACACGTAAAATAGCGGTTCTAGAGGCCAGAGTTGTGCAACCTACGCAACCAACTAACAATTCTCAAGCTTCTAATAACAGAGCTTGCAATGCAGTGATGATGAGTTCAGTTTCTTTCGGAGGAAAGCCTAATGAATCAATAAATGAGTTCCTGATTAAACTTGACAATCTTTTTAAATTAGGAGAATTAAGTAGTAGTGAGAAATTAACTCTTTTAAGAACAAAACTTACTGATGAAGCTTTGAAATTTGCGATTTATGATGAGGATTGCAAAAAAGCCGGAACATTTGAGTTGTTGCGCGTTGAACTTGAAAAGCGTTTTTCCAAGAAACATGCAGCCAGATTGTATCACGAGTAGTTATGAAATATTAAGAGGAAACCAGGAAAAGATTTTGACAGTTTGCAGATAGGATTAAAATGATTAATAATAATACATATGTGCTGTGGAAAAATGCGGACGAAAATATTGTTAAATGTTATGAGGCAGATATGAGGACATTAGATGCATTTCTAGGGGGATTAGACGGTGATATTGCAAAACACCTAAGTCTTCAGAAATGAAAAACATTTTCAGAAGGTTTAGAGCACACTCAAACTTTCGAACAAGTGATGAATATGCCTAGAAATGACCGAATAGAGTCTTGAAAAACGAGTCTTTCATACGAAAATGAATTAAAATGTGGAATTTGCAAAGAATTAGGTCACGTATCTGAAAACTGTTGGTGGAAATTTACTAATAATGCATGTTGTAAACATAGTACTAACAATGCATGTTGTAATTCTAATGTCGATGTTGTATGTCATTGAGATGATGATTTTTGTGATTTTCGTAGTTCTAATAGTACATGTTATGGAGGAGATAGTGCAAGATTTCATTCTGACAATGATGGTATATTTCAAAGCAGTAATAGTGAAAGATTTCAAAGAAGTGATGATAGGAGATTTCAAGGAAATGATGGAAAAGCTTATTTTACAAGGGAATTTAGGAGAAATAATAGAGAAAAATTATCTGCTGATAAAGATAAGGATAACAGTAAAGGTAGTAATAAAGATAATTATAAAAGTAAGAGTGATAGATCATTTATGGGAAATAATCAAGGTTTTCAAGGAAATAAGGATAGGATTTATGGTACAAAAAATTGCAGAGGTTTCAATAGATCAAATGTGGGGGGGGGGGGGGGGCAGCATGGAAGCAACGATTCACAGGATAAGTTAAAGGAATAAGGAGTTTGCAAGGCCACATTGTTACGCCCCTAGTCAAAACAGTACCTGTAACTATTTGTCAGAGTACCCCAAAGTGGCTGATTTCATTGTAACTTTAAATATTGAAGGAAAACAATTTAATCTGCTTATTGATATGGGATCTGAAGTTACATTATTGTTAAAAGATGTTTGTGGTACCAATGATTTAATACAGTCTTATTGCAAAATTACAGGCTAGA
Source organism: Vandiemenella viatica (assembly GCA_031002005.1). NCBI lineage: Eukaryota > Metazoa > Arthropoda > Insecta > Orthoptera > Morabidae > Vandiemenella > Vandiemenella viatica. The sequence goes on along the minus strand of JARYHS010008074.1, from coordinate 195,123,658 downwards.
TAGAAATACAATTATTGATACTTTTGGTATGAAAGATATTAATTTAACTATAGATGGTTGTGTTTGTAATGCAACTGTTTAGGTTGTTTCCAAACTAAATCTAAGATATAGTGGAATTTTAGGGATGGGTTTTCTAAATAAATATAATGTAATACTTGATGTGACAAAACGTACAATTGTTTTGAGGAAACGTGAGAGCGTAGACCCACCTTTGTCATTCCCAGATTCAAAAAGGAGTCTTTGCGTAAGTGAAGGAGTCATGAACCAACATTTACCAGCTACATGAACTTCTAAATCTGTCGTCAGTCTAACTAATGCGGAAACCATTCCAAACGCTTCAGGGAAAGTTATGAACTTACCCATTAAAGATGACGTAGAGCGTGATAAAAATTCAGTAAATTTAGTAGACCTTTCAGAATAATCCAGTTGGTTAGGTTCTAGTCAGTGTTATGTGAAAAGAAGCATTTGTAAAGTGCGAGTAATCTATATCTATAAAACGAAAACCGGATAAATTTGAAAAATAAAATCTTAGAAACTACCGAGCAGATTTCGATGGGATTTTCACCGTTTTAAAGGTTAAAATCTCAATTCAGTTGTTTGGTATGTCTTATATTTCAACATTACATAATTCCGGAGATCTAAATGAAATTCTGAACGATGACAAATACCAAAGTTTGAACCACTAGATGTTACATACTCCACAGTCTGCATAAAAGACACGAGTACGATGTTGTTGACCATAGCCTTTAATGAACGCAATAAAGCAATTTACAATAATAACTATTTTATATATTCCACACTAAAACAACTTGAAATATTCTTTCCTTTAATTCGGGATGTTCAGTTTTTAAACGCCATAGATGGCCATATTGAATGTGAGAAATTAATAACAAAAATAAAAACAGAGATTTTCTTTGATCCCAATCTCTGTTAGCACAATTACAGTCTCTGGCTATCATATACGGTTTAGGAAAACTGAACGTTTTCATATTACATTCTGCACTACATACGTGAGTTTCTTACACAATCTAGCTTTCAATCATATTATAATCTATTTAAGCTCTCGAGATATCGAATGTCAGACAAAATATCTGGTGTTTGGAATTGAAAGTACAGTCATTCTGTTCATAATTATTAATATAGGCTGATGGTTTTTAATATAAATAGAACGTTTGTCACATAACCTTACTTATGTGAGTATACCTACAAAAACAGTTTAAAGGATCCTTAAAACCAACAGCAGATCATTGTAGAAGCATTTTCCACTAGTTTTGAGAGTTGGAAAACATCTCAGTAAGGAGAGTCTGAGCTATTTTATAAGTTTTCAAAAGTGCTGTAAAGAAAGTTAAAACTTTTAGAAGCCTTTTGGCCACATTCATTTTCAGAGGTGTAAAACGAGATGACAATTCAAATTGGGCTAACACTTGCATTTTAGAAAATTGTATTAAAGAGATATCGTGAACTTGATGATTTTGCAAGCTCATGGGAAAGCTCGCACAAGAAACAACAGTTTTCACTTGTTTTTCAAGGGACGGTAAAGATTCTAAGCTCAAAATGTTTGGCATAAAATAATATATGAAAAGAAAGAGTCAATAACTAACAGGAAGGTATGTTTTTTAGACGAAATAAGAGATTTTTTTTACTTTGCAATTCAGACATTTATGTGGAAATATGGGCCTGAGGGATTAGAAACCACATTCAAATTAAATAGAACTTTTCACTGAACACCTGGAGAGATTTTTGTAAGGATTCCAACAATATATAAACCATAAAAAGGAAATTAAGGTTTAAACTTAATGCCTGCTACAAAGCATCATTTTGTAAACAAAGGATTAGCATTAAGGGAAATAGATAATGAGGAAATAATATTACAATCAGATAGAGAATCAAATTCAGCAAAGTTTGAGATGTATTACAGATCGGTAGCGCTCGTATATTTGGAGATAATCAACATCAAAGGTTTTAGCTGACTGTGCACTTATAGTCAGAGTAGATTTACACTGTGAAACATGTTTGGGATCTAGATGTGTTATATGTCAAAAGTTGAGGAAATGTTTATAGAATATTTTGAAAGCAGAATCATTCCACTGATTGAAGAATTGTAGGAATGATGCCAGATTAATGCTTACAACTTTAACTCGAAATCCACAAATCCTAGGAGAAAAACTCTCATAACTAAAATTGACATTTAAAATATGCTTCACAACATATCAAAATTTCAGAATGATTGGAATAAACATAAGGTTGTCTTTGTCAAATCAAGTGTATTGTTAGGGTCTTCGGTGGTTTAAATTAATATACTGATTAATTAAAAAGTCCACCAAAAGGTTATTTTGAAGATTTGTTTATTTTCTCAAAACGTAGTCAGCAATATTCACATGCATAGATACAATACAGAGATGCACTTCTGATTAGTCGCAAAGATAATCTTTATAAAACTTCTGTGAACTCAACTTGAAAACTAACTATAAACTAACTGTCCTTCTGCCGAATTCCTTTATATAGGCTCTATCGAAATTGCAAAAATTCTTCATAAGCTTTTGCCCGATATTTCTCGAACATTAACAATTACTCAAACAATTAAACATATTAAAAACAATAGGCATTAATACATAATCACTTAACATCATTACAAAATGAACAGAAATAGAAATTAGAGATACTTAAATACAAAATTATTTACAGAATTCATTTCAAACTGTAGAAAATTGTCCTGTAGACATCATAACTTGCATTAATACTTGGAATTACACACATTTAAGCAATTTTCTTACACAATTCTGTTCTTAAACATATTAAATGGACTTTAAATAATTTTCCTTTATAAAACAAAAGTCTATATACACTAATTTACAAGAAATTACAAAACAAACATACCAGATCATATTCAAGCAAACTTTAACTCACTGCAAATACTTCATACAGTACAATACTATTCATAATTCAGGAATGAGGGCTGTTACAGTATCCTCAGTCAGCTGGCCCAATATGAATGTAAGGATTCACCACTAGCCTAGGCGAGTAGCAGTAATTGAACGGCAAGGGCGGTGTGTTGGTCGTTTGCGGAGATGTAGAAAATTTTAGTAGTGACCCAACAGTGGTGCAGGCTCATTCTTCCTTCGAGATGAACTTTTTAACTTTCACATCTAGGGGTTAGGTGGAAGTTGTTTACTGTGGAGGATGGTTTAAACTGTTATCGTTTATTTCAGATATAAGTCTGATGTTTTTCTATTAGGCCTACGCTGGTACCGAGTTTGTTTATGAGAACGTTTTGAAGAATATATATAATTTATCACGAAGTCTAGAGTTCTTGCGAACATATCTTTATCCCCTGGGGTAATTACGAGGGATCAGCAACCGTCAAACAGATTCTGTTAAAGTACCAGACACGATCACAGTTAAGACAGCTGCTGTATGCTACAACCCCAAGCAAGCAAATTGTCCTTACACATTGTTGTATTAAGTCTTTAGTGTTGCAAATAAAAACAGTTTAGGACAACAAACCAGCTTTACTTAATTTTATTATTAACTGTATTGTTTAATAATGCAGTTTCTATGATAACCATGGCGCTACAGTTTGTAACTTCCTGAAATAAATCGAAAGTAAAGAATTTCTTTTTTCATATCTCGCTTATTTCTGAATACTTGATATACAACTCTGAATACCTGATATTCAACTATACAGGTACGGAATGTATTTTAATTTTGAGCTACAGTGCTAGATGAAGTAGCATAATCAGAAAGTTTTTAGCTCCAGCGGCAGATGAGTGAGCACAATGAGATACATCTAATGTTTGATACTACGAAAACTCAGTCAAAATCGATTCAGAAGTTTTCAGATAATGCTTCATTATTCATAAAGTAATTGTGTCATAATGGCTTAAGAGATACATAAAATTTTAATCTTGAACCCAAACTTTCAAATTCTGAAAATCTATTCAAAATATGTTTTTTCTGAGTGATGCCGGAATAAACAGACACATTCCAGTTACGTTTTTATGTATGTGGTATGCCATAATGTTTTGATTTTCAAACAGCAACATTATCAAATGTAATTAGGTTGAAATGTAACCTGGACTAAAATAAAAACTGACATTCCATATCAAAGCATCCAAACCACCCCATTCTTAGATCTGTGCTGCTAAATCGCCATTTAGTTTAGTACCGGAAATGGCCGGTACGAAATCAGTGAAGCTTTATAAGTATGAATCTGTTTAGACAAATAAAAGTAGTGTACGGGTAAATCAAATTAAACCCACTCCTTTCTTGGTAGGGTGCGGGTGTATCGAGTTTTAATTCCTGAAATTGATGGTGCAAATTGTATGAAACTTGGTACATGTTTCTCATTGTGTGAATAAAAACAGCGTATAGGAAAATCAACACCAACTAATCTGGGCAACGCTGGGAACTATACTAGTTAATTGAATAAAATACATACATGTGTCAGTTGAAAATTTTGGTGAACATGATGTTGTAAATACCCCTTTGTGGCGAGACAGTATAAAAGACGTGTGTGTGATCGTGTTTAGCAGACAGTATAAAAGACGTGTGTGTGATCGTGTTTAGCGGTGGAATCGGGACGATCTGATTGTTGAAAGTGTGATGCGAGATGCGAGTTGGATTGTTGAAGGCAGTCGGTGACTCACTGTCTCGGAGGTCGGACACGAGTGGTTGCGCGCGGTAATGATTGTTTGTCGGTGCGTCTGGTAATATCGTGTGCACCTGATGAAACATTATAAGTACGCCGCCGTCATGCAGATAAGCGGCAGTGTTTCGTAAATAGCAGTGAACTCGAGGACGTTGAACTAAAGCATCCAAACAAAGTGATAATACTGTAGCTCAGAACTTGCCGTTTGTAGGAGTAGTAGTCCTGGATAGCTTTTATATACGGTCAAATTATAATCGTTGGTGGTGGTGGTTTAGTAATTGTATGTTCGGTGAATAAATTGAAAGATTATCCCTATAGCAACTTTGTGAATTATTAGTAGAAGAACCTGCAATCCATTGATACCGAGACGAACAACAATTACCCCACACCAAGCTGCTAGTGCATTATCGCCGCTAGCAGACACCACTTTATCATTACACCGTGGACATAAAATTGCAAAAATATGAATTTTAAGAGAAAAGGAATTAGCGATTAGTATTTTCTGTAATTTCAATGATACTAATAATGAAGCATTGAAGGAAAGGAAGATATTGTTTTTAATATGAGATTAAACATTTGCCATCTAAAGAAAGGGAGTTTGTTAAATGAATTTCGGGAATTATTCATACCAAATGGTAAACTGCCTGCAAGAGATTTAGTGAAACATATGATCCTAACAGGTGATGCCGCTCCCATTTATAACAGAGCATATAGACTTCCATTTCATCAGAGGCAACTTGTTACCGAGCGAGGTGGTGTAATGGATAGCGTTCTGGCCTCGCATTTGGGAGGACGGCGGTTCGAATCCCTGTCCGAGCATCCAGATTTGGGTTTTCCATGTTTTCCCAAATCACTCCAGGCAAATGCCGGGATGCTTCCTTCAAAAGGCCATGGCCGAATTCCTTCCCATTCCTTGCCCCCATCCTTTCCCGTCTCTAAAGACGTCGCTGTTGAGAGACATAAAGCAGTTAAAAAAAAAAAGAGGCAACTTGTAGAAAAATTCATTGACCAACAACTAAAAGACGGAATTATTAGGCCTAGTACTACTCCCTTGTCTGCACATATTGTGCTCGTGCCAAAAAAGATTCGAAATGGAAAGACAAAACTCAAGTTTCGTGTTGATTATAGAGCTTTAAATTCAGTAACAGTCAGTGACGTGTATCCTTTACTTTCAATTGCAGAAACTTTAGATTGTTTAGGGAATTGCAGATATTTTTCGAATCTAGATTTACGCAGTGGTTATCACCAAGTAAAAGTACATGAAGATAACATTCCAAAAACAGCCTTTAATGGCCCTAATGTCCATTTTGAGGTTTTGCTTTTACCTTTCGGGCTAAAAAACAGCCCTGCAACCTTCCAGAGACTCATAGATGGGGTTCTACGAAATTTAAAACCATTTTCAACTCTTGTATACCTAGATGATGTCATAATATTTTTTTAAAAAAGTGGAAGAGCATATCCAAAGGCTAAGATCTGTATTTGAACATTTGAAACAAGCTCATTTAACTTTATCACTTGAAAAGTGCATTTTTGTAGTGTCAGAATTAGAGTTTTAGGTTTTCACATCACCAAAGATGGGGTTAAATCGCATCCAAGGGTTGTTGAAGCAGTACGAAATTTTCCAACACCCACCTATGTGAAATAATTGCAGTCTTTCTTAGGGATTGCAAATTATTATAGAAAATTTATCCAAGTTTATGCCCTTAAGGCTAAACCATTGACGAAACTGTTAAGAAACGGAGTCAAATTTGAATGGAAAAATGAGTGTGAGGATGCCATGAATATTTTGAAAAAAGCCTTTGCCAGTTATCCAATTCTAATATTTCCCTTATTTCAGTAAACCTTTCATCCTTGCAACTGATGCGTCAAATTTTGCCCTTGGTTCTGTACTATCACAAGTAATAGACGGTGAGGAAAAACCAGTACCATTTGCATCTCGTCAATTAACTAAATCAGAAATCAATTACACAACCACGACAAAAGAACTGTTATCGATTTGGAGTGTCAAATAGTTCCATTGTTATCTTTATGGGAGAAAATTTACGGTAGTAATGTACCATTCTGCGTTAAAATGGATGCTCAATCTCAAAAAATCCATCAAGCATGTTAATGTGACGGAACCTACAAATTTTATATTACAAATATGATGCTGATGGTTTAAGCAGAAAAATAAGAGTAGTTAACAGTGAAGAACCACCCTCGTTAACTGAGTTATCTATTGAACAGGCTAAAGACGAAGCATGTAGCAAATGGAGAAAGCAGAAATGGTTTGTGTTTCACGGTAACATTTTATATCGTGTCACCATGTGTGGTGGTAGAGTTGCGGTGCCAAAATCACTAAGAGAACCTATTATGAAAGACGCAGTTGAGAAGACAGCAGTCACATACTCACAATTTCTGATGCATTTTCCAGATATCTGGTAATGGTTCCTTTATCTGATCAAACTGCAGAATCATTAGCTAAAGCCTAAGTAGTTAATTGGATTTCACTTTATGGAATTACAGAATCAATTATTACAGATAGAGGATCATCATTTATGTCTTTATTGTTTATATAAGTTTTCAAACTATTAGGCATTGAAAAATTGAGGACTAGCAGCTATCACCCAGCTGGGAATGGTAGAACGGAGATAACACATAAATCAATTGGTAAAATGCTTAGTTACTTTGTCAACAAATCCTACGATAATTGGCAATCAATTTTACACTATTTAGTATCATGTTACAACTCAAAAATTCACACCAATACTTGTAAAACACATTTTGAAGTGCTCTATGGTAGAGAAATGAGATCACCTTTCCAAATGTTCCAAGTTTCAAAAAAAAAAAAAAAAAATGATCCAAATGTAAGAAGCCTTGCATTTAAACTTAAGAAATTATGGGCTAAGGTACGTCGTAATAACTATCATGCTTTTTTTTTTCACAGACTAAATATTACAATAATACTGCGAAAGTGCAAAATATTAATGTAGGAGATTATATTACGCTCAGTAAACCATTGATGAGAAAAAACAAGTTAAAAAATTCACTACAAGATGGTTGGGCCCTTTACCAAGTCAAAGAACTTTTATCACCTGTAACAGTAAGACTTCGACTACCAGATAGAACCACAGTCGTTCATAAAAATAGACTTCGGTTATATCAGGGAGTTCCTAAAAATATTGTGCATACAACAAAACCAGTAGATAACAAAACACAACAGGCCAAACCAGTACAGCAAACCGTAAGTTCGGATACGAAAACCAACACACATTCGTATGGTTTACGCAGCAAGAAATCTGACTCAACAGCTCAAATATCTCGGAAACCTTGCCATTACAATCTGAGATCACAGAAGTCTAGCTAACTATAAAATTAAAATTGTATCCATAGTCATTTTAAGTTTATTCTGTGCATTAAGCAACACTTGAAAAATATTATTAACTGAAAACTGATTCAAACTTTCTGTACTTGTAATCTCTGTCTACTAAAAATTTAATGTATTTGTTCCACCCACAAAGAATAAGTCACATGGTGCCATCAGGCTGACCATGGTTCAGTTGCTTTGTAGATTTTAAGAATATTTTACTGCTGTTTAGGTAGTTTCAGGTCATGAAGCGGGCCAAGGTAGGCCACTGGACAGTATTAAAAGACTCGCTTACGCAGCGTCTGATAACAGAGACCTCCGTCATGTGCGTGAGTGAGCCCTACAGACCGGAATAAACTCAAGGACTGAGTACCATTCTATTCAAGTTAATGTCCTTACTAACCATCACAACAGTGAAATAATCCTTAATGCACAGAACAAAAAACAAAAAAGTGAAAAGAAAACATTTCTTTGAAAATTGAGACTTATAGAATCATTCATTTCACATTACTAGTATTATCTTTATATATGATGTATGTAGTTCAAAGGGAAATATTTGGAGAATAAATATAATAACTATCTAAGGTGCTATAATTTCATAATGATTAAATATCAGAAAGATTTTTATGAACTCTAGCATTAATAGGACAGTAACTACTAATTGCTTTAGAGAATTCATAGTTAATTGAAGTTTTATATGTTTTGATTTAACTGAAACAGTTTCATTTTTTGTAATGGGGATTCAGTAATTTAATAGGGGAGTTGTTATGCTTGAAAGTAATCATGTAGTATTAGGGTATATAGTTGAGTTACATTTTTTAATTTATTCTCTTGGATGTTATAAATTGCTTAGGTGCCTACTAACACTTTCAAAATATAGTGAGCCTTAATTGTAAATCATTTTAAAGACAACATTGTTTAATGGAAATAATGCAATATTTTAATTGCCATGATCCAATTGTTCTATACGCACTTTTCTTACACACTTCTGTACATTCAAGGCCAAATCATAGCTGACAGATTATTCTAAATACAAACCAATTGGAACAGATTATAGTGAATTAGGCAATGTTTTAATTATTAGTTTGATGATTTTTGCATTTCATGTTTTGATTTATAATTTTATAAGCGTGTGTAATGTTGGGCAAACTGCTAGTTTAGAATTATCACAAGTTTGAAATCCCAAAGGCGTTTCCCAGGAGGTACATGGCTCTTCAAGCTGTGGGAATATTTGGGTAGCATTGTTGGGAGAAATAAGGTGCTGTACTGATACTTACATGAATAATTTCTTCCTTCACACTATTCAGGATTAGAATGCACAGATTAGAGATTAGCTTTGGTGCAAAGCACCCACTACCACCTACAGTTTTTATGATTTGCTGAGTATACATGTGGAAATCTAATCTCTGCTCTGTGCTTTCAAATTCCTAATGTCACAAGTAAAGAAATAATTCATATAGGCATTTTCATTGTATCAGGAAATAGGTTTTCTACCATAGTATTTCACCACAGTCGTAAAGGAATGTGGATGTTCATGTGTTTGCCAGTTAACCCAAATGGTAATTATTTCATTTGCTAGACAATCCTAACTTTTTCTGGTTTCAGTTCAGTGATGTTACTGTAAGGCTTGCGCCAAGTGGTCACAATCTTCTCTTTGTTTTCTCAATACTGCCAATCGAGCCTTTGTGCTATGGGTCACAAACAGCTCAGCAGTAATTTTTAAGACTTCTGCGGCCGTCTTTGTACATGATTTATAGCTTTACGGGCCATGCTGCGTCATTTCTTAGATTATCTAAGCTTTCAGCTGTTATACTCCACCTTAAGCTTTCGGCTGTTATACTCCAGCCTTCTTTAGAGAGTCTCTCGGAAGAAGGCTGGAGTATAACAGCCAAAAGCTTAGATAAGCTAATAAACGATGCGGCACAGCTTGTAAAGCTATAAATCAAGCTCAGCAGTACTCTTAGCTGAGGACGAATTCAAGTTTTGTGTGGTATATGCTTTGAATATATGCAGTTTACAATTGACTTACGACTGAAATTATGTGCTGGTCCCACTTATGTTGTTTTGTACTGTTACCACCACCTACTTTATTAAGTTTAAACAGTTTGATTTGTACTCTTGCACAAGTGGATTCTTCTTCTTAATTATGCACATTGCCATGCACTTTTTGCATATTATTTTTTAAGTTGTCAGTTATCACACATTAATTAAACAGGATATAATGATCTAAGGCTACATGAATTTTAACAAATGGTGGGGAAGTAAATCCATCACATTCAAAATGATAGTTGAATACAACAAAAAGAAAGAAATTAACATGAACCTACAATAGTTTTGGTGAAATGTTAATGGTGTGAGAGTTTAAATTGTGATGCATTATGTGAAATAAGTTTTGTTTCTATAGATTGGCAAATGGGTTTTCAGATAAGGCGTGTGCTAAATTCACTGCATGTTTAAACTCTTCAGATCTCAGATGTAACAGCATGGCTGCTAGTGAATGATAAGCTGTTAGGACAGTAATAAATTTGGAGTAAAATTATTCCCACTCTGTGTGTTCCTTTAATTTCATGCCAGTACTTCTTACTTGTTTTGTTATGCACTATGCAACAAGTGATCCAAAAATTCTGACTGATGTTGACATTTGTATGTTCAGGGATGGACATGGTTGCCTTGTTGAATTACCTTAAGATGGTGAGTCATTTGTGCTATGTAGGGTTCTTGGTGGTTTTACCAGTCTGTTGGTCTGGCTATTGAGTTGTGGGATACAAGGTGCATTCACAAAATTTCATGACTCATTTTTTCCTAAGTTGGGGAGGGCACACAGACTGGTTGCACTGACAGGGTAAAGTAGTGGGGTATCAGCTAACTGATCGCACCAGCAGCAGTTACCTCTGAGACGCTGGAGTGAGCAGATGATGTTTGTGAATGTCAATGACCCTTGTTGAAACCTTGGAGAGTGGAAAATGCAGCGTCATTTGGCGCAGCGTTATTCGATAAATTTCTTTGTGAAACTGAACAAAACCATTACAGGAACTTTTGATATGATTCAAGAAGCCTATAAAGAAGAAGCCATGGCACGTGAAGTGGTTTCATGTGGCACAAGAGATTCAAAGGTGGCCACCAGGAGGTTGAAGACGATGGCCATGCTGGGAGACCTTCAAAAAGCCGAACTCATGAAAATTTGGTGAAAGTGCTTGTATAGGTCAGTTTTACATTGAAGTGCTTAACTGTTAGAAGGATTGAGTCTGCTACGTCCACCTCGAAATCAAATACAATTTGATTCTTTATCAAGACAATGTGTCCTCTCACACATTGCTTGCCACCGGCGAAGTTTTGGCCAATTTCAACGTGGCAACACTGTCACAGCCACCATACAGCCCCAACCTAGCTCCCACCAATTTCATTTTGTTCCTCCAAATCAAGAGAGGCCTGAAAGGAAGCAATTCGACATGACACCAACGTTCTAGGTAGCTTCAGTGAGGTCCCTTAACAGCGTTCCACAACAAAAGTTCCATTGAGCCTATAAACAATGGAAAAACCCTGGTAAAATTGTGTTTATACCCATAGACTTTTAGTTTCCTGTACAAAAATTTTTAGTAAAGTTTTTGTTCTGAGACCAGTCTTGAAACTTTGTGAACTCGCCCTGTATATTAGGTGGCACCACATTTGTGCAATATACAAAGTCCTACTTAAGAAGCAGCCACATATCCATTTGCTCAGCATTTCTTTTACAGCACACACTATTTATACATAGAGTTGTCTTTTTAAATATGATCAGTATGGAAGTGTCTCATCTTTACTACACCCAACTGTTCGACAGCAGTGGAATTGGCTGATAATGAATCAAGCAGAGATTAATTGAATTGTCTCCTTGACTTTCAAAGAAATGCGAAAGTATTTTGGACCTGTCACAGTGCAACAATTTATTTGTTAAGAACAGTTTTTCTTCTTCATTAACTGACATATTTTGAAGTTACCAGGTTTTTCAGTGGTTTAAGGCATTTGCAGAAGGAAAAGATTGGATGGAAAATGAAGTATGCAGTGTAAGGCCATCAAATGCAAGAACTGATGAAAATGTTGGCAGAATCCAAGATCTTGTGCATTCTCATTGTCGGTTGATGGCCAGAATGGTCTGGGAAGAGTTGAAGTTGAGTCACACCACCATTCATTAGGTTTTGATGAATGAATTAGGGATGAGAAAGACCAAAAACAATTGGTTACTGCATCACGACAATGTGCCTTGTTGCACAGCAATTTCAATAATCAGGTTTTTGGCCAGTAAAAACATTCCTGTGGCTCCTCAACCTCCTTACTCACCTGACTTGAGTCCTTGTGACATTTACCTCTTCCCGACATTAAAAATTCATCTCACTCGAAAACATTCAATTGATCAGCTGAAGGCTAGTTCAGTAATCAAGTTCTGCTATAAGGAGTGGAAGAAGTGTCTCCAATGTTGTGTGCCTTCCCATGGAAATTATTTTGAAGGATAGAATATTCAATGGAAATTTTATTTTAAAAAAGCAAATATTTAAAAATTTAAGTCTCATCACTTAATTTAGTCACCTCATATCAGTGTATCTAAGAATGCTAACGGAAAATGAATGCTGTCCTGAGCATTAAGCCTAAAAGTTTACCAGAAGTGCAATTATAAATTCTGTTCGAAGTTTCAAATGAAATTTCTTTAGGGATTAAAAGTCCATTATGTTATTCAGATGGTCTACCTAACACATATTTTGTTTCAAATGTATTTAATTTCCTGCAGTCTCATTGGTGGGAGGTAGTATTTTGGTGGGACCCAGGACTTGATCAGAATTAGTCATCTAATTGAATTACTAGAAAAAGTTACTGAAAAATTGCACCATCACTGATGGGATAGGAAGTAAGGATTGCAATCCTGCAGAGTTTTTAATCCCGCAGGATTTGCACCAATTTTTAAATAAATAATAAAAAATGTAAAATATTCAGTCTTAGGTCATATTATTTACCTTACAATAAGCCATATCATTTTGAAAACATGGTATGCATAGTGGCCAAGTCACTGGAGTTTTTTATTATTATTTTTAAAACAAACAATCTATAACACCGAGAGAAAGCATTCTATTTCACAAAGTGAAGTGAATATACTCTATTAAGTGTAGACTTGGCTCAGAACAAGATCTCATTACTTTTTTTCACTGCATAAGAATTTTTTTTTTTTGTGGGATTCATCTCCTGATTTCTTGATTGATCTTATAGTTGATTTGTTGTTATTAAAAAAAACTACTCACCAAGACATAAACTGTCGAGTATTTCAGTTTTATTTTAAGTGGCGTAATGACTTTTTTAGAGTGAAAATTAATTTTTATGTAAGAAAGGAGACTTTCTCGGCGTATAACTGCAATGAAGTCCTCAGGGTGTATCACCAGATTGCGCTGTAAAAACATGAAATTTCACACGCGAAGAAGACTGCAGAGGCATGGTGTTTCTACAACCAGTTGAAATGATGCATGCTATTCACTCAAAAATAATGTAATGTGGCAATTTACCAAATCATCCCAAGAGAGATTAATCGAAAGCCATAGTGAAACATGTAAGCAGGTGGCTTTCGTCAAAGAAAATGTTTTTCAAACGCATTGAGGTGGTGGTAGAGACAACAATAAGTCAAAGAATATACAATTGCCTCTCGATAACTGCTAAATAAATAGATATTCAATCGTTAAAATTACGATAAAATTAGCTTAGTATCAATGAATAATGAAATTTTTAGCCACAAATACAGGAAGTTGTCACAGTTACTTTATCTGCAAATACAGATGATGTGTGTGACACATAAAAATTACTAATCGTACTAAATACGCAACTTAACTCAAATTATAGAAATGTGTACTCAAAACAAACTTAAGTTTTAATGAATACGTAAAAGTAGTTCTATTTACTTACAAATGACGAAGGTTGACAAAAAACAAACATTTGTTCACACGAGTCAAATGCCAACTGCAAGGGTACAGGCAAGCAGTGCAATACATTTGATAGAGACCGATTGGGGCAGCGAGTCATGCAGCCTGACACACGTTTTCGCCGGATTTTGCGGATTGCAGATCCGCATAGTGCAGGGTCCGCCAGACTGTCTAATGATTTGGGATCCCGCTTTGCTGGATTGCAATCCCTAATAGGAAGCAAGGCCGTAGAAAGAAGAATGTTATAATGAGATCTAACTGTTTAGACCGCCATAGTTATCCTGGAGCAACTTTTTCAGACAACTGCAGATTCTTTTTTCTTTTTTTAAGATTATTCTGTTACTACATTATTGTAAAAAAAATTTTGGTATTAGACATTTGGCTAACTGTTTGGTAATAATAACAATAATAAATTCCATAGCAGATTGGTTGGTGATTATTTATATAATGGAACCAGAGTATGCACACCCATTGCCTTTACCATGTGTAAATGTATTTGTCCTTTTTTTTTGTATTGTTGGATTCTCTCCCCTTCCTTCAACTTTGGTGATTGATGACCTTTCGATCGTTGACTAGGTTAGTTTTTTTTATTAATTGTCTCACATAAATAAGTATATTTTGCTAAGATTCATCAATTTCATAAGTGTATTGGTTAGGTAAGGATAGGGTCGTGTTTGTGCCATATTATGTCTTGTATTATTGACAACGATGGTGTGAGATGATAGTGGCAGAAGATTAATGTTATACCTTTTCTCTTCTTTTCAGGTTGTATGATTTAGGACCAAATGAAATAGGAGAACTAATTCGTGTTCCTAAGCTTGGAAAGACAATTCATAAATATGTTCACCAGTTTCCAAAACTTGAACTTTCTACTCACATACAACCTATTACAAGATCAACACTTCGAGTTGAACTGACAATTACACCAGATTTTCAGTGGGATGATAAGTTACATGGTGCATCTGAAGCATTTTGGATTTTAGTAGAAGATGTAGATTCTGAAGTGATTCTCCACCATGAGTACTTCCTTTTGAAGTCAAAATATGCTACTGATGAGCATCTTGTGAAGTTCTTTGTGCCAGTCTTTGAACCACTCCCTCCACAATATTTCTTGAGAATTGTGTCAGATAGGTGGATTGGAGCTGAGACACAGCTCCCAGTATCTTTTAGGCACTTAATTCTGCCAGAGAAGAACTTGCCACCAACAGAGTTGCTTGATCTGCAACCACTCCCTGTATCTGCCTTAAGGAACAATCTGTTTGAATCCCTGTATGCTGATAAGTTTCCTCAGTTTAATCCAATTCAGACACAGGTATTTAATGCTGTCTATAACAGTGATGATAATGTATTTATTGGTGCTCCTACAGGGTCTGGTAAAACAACTATAGCCGAATTTGCTGTTCTGAGGTTGCTGTCTCAAAATGCTGATGGACGTTGTGTCTACCTTGTGCCAAGAGAAGCCCTGGCAGAACTTGTGTTTCAAGATTGGCAGCAGAAGTTTGGTGCTGTTCTCGGGAAAAAGGTGGTCTTGCTAACTGGGGAAACTGGCACTGATTTGAAACTTCTTGCTAAGGGGCAAATTATTGTATGCACTGCGGAGAAATGGGATGTGTTGTCTAGGAGATGGAAACAGAGAAAAAATGTTCAGAATGTGCAGCTTTTCATTGTTGATGAACTGCAACTGATTGGTGGTGAAGATGGGCCAATGTTGGAAGTTGTATGCTCCCGTATGCGTTATATTTCATCACAAATTGAAAGGCAGATTCGAATTGTGGCATTGTCTGCATCATTAGGAGATGCTCGTGATGTTGCACAATGGCTAGGATGCAATGCAAATGCAACATTTAATTTCCACCCAAGTGTCAGACCAGTTCCTTTAGAGCTTCATGTTCAAGGTTTTAACATCACGCATAATGCTTCCAGACTAATAGCAATGGCGAAGCCAGTGTATAATGCTATTTTGAAACACAGCCCACATAAACCTGTAATTGTGTTTGTACCAACTCGCAAACAGGCTCGTCTCACTGCAATTGACCTTCTAACATTTACAGCAGCTGAGAATCAGCCTAACAGGTTTTTCCATGCAGAAGAAGATGATATAAAGCCCTTCTTAGACCGCATGCAGGATAAGACGTTACGTGAGACACTATCACAAGGTGTTGCCTACATTCATGAAGGTTTAACTCCAGGAGACCATCGACTTGTAGAACAGTTGTTTGACTCTGGGGCTATCCAAGTTGCTGTAGTAACAAGAAATCTATGCTGGGGGGTGAGCATAGCTGCTCATCTGGTTGTAATTGTTGATACTCAGTTTTACAATGGCAAGATACATGCTTATGAGGATTACCCAATAACAGATGTTTTACAGATGGTTGGGCGTGCTAACAGGCCATTGGAAGATGATGATGCTAAGTGCATTCTTATGTGTCAGAGCTCAAAAAAAGACTTCTTCAAAAAATTTTTGAATGAGTCCCTCCCAGTAGAAAGTCACTTGGACCACCGACTACATGATCATTTTAATGCTGAAATAGTAACAAAAACCATTGAAAACAAACAAGATGCTGTTGACTACCTTACATGGACATTTCTCTATCGTCGTTTAACACAGAATCCTAATTACTACAACCTTCAGGGTGTGACACACAGGCATTTATCTGATCATTTGTCAGAGCTTGTGGAAAATACCTTAAATGATCTTGAGCAGTCTAAATGCATCAGCATAGAGGATGAAATGGATTGCTTGCCACTGAACCTGGGCATGATTGCTGCATATTATTACATAAACTATACTACCATTGAATTATTTAGCTTGTCACTGAACAACAAAACCAAAATACGTGGTCTTTTGGAGATCATTTCTTCGGCAGCTGAATACGAAGATGTGCCTGTACGACATAGAGAAGACAATCTCTTGAAGAGTCTTGCCCAGCGTTTGCCAAATAAACTTCCAGCAGGTGAGTTCATCACAGCTCCTTTCTAGAGTTGTTTCCCATTACATAAACAAAAAACAACTGTTTTGGGAAGTCATCAAATGATCTTTGCAGCAGATATCTTTGTAAGTCTATAAAAAATTAGTTTTACTCACTAATGGAAGTTAATGAAATGAAAACTAGAAAAATATTTTTCTTATTGTATGAGACTGGAACTAAACCACCATTCGATATTTCCATTTTCCATATAATAAATGGCCAGTGAATAAAAAATCACTATGCAGACATATTTGAAGCATAAAGTGCTCAGGTGTAGAGTCATTTGCAGCTGAAAATGAAGAGAAGAATGCAAAGAAATAAGCATTTAATTGTGTGGAATATGAGATATTATTTTTGTTCCATAACTAGTACTTTGGCAAAACATACCATCCAGCTTTTTGTATAATTGTTAATTTACCTCCTATTCCTCCATGAAACTTATTTTTTAGCTAGATAAAACTAATAAAATATGTAAATATGATAACCAGGTAATAATAGGTGCTAAGTAGTGAATAGGAATTACAAAATAGGATAGCTTAATGAACCACCTTAGATAATGATGATGGTTGCATGGCGTGAACAAACACACAAGAAACTGTTCTTGTGATTTTTTATTTGTTCACGTCATGCTACCATCATCTAAGGTACGTGGTGGTTCATTTCTCTGTCCTATTTTATAAAATATATAAATAATAATACTAGCTCAAGCTTCATGTTGCTGGTGACATTCCTTCAGTGTGAATCTACTTTTAACTTATATTTGCAGTAGCAGTTGAGTGAATGTGAAGGGAATTAGGCCAGTTTTGCTTTATATTTACCTTTTAGTGGTGTAGATTTGTTTAGTTTAATCTCCGATTATTTATTGTTTCTAGTCCTCATTAGTAGCGATTTAGTGACTCTTAAAAGAAGTAGCTCAGTTTTGATTTATATTTACTTTCTAGTGTTGTGGATTAATTTAATTTAATTACTGTTTGCAGTTATTGGTCATCAGTAGGTGTTGAGTGACTGCTATAAGCAGTAATTTTGAATTATATTGCCCTTTGTGTTTAATGTGCGATATGAGTGTGCTTTGTAGAACAAGTATAGAACTAACTCTTTCATCCGCTTCTGTTTACGAGTTCTAATTTTTTTAATATACTATATCTAGGGATTGTCATTGCTGTGTACAGATATGAGCCGAGGTGGCTGATATGCGCACACAGCTTGCAGTTGTGTTAGTAAAAGTTACTCTGTTGGAAGCTGGCGTAAAAGGTTGCAGCAGATGTGATACTGGGGACTATGCTGTAGCCATTATACACACAAATTTTATTTCACCTACAGTCCTGGCCGAGAGGATGAAGCCTAGGCTGCAGTTGCCTTTTAGTGACTGGCGTATGGTTTCTACACTTAGATGCTGCATGTGACGGCAGTTAAACAGGCTTAAAGGCAAGGAAGCTGAACTTGTTCAAGCATCCAATCGATTTGACATATTATTGGGGATTCGATCAGTCTCATAATCAGCCAATCAAGTGTTAAATTTCAGCATATGCACACCTCCCAAACCATATGGCTCGTTCCCTATCACATGAATAAGGTGTTAACCCGTAATATTGTATGTGTTTTTGTTCGTCACACATGTTTTTTACTCGTTGCAGACTTCAACTTTGGTGACTGATGAGTCATTTTCTCTGTCCTTTGTTTTTTAAATCACAATCTTCATTCTGAGAGTGTGTGACCCTCCCCAACCTGCTCAGTCTGATTATCCACTCAGTGTTGTAAGGCAACAAGTCACAGAAGATTTATATTCCTCACTAAAGTTCTTCTTCACAGTATCAGTACCAGATTTGGGTAAGCAATCAGACGACAGTTCCACAGAAGATTGCAGGTAAAACACACTCACGAGAAGAGAGAAACTCTCCTTAGGTCCCCTTCATAGATAAAAGTACAACTACAGAATACTACAATGACCAACCACATGGAGCTTTTCGCTCTGTCAGTGACATGAGCTAACCGTTCTGAAAACTACTGGTAAGATGAGCCCAAACTAGCATGGCTGCCCTCTATTTATCGAATCTGAAATTCTGTGATGTCAGCAAAAACCCTTGAAATTTTATGTATTTAATAGCTTAAATTGTAATTAACATATGGGCTTCCTATTATCCTATGCTATCTGTTTTAATCTGGTTTAGTCCACAAAAAGGTTTCTATTAAATTAACTCTAAATTCTCTTACGTCATCTGCCCTTGGCACGTTTCTGAACAATTATGACAATGCATTTCTAAAATCTAATTTATCTTATAGATGCTTTAAACTTTCTACAGAAACCAAGATATATTTTTAACCCTCTTAATTTGCTGTAGCCTCTGATATTAATTTCTTGCTTTTAACTCTTTTACTTTAAATTTCAATTTTTGTTTCCTCTTTAAAATCCTAATTATACTTTGCCTAATTACTTGACTTTATATTCAAAATACTCTAGAACATAGGTGTCAAACTCAATTTTGCAGAGGGCTGTATATTAAATTTAGAATGTGTAGGCGGGCCAGATTTTAAAACTTCCGTAGAGGAATCAAGTGAAGTCTAAAAGCTCTAAAAAAAAACATGATTCTTCTTCCTGTGTCACATTGCGATCGCAGGCTGTATTGTTAGGGCCTGGGTGCCGGATGTGGCCTGTGGGCCGTATCTTTGACATCACTGTCTAGAAGGTGCTGACTAGAACTGGTGATAATAGCTTTGCCATAACTTTACGTGTTCATTAGTTATTTCAGATTTTCAGTTTTAATCTCCACTGACCACGTGGCTTACAAACATCAACAAATCGAATTATCTTCTACATTTTTCTGGGTATAATAAATACGTTTTAAAATGTTCCTCATAATGAGTTTTAGCAGTGAAAATTAATGAAAGAAAATCCGTTATGTTTGAAAAACTCCTTTTAACTGAAAGTTCTGTTCTCCACATATGCAGCCTTGTAATCAAACTACAAAGTATGTTATTGCTGAGACTAACTAATAAAAATGCTTTTCTATACTTGTTCTCTGGATTAAACCTATCCCTCAATGGTTGTGACAAACTTATAGATATGTTATAGTGTGTATTCTGGGTTGGCCCTTTGAGATGTGAAACAGGCATCCTGCATGCCATAGAATGTACAAGTTATTGGCAGAGTTAACTGTCTGCAGCATTGTGGTCAAAGTTGATTGTGGGCCTCTTGTTCAAAACCATACTGAGGGACCAAATTAGAGAATATGCAATTCCTGTGATGATATCTGTAGATTTCTCCCATCTTCGCCATAGGTTTGAGCCATATAGGGTTTCCCTGAATAGGTCAGGTGTGTGCCATATGTATGAATCGGCTACACGTGTAACAGAACCCATGTGCACTGGTAGGTTTTTTTAGGCTGAGGGAGGGAGAGCCTAAACATGATATAGTTCTGTACAACCCATGTCACATTAAATATGACGTTTGAAATGTTAAAATAAATATATTTTATAGACAGAAATTAAGATTGTAATCTTTTGCAGTTTATTTTCTTTTGTTTCCTCTGTCTAAAATCCTCTCATACCAACAACAACTGTGTCTGTAATAATCCTCAATTATATTTGTTCCGAAATGTTTGCAGGTTCTTTTCTATTCAAGATCTGTTAAATTTTCTGTCCGCAAATATTATGTTCAAACTTCTCATTATGCAACTATTATTCTTTCCAAACTTAATCCGCTGCTAGATTAATCTTGTAAGGAACAGACCGATACTGGGGTTGAAGTATCGCCTAAGTGCCTTAACTTAAACTCTTGATAGCACTTCACTGTTCGATTGAAAACTTACTGAATATGTTAATTTACTTTGACCATGTTGCCAGGATGACTCAACTAAATGCCTTAGGTCGCCACAAAATTTGTTACCCACAAATTGAGAAAAGGGTTTTATGTTAACAACTGAAGTACACAAGTTCACTGTTAGTAAAATCCAAAGTTTTATTTTTCAAAGTCAAAAGTTCAAAATTGCATTTACAGTTGAGCAGGCATATCGAACTCTCTTTTCCAAAAGTCTGCAGATTGTGGATTTTGAACCTACCAACCCCTTTGATAAATTTATAAGTCTTTAATAGTCATTGCCGTTACGATTTAACACGACACGATCCACCATGGTTGAACTAGCCCGCATGGCGAGTTACAACTAGCGCGACGAAAAACAGACTGAAACAGACCACGGACAGGAACAGACCGCGGACAGGAACAGACAAACCATAATGGCGGCGGGGTCTTTTTATAGAAAAGACTAGAATCAGTGACATCAGCAACTGTATCACATCTTTTTGCTTCCGCGTAGCTCAAAGCGTGTGTAATTTATTTGACGATCCTGACTCTTAAAAATGTTCAAACTTTGACAGTATCTGGACTTATCTGCTAGAAGTCCAGCGGCAGTCTCTTGAGAAATTTAGAGTAATTAATTTTAAAGTTTTAGCTGTTTAAGACTCCGCGTACATTCAAATTTGGGTAAAATCCCTAAGTGTTCTAGAATTTTACACGTGTGCACAACAATCCGCGACAATCTATTTTATAAAAACTTAATTACCGGACAAATGCTTAAACGTTTTATGAAAACCCATATATGTATGAAATCGTCTTAATTAGGACTATCCACTGATGTAATTTTTAATTTAATATCTCTTTTAATAAAACTTATTTTTTTCTCTTAATTAAAATCACTAATTAGACTTTACCAAATTACTTAATTTTACTGCCAAAATATCGGGGATAGTGCTGACTACAGCTGGTGATAAAAGTTCGGTTGTAGCTTTACGCGATTTAAAGATATTACGAATCTGAGTATTTCACTATTCTGATCGCGTGCTTCAAAACTTGAACAAACGGGAATATCTCTTAAACTAAACGTTTCCCGGTATGATAATTACACTTTAAAATGATTTATATAATGAATTGTAACTATGCGCAAGATTACAGGGAAATTCCTTAAAGTTGAAAATTACACTTCTCGAAATTTCTAAGTCCCGCCTAAGCAAAACTAGAATTTGCCAAAATTCTAAGGTTCTTACAATCTGTCTTACTCGCCATCTCTACCAACAATTCTCTTCTGTTCTTCCTTTTTCCGGAGATCCTATACTTTTAAATATATTGGAGCAAACAATCTTTGTTAAACATGCTATTCTTTTTCTTTTCCCCTTATACTTTAAATTTACTAATATTATGAATTGCTATGTTACACCCAAATACGAGGGGCAAGTAAAAAATAAGGTTCCCACATTTGTTCAGGGTTAAGACATTTTTTATTGCAATAAATAAGTACACCATCTGAAAGCTTGTATTTCAAACTATTTTTCTACATAGTCGCCAGATCTTTCAACACATTTTTTCTGACGAGTTATCCACTTCTGAAAACCCGCTTCGAAGAACTCCGCCGCCAGGCCGCCGATGTACTTGGTGACCGCTTCCTTCACCTCTTCATCTGTACTGAAGCGTTGTCCAGCCAAGTGTTGCTTCAATTTCGGGAACAAGTGGAAATCGCTGGGAGCAAGATCAGGGCTGTAGGGGGAATGATCAAGCAATTTCCAGCCGAATTTGTCCAGTAGGGCGGTGGTCTGTCGAGAGACATGCGGTCGCGCGTTGTCGTGGTGCAACCTAACGCCCTTGCTCAGTCTTCCTCTCCGGCGATTTTGGATGGCTCTTTTGAGTTTCGTTAGCGTCTCGCAGTACCTGTCCAAATTTATTGTGGTCCCTTTAGGCATAAACTCGGTAAGCAAGACGCCTTTTCGGTCCCAAAACACCGTAGCCATCACTTTTCCTGCAGACAGCGTCTGCTTAAACTTCTTCGGCCTCGGCGACCCGGGATAGCGCCATTGTTTCGAGTCTTCTTTTGTTTCCGGAGTGACGTAGTGACACCACGTTTCATCTCCCGTAATAATGGAGTCCAAGAATTCTTCAGTATTCTCGGCGCATTCTCGAAGAAACCCCTCGGCACACTTGACGCGATTGTCTTTGTGGGTTTCTGAAAGCATATGCGGGACCCACCGAGCACACACCTTGCGATAACCAAGTTTTACGGTCAAAATGTTGTCGATGGTTTTTTCACAAACCTCAGGAATCTGATCAGCCAGCTCCCGAAGCGTTACTCTTCGATCCTCGAGGAGAATGCGCTCAATTTTCGCAACGACTTCGTCGGACACCAATGGCCTTCCGCTCCTTTGCTCGTCGTGAACGTCTGTGCGTCCTTCGGAGAACTCCCTGCACCATTTGCGGACGTGCTGGACCCTGATGCAAGCTTTGCCATAAACTTCTTCCAACTGTCTATGAATTTCAATAGGTGTAAGCTTCTTCGCGTTTAAAAATCGAATCACTGAACGGATTTCACACCTGGCGGTGACGGCGATTGCGGGCTCCATCGCGGATGGCTGTTAGACTGGCACTAAGCTTCGCCGGTTTTTCTCCAGGTAGTTGGAATGGAGTGGGGGGAATCAACAATGAAGGCGGTTTTGCCGGATTTCTCCTAGTATCTCGCGCGGCCAGTGTACAGCGTTGGGAACCTTATTTTTTACTTGCCCCTCGTATGTAAGACACCACACATTAGGAGTAGCTTAAGAGAATGGTGACAGTTAAAATTACAAGCATTTGTTACAAAAAACCTGAACTCGAAAGCGTTGTTAATAGCATAGACGTGGATATCATAATCAGTGCAGAAAATGGGTTAAAGTTGAATTTGAGCTCCGCGTAAATGGTTAAGAATAGTATGAATTATTTTAGGAAGGAGGTGGTGTATTTATTTATAGCTGTCAGTAAATAAATCCCATGTAATGAAACAGACATTGATACAGTTTGTAAAATCATTTAGATTAAACCCAGTGTAGCCAGGACAAAATTTGCCATAGGTTCCTTCTTCTATCCATCTGATACTGATATAACTGTTTCCAAGGCATTAAGGAATAATGCAAAAAATATCACTCTTCATTTTCAGAATCATGTTATAATACTAGGTGATTTCAACCGGCCTTTTATCGACTGGAGTAATCACATCTCTGGTGGCTGGGTTAAGGCTGCTTCTGAACTCATTCTCGATCCATTCTCAGTTCATCATCTTGAGTAGCTGGTTAATGAATCAGTGTCATCTCATAATGGTAGTAAAAACATTTTAGATCTTGTGGTTACTAATAGGTCAGAATTATTCACTGACTTTTCAATGACCACAGAAATAAGTGATCAAAAAGCAGTAATTGCAACCATCAAATCAAACTGAGTGAGAAAGGGGAAAAGAATGGATTGTGTACAGATTCAATAAGGCCTCAAAGGAGTGTTTTAGAACTTACATGATAAATAGTTACCATACCTTCAAGTTAACAAGACACACCATTGAAGAGATGTGGCATCTATTTATATGTATACTCACAGAAGGTATGACCATACATATACTGAAACAAACCATAAAGGGGAGGAATAATCCACCATGTCCATGATATATGTGAGAAATTGAAAGATCACTCGAGAAGAAAAGGATGATTCATGCATGCTCAAGGAGTATGGGGTGTCATACTAACTTAGAAATTTTAACTGAGAGGACATGTTAAAAATAAGAAGCATGAAACCTTTAAAGTAACAGAATCTTTCAATTCAATGTTCACCCACTTCCAGATTTCTGAATTGTTTGAAATTTTTTACACGGTGACAGTACAATAATTTCATAACTATGTCCAGATATTCTCATTTCTTTTACAGTAACAACAGAAAACCGTTTAAATGCAATGGAATATCTTATTTCAATGTTCACTCATTTCCTGATGTTCAAATTGTTTCGAAATTTGCACATGTATAAAGAACCAGTGAAAATACAATAATTTCACAGCTGCATTCTGCTGTTCTCATTACTTTGACAGTAATGGTAGGAAAGTAATTGAATCTGTCAGATTCAATTACACCCACATTCAGATATCTGAATTGTTTGAAAATATGCACACATATTAAGAACCAGTGAAAATATAATAATCTCATTACTTTAACAGGAAAGTAACTAAATCTATCATTTCAGTTTCATCACTTTCAGATGGGGGACATCCATAAATTATGTGAGGTGTTTTTTTCGGATTTCTGGCCCCTCTCCCCCCTGGAAATCACCCTCTGAACTTTTTGGCCCCCCCTTTTTTTAGGTCTCACCCTTGTAACATAGCCATATGATAGAGGCTGCTTCCAAAGCCGGTGGACCGGGAGATCGAGAATCGGCTGTGCTATTTGGAATACAGCCGAGTGGATGTTAAATTTCCCGCCGGTCTGTGGGAGTACCGCGGAAGACCCCGGAGAAGCATGCCGGCTACTGGAAGTCAATTAAAAACGCCCGCAAACCCAACATGTGGCACCCACTAGTCTTCCTGGGGCAGCCGAGCTCATCGGGCACGCCACCCGTGTGCGAGTTTTTCTCGAACTCCCTTTTTTAATGTTTACCTGTTTTCGGTTAGAGTTGTGAAAATGCGAGTGTGATTTATAAAGGATTGTTAATGTGAACCGTTTTAACTGAGGATTCTCCAACCTTCGGGTACATATTTATATAGAAGTCCGATGAAATATATGATCACGATTGGTGTGGGTAAAGATTTTGAACTCTATTAAACTTACAAAAGTTAATTTTGTTATTCTTTTTTTTGTGTGTGTGTGTGATTCTTCTTGACACGGTAAAGTGTGTTAATAAGCTGAATCACTGGCGACCGCGTCAGCAGAATTTGCTGCTTGAAACATTTTCGTAAAATGTACTAAATCCCACCATCCGTGAGCATTATTGTGCTCTACCAAGAGAGAGAAATGCGACACCCTCCCAAAAGCCGGTTACACCCCCACTTTTTGACAAAAATCGCCTTTTGTAGACTTTTTTTTTTTAGCTCTACAGTTCAACAATTTTTCACAAATCTCATGTGCGATTTTCTCTCACCTTATTGTCCACTTTCTGCACCAAACTTTCATTAACGACCGAAGGACGCATACTCCGTTGTTCATCATGCACATTTGTGCGGCCATCTTTAAATGCTCTCACCCACTTTCTCACCATTCCATCACTCATAATGTTTTGTCCGTAAACTGCACAGATCTCACGATGAATATCGATCGGTTTTAGGCCTTTAGCACAAAGAAATCTTATAATAGCCCATGCTTCACAGTCGGCGGACTCACGATTATCGGAGGCATCTTAAACACTCAGTGAACAACGTAAACAAGTAAGAATTAGACTGTAATGGCGTCAGTGCGTAGGCAAGAGATGCAGGTACCCAGTGCGCATGCGCGGAACGCCGACCGTAGTGCTGCAGCCACAGTGTGACAAAACGGTACTTACTTAAAAAATACGCCTCGTAACAAAAACTGTCAATTCAATTTCACCCACTTTCAGAAATCCGAATTGTCTGAAATTATGTACACATATTAAGAACCTGTGAAAATACACTAATTTCATTGCTGTCTCCCACTGTTCTCATTACTTTGACAGTAGAAATAGGACTGCAACAGTAACTGTCAATTCATTTTCACCCACTTCCAGAAATCTGAATTGTCTAAAATTATACTCGCATATTAGGAACTGGTGACAGTACAATATTTTCATAGAAATGTTCTGCTATTCTCATTACTGGTACTTTGACGGTAACAAAAGAAAAGTAACAGAATCTTTCGATACAATTTTCACCCACTTCCAGATTTCTGAATTGTTTGAAATTTTGTACACATATTAGGAACTGGTGACAGTACAATAATTTCATAACTATGTCCAGATATTCTCATTACTTTGACAGTAACAACAGAAAACTGTTTAAATGCAATGGAATATTTTATTTCAATGTTCACCCATTTAATGATTTTCGAATTGCTTCAGAATTTGCACACGTATAAAGAACCATTGAAAATACAATAATTTCATAGCTGCATCCTGCTGTTATCATTGACAGGAGGAATACGAAAGTAACAGAATCTGTGAATTCAAGTTCTCCAGCTTTCAGATATCCGAATTGTTTAAAATTTTGTACTCATATTAGGAACTGGTTGCATTATGATAATTCCATAGCTATGTCCTGAAATTCCCAGTGTAAACTAAAATGTGAAAAATAAAATTACAGTTTAAAAAATTAAAATACATGCTGTCATATTAATGTGAACTAAAAGGTTAAAAATAGTCTTTAAATATAAACATTTTGTTCAACAGCACTAGGATGTCCAACAATTCAGTATAACTTTTTGAATAAGCTTAAAATAAGAATAAATTCGCTGATTAAATAGTTAACTTTATTGTACAAAAAGTGTGGGGTGCTCTCCACTTATACATAATGTCTCAACCTTTGAGACAGCTAGCGATAAAAAAATTTAAGAATACTGATACTAGAACCCCACACTTTTTTACGTTAAAGTTAACTTTTTAATCGGTGGCTATTCTTATTTTGAGCTTATTCAAAAAGTTATACTGAATTGTTGGATATCCTAGCGCTGTTGAACAAAATTTTTATATTTAATGATTATTTTTAATCTTTTAGTTCACATTAATATGAAAGCGTGAATTTGTTTTTTTAACTATAATTTTATTAGTTTGAATAATATTTGGTTTCTTTCTTTTCCTGGGAATTACAGAAAATCTGCAGGAATCTCATCAATTCCAATTGCCTTACTTGATTTCAAGTCATTCAAAGCTCTACCAAATTCTGGCCTAATTCACGAGTTTCACCTTCTTTTTTCCAGTACACTATTCTTCAAATCATCCTCGATGTGGAGTTTCTCTCTGTGTTCCTTGCTTCAGATAACTCTTTGTTCTGAGCTTAAAAGAGGTTTGCTATCAGCAGATTTCATGTTTTTACATCTTTTCTTCATTTCTCCCATATTATTATTATTATTTCCTACAGGCCACATCTATTTTACCTATGACCATTTCATTTCTAATTCTTCGCACTTTTTTGCAGCCACCTTTTTTGTATTTCCTGTTTATTTAACTTCTACGAGGGGGGATCAAATATAAACGGGATTGTTGTTCCTGAAAATCAACAATTGGCAGTACTGGCCCCGCGCTTCTGCTAAGCTTAGGCGGGACCATTAGGAGTGGGGAGAGCGTGCTGTTAGATATTTCTCGCCGTTTAGTGAGTAACGCTCACGATGTTGGAGCAACAGGTGCACCCCTCCACTGCGCAACACATTATTATAAAATTTCTTGCTCTTGAAGGAGTTACATCGGCGGAAATTTGCCAGAGATTGACAGCGCAGCACAGTTCGGTGATCAAACATTGTCAAGGATGCGTGTGTTTTTCTGCCATAAAAAGTTCAAGGAAGCACGAGAACGCGTGGAAAATCAGCAACACGATCGCCGTCCCCGGACCAGCGTTACAGACGAAAACATTCGTTCGGTTAAAGACATTATTGACATCGATCGACGGGCGAGAGTATCAGAAATTGCAGAACAAGTCGGAATCAGTTATGGGAGCTGTCAAGCAATCATCACAAAACACCTACAGTTCCGTAAAGTGTGTTCCAGATGGGTCCCTCACCTTTTGACCGAAAATCTGAAGTTGATACGTTTGGAAGTCTGTCAGACGCTTACAGCAAGGTTTGCAGAAGAAGGTGATGTTTTTTTGAGTTGGATCGTCACCTGCGATGAAACATGGGTTCACCACTACACTCCAGAATCCAAAGAAGCCAGTAAGGAGTGGCGGAGGAAAGGGGAGGCAGCACCAGTGAAAGCCAAGATTCGACTGTCAGCTGGCAAGGTTCTTTCAACCGTTTTTTTCGATCGGCGAAGCATTTTGCTGTTTGATTTTTTGCATGAGCGACGCACAATCAATGCTGCTTACTACTTCGAGTTGTTGAACAAGGCGAGAGTTGCATATCGCCGCAAAAGAAGAGACCAACCGATTCGACAGGTCATTCTCCTCCACGACAATGTGCGACCCCATACTGCATCTCTAATTGTCTCTAAACTACAGGAAATGCACTGGACTACACTTGATCACCCTCCTTACAGTCTGGACTTATCGCCCTGCGATTTCAATTTGTTTGGACCTCTTAAAGAAGCTCTGGGAGGGCAACAATTCGAAGATGACGAGAGTGTTGAAGACTTCGTGCGCAACTGGCTGCTGACACGACGATGTTCTTTTTATGTTGAGGACATCAAAAAGCTGCCCATGTGCTGGGAAAAATGTATTTCCAAAGCAAGAAACTATGTGGAAAAATAAACTGTAATTACCTTGTGTTTTCCAATAAATGAATTTAAATAAAAAAAATAAAATCCCGTTTATATTTGATCCCCCCTCGTAAAATATCTGTACTGCTCTGTTCCTGCCTCATCCTGCTTTTTGGTGCTTACTCCTCAGATCCATCAACTCCAATATTTCTTCTGTGACACAAGGTTTTTGGGCAGCTTGTTTCCTAACATTTAATGTTTCTTTACCAGCTTTCATTATTTCTCTTTTAAATGCATTCCATTCATCCTCAGTGGAACTTGGTTAAAAGTTATTTCTTAGACCCATGTCTACCAGCTCTGCAAATTTAGATTGTTTCGGTTTGTTCATATCCATTCTGTTCTGCTTGAAATACTTCTTTATTCTCTTAAATTTCAGCCTGCACTTCCTTTTTTGTTGGTATCATCAGTCTCTCAATTGGTTTTATTCAATCCTTCCTCCCTTACTATCTTATACTAATCTCTTCAACTCAGTATACAATGTACAATCTGTGTTCTACATTATCTGCTTCAAATATTTTAATCTCTGTCTTCCTCTACAGCTCTTACCTTCAGCTCTTCACTCTGCTAACAAATTAACCAATCCTACATGTCTCAAAATATAACCCACCATCCTGTCACTTCTTTCTGTTAGACACTTCCACAAACTTCTTTCCTCACCCACATCATTTCCAAAACACGTTCTTTCCATGAAATGTAGTATTAACGGGTTTTCTGCCGTATGTTGTTGAAATGCGACAACGAGCTTTCGGCGGCTGACTATGCCGCCATCTTCAGGTTGGAGAACCAGAGCTGCACTGGCTTCCTAAGTGGCAGAATTCGCTAACTTCTTCTTCTCACGTCCGATCATACTTTTATATTTAATCCACTATTATTACTATCATTTTTTTTACATTTCATCGCTTTTGTCTTGCTTAGGTTTATGTTTAGTCCAGAATCTTCCTTCAATATTTTGTTTATGCCCTTCAGTAACTTCTCAAGATCGTCATTCCATTCTGCTAACAGGACAGGGTCATCAGCAAATTATAGCATACTGATTTTTCTCCTTGAACACTATGCAACATTCAAATGTTTTCTTTCATTACCTTTATGTCTTCCTCTGCATACAAGTTGAATATTATTGGGGATAGACTGCAACCTTGTCTCTCACGCATTTTAACTGATGCATGTTTCTCACGATTCTCTACTTTTACTATAGCCACCCAATTCTTGTACAGACTGTAAACTATTCTGTCTCAGTATTTTATACCTGAATTATTTAAAATTTTGACCATCTTGTCCCACCTAACATTTCCAAAAGCTGTTTTTAAATCAAGAATTGTATTAAAAATATCTCTGTTTTTCTTGAGCTATCCATCAAGTATTGATCTTAAGGTCAGAATTGCTTCCTTGTACTGTGGTTTTTCCTAAACCCAAACTGATATTCACTTACTATCTCTTCTATGACCCTTTACATTCATCTTTATATTTTTGTGGTCAGTAATTTTGAAGTGTGTGATGTTAGGCATAAAGTGTAATAATTCTCACATTAGCACTTCATAACCGTCAGATTGTGGACGGAGTCTATGTTTGCTCCTGCTTTACAGTTTTGATTGCTGAATCTGTTTAAATGTGATATAATGCAGCTGAGGTTTCTAGGTGTATGTCCATCGTCTATGATCTTAAATAAAATTTTCATTATAATGAGTTTATATCTTACACAAAAATCTAACAGCCTTCTTCCTCACTCATTTTTACCTCCTAGACCAATACTTCTTGCAGTGTCCATCTCTTCTTCCTTCTCCCACTACTGCGTTCCAATCACCCATGATTATTAGATTTTCCTTCCCTTCACATATTGGGTTAATTCCTCAATTCCGTTGTATATTTTCACCATAATCTTCTTGTGATGTTGGTGGTTGAAGTGCGCTTAATTTCTACACTCATCGAAATAATGCTGTCACTAAACTCTTCATAATAACATACCCTATGCCCTACTCTCTTGTTCATTATAAATCCTACACTCATACACCAGTAACTCCAGGTTTTGTGTTAATTATTCTGTTTTCCCCAGACTAGAAATCATTTGCATTTTTCCACTTAATCTCACTAATCTCAACAACATCTTGCCCATCTTCCTTTTTAAGTTCTCTAATCTACCTGCCCTCTTCAGACTACTAACATTCCATGCTTTCCAACTTTTAGAATGTCTCTATCCATTCTGATTATTTCTCCTTGAGCAGTTGCCATCTGTAAATCCAATTTGGGGTCTATTTTGCCTTCAGAATATTTTATCCAGGAAGAAGCCAACATTATATATGTGATTTGAGAGGATTACATGGCCTCAGGATACCCTTTGAGTATTTAATGCAGTGGCTTCCCATTAACTTCTGCAACCTCATTCAATTAATCTATCTGATTCGTCCACTTTCAGAGGCAGTTTCCATCTGCCTTGTACTGCTTCCTGCTCTTACACCCTCCTTTCAGGAAGCTGTTGGCAAGCAGTGGGTGACTCCTTATACTGGAATAATTCAATTGCCAATAACTCATTCATTCAAATGGGGTGCACTATATGAAGGGAAGGTTGACATTTGTTATCTTGGTTGTCTGGGTTGAACCGTATCAATTTATCGAAACCTAAATTTTCGGCCATCATTTTGTGGCCTTCTTCAGAGGACTGTCCTAGACTACCAAAATTACATCGACAACAACCATGGAAGACTGGGCACCCACAGGTTGACATTTGGTAGGAAGAGGCTTATATACTCTCTCCCAAACCCATACCACTGAGTTAAATTATCTTTCTTGTATGTAGAAATGAATGTTTGTTTATTTGTTTGTCTTCTATGTGTTCCTACACCATTCACCCGATTACTATGAAACTTTGGTGAGTTATTGTGTGTACACGTGTGAAGGTTTCTACCAAAAAATTTTTCCCCCTATACAACCCTTAATTTTATACGAACCCACATTTTTTTTCCGACTTTGATGGAATTTTGCACACATATACTTTAAAATGAACAGAAAAATACCGTCAACATTTGGTTTTCAGAAACACAACCCCTCTTCCCCTTTCCACCCTCTTAATTTTTGTAAACATTCTTGATACATACCGACAGATTTTATCCAATTTCAGTGGTCCTTTGCATACATTGTATACATTGTATACATTAAAAGAAAATGAAAAATACTATCTACATTTGGTTTGCGAAAACCCAACCCCCTCTCCCCCTTTCCATCACCTTAATTTCTGTCAATGTTTTTTTACACATACCCACAATTTTTATCCATTATCAGCAGAACTTTACACACGTATTCTTTAAAGCCAACAGAAAAATAGTGTCTACATTTGGTTTTCAGAAATCCAACCCCTCTCCCCCTCCAACCCCTTATTTTCGTAAATGTTCTTTATACATACCCATAGATTTCAATGGTCCGTTGCACATGTATACATTAAAACAAACAGAAAAATACTGTCTAAATTTGATTTTCAGGAACTCAACCCCTCTCACTCTTTCTACCCCATAACAGCTTTTCCGTTTTTTGCATTGGTAGGGAAATCTGCCAAAGTAGATGGTGATGGAGAATTTTTAACTACAACCTAATCAAAATGTGTATAACTTTAGAACATCCACTTGCCGAGCAACACTGGATATTCTGCTTTTGCACAATACCGAAAATATTGTATAACTCAAAGCACCAGAATAAACTTTTTTCAACTTTAATCTAATGGATAAGAATCATTGTCTTTCAGTTATTTGATACATGTTAATGTATCTGTTTTCAGTAGGCGTACCTACTTAAGAAATAAAAATAGGCATTGCAATGCATGCCAGGGAAAGTTAGTTGTAGATAAAATAAAGTGCTGGTAACTGTCTGGCATCTTTACTATAGGACCAAAATTCATTTCTTGTGGGTCTGTCTGTTTCATTGTTATGTTTAGTGAAAAGTACATTTTTACTTAAAAAAAAGCTTTTGGTTTACTTCCATGTTTTAGAGGGTGAAGAAAACTGTATTGATTCAGATTCAGTTTGGAATTTAGCAAAAAGTGAGATAGCCTTCAAAACCATTTTTAACAATAAAGTGTAGTATGGCAGCATTGTATTTATTTACTGCTGTGAAAATAATAATAATAATAAAAATTGCCATACTTGTTTAGAGATTCATTTCAGTGAGTGACCGTTTCAATAAATTTTAAATCAAACCTTTACTTACAGCATTCCTGATAAAGAGCAAAAAAAAATGTAATAAATTACCTTGTATCAATTTGGTAACTTAAATAAGACAAATTAGAATAACAAATTAGGATTGGGAAACGAGCCATCACTTACCTTTAGACAATGGATGTGGAGCGTGACACACATAAAAGATAAAAACTTACATCAACAGGAGAACAATTATGGGTGTTGTGGAGACATGTTTGATTTTATCTTTTCTGTATGTTCATGCCCCACATTCATCATCTAAAGGTAAGTGATGGCTCATTTCCCTATCCTAATTTGCTATTTCTTTTCGCTACTTAGCACCTTTCATTTCATTGTTTAGCAAATTAGAATAAGATTTATAAAAGATTTTTCCATTTTCACAGTCGTCATACTGGTATAAAAAGCTTCACCATGTTCACGCTGCGTCGAAATGCTCCTCCTTATTCGCAACATTTCGGCCAGGCCTTAGATCGTCCTTGGGGAACTTAGCTGCCTGCTGAATCTGCAGTCTCTGGCATTTTGACACAGCGTGAACCTCGTGAAGCTTTTAATACTAGAATAAGATTTGTTTTGTTGTCAGTTGTTCTGCATACTGAATTGTATAATGTAGATTTGAGATGTATCTATTTGTACATAATCTTAGACTTAGTGCATTCAGAATTATTTAATACTAGTAGACAACTTGACAATGGCACTAATTTGAAACACTATCTGATAAGGCAAATTAAAGATAAATACTATATCATCATCATCATCCTCAACAGTTTTGCGGCCTCTGGCTGGGTCTGTATTATGCACAAGCCTCTCCATTTCCTTCTTTCTTCCCACCACCTCTCTGTCACCACTTTGTTCCAGTCCTCTCCTCTCTTCCGTACACCCTCCTCCACTCCTTTCAGCCATCCATCTCTTGGTCTTCCTCTGGGTCGTTTACCTTCCATCTTAATTTCATGGATCTTTCTCGGGATTCTCTGAGCCCCCATTCTCTTGATATGCCCATACCATCTCAGTCTGGTCCTCTCTACCCTTTCCTGTAGGGGTTCACTTTCATGGTGCGTCTAATCACTTCATTCTTTATTCTGTCCATTTTAGTGACTCCCATTCTACCTCTTAAAAACTTCATTTCACTTGCTTGTACTCTGCTGATGTCCCGCTTTTTCATTGTCCACGTTTCAGCAGCATAAGTTATGATAGGCACATAGTACGTATGATAGATTACTCTCTTGCTTCTCTGTGGCACCTCTTTATTCCATATCAGGCTTCTAATGCTCCTTAGGAACGCCTCTGCTTGTCTTCCTCTTTCACTTATCTCGCCATCATTTCCTCCACATTCCTCTAATACACTCCCCAAGTACTTGAACCTGTTTACCTTCTTTAGTTGTTCCCCTACCATCACAATTCCTTGGGCTACTCTATTCTTTTTCCTGGTTGTTACCATGTATTCACATTTCTTTACATTAAATTTCAGGCCATATTCCTCCACACTGTCTGTCCATACATCCAACTGCCACTGCACTTCCTCTTCTTCACCTCCCCAGATCATCAGATCATCCGCAAAAGCCATCACCTTCATGTTTTCCTCTCCCATCCTCGCTGGCACCTTCTGCATTATTTCATCCATGATTACAATGAAGAGTAGTGGTGATAGGGCACTTCCTTGTTTTAGTCCATTCCTTTGTTCCAGCCAATCTGATCTTCCTTCCCCTATTTTCACATAGCTCACACTTCCTTGGTACAGTTCCGTCACTCTCTTGATGGTTTCTTTGGGAACTCCTCTCTTCTCCAAGGCCTTCCATACCTTACTCCTGTGTACACAATCATATGCCTTCTCGATATCGAGGAATACCAACAGTAGGTCCTTTCCATACTCATAATGTTTTTCCTGTAGCTGTCTCATGGCAAATATCAAATCTACCGTCGATCTCCCTGATCTGAAGCCATACTGCTCTTCCCTTAGCCCCTTTTCCACCCTGTCACGTATTATTTTTTCAATTATCTTCTCATACACTTTGGCACAGTGGCACATCAGTGTAATACCTCTATAGTTTTTAAACTCCTTCCTGCTCCCTTTTTTGAATATAGGTACAATTATTCCTTTTTTCCAGTCTTCAGGAGTTGTGCCCTGATTCCATACCTTTCTCATCACACGGTATAGCCACTGCTTTCCTACTACTCCCGCTGCCCTTATCATTTCCACGCTCACTTCATCGATGCCTGGTGCCTTTCCACCCTTCATCTTACCCAGAGCTGTTTCCACTTCTTCCCAAGTTAGATCCTTCTCTTTCTCTCCTACACGGTTGCTATTTTCCTTCTTCTCCTGAACAACTGTATCATCCTGTGACCAATTTGGGTTCAGTAAGGCTTCAAAATACTCCTTCCACATCCTTTTTAGTTTTTCTGAGTTGTTTATTTCGTTTCCATCTTCGTCCAGCATGTTGACATTTTCTATCCTCTCCTTCCTCTTCCTTTTTACCATTCCATATAATACTTTCTTATTTCCTGTGCTATCTTCTTCCATCATGTTGGTCCACTTCTCCAGCCACTTCCTCCTTTCCTCGGTTACTATTTTTTTGGCCTCCTTCTTTTTCTTCACGTAGTCATCCCTTGTCTCCTGTGTCCTCTGCTTGAACCATTCCCTAAAGGCCCTGTTCTTGAGTTCCACTGCTTGTTTAACTCTATCATTCCACCATGCTGTTTCTTTCCACCTTTTTGTGTTACCAGTCCTTCCACACACTGTTTCTGCTGCTTGGACTAACGTTGTTTTAAAATATTCCCACTCCTCTTCCACTGTCCCCATTTCCGCTATTGGTATCTTACTCCTTATTATTCTCTGGTATTCCTCTTCATTGCTCTTCTCTTTCAACTTCCATATTCTTAATCTCCTATCCTGTCTTTCTGATTTTCTCCTCTCTGTCGCAATCCTCAGCTCCATTACTAATAGCCGGTGATCACTATCCAGTGCCTCTGATGGTATTACCTTCACATCTGACACACTCTGCTTTAATTCACCATTAAATATAAAGTAGTCCACAACTGACTTCCTCTGCCAATCGCTACTGTACCATGTTACCTTGTGGCTCTCTTGTTTTTGTACCAAGAATTTCCTATTTTCAATCCATTTCTTTTGCAGAGATCCAACAGCCTTTCCCCTTCTTCATTTCTGCCACCCCATTCTTCTGTTCCTATTACTTCTTCATATCCCTGCCTTTCTGTGCCTACATGGGCATTTAAGTCTCCCATAATTATAATACTATATATATTCTTGAAACTTACTTATGGTAATGGTGCATTTCAGTGATTTTACTATAATATATTTTGTTAAAATGTTTATAATAATATTGTTTAAAATTAAATGTACATTTTTGTAGAGGATTTTTCTTATTATTATTTTAATATACTATGTGCTGAATTTTACCGATTCCAGGTGCTCGTTTCAATGATCCTCACGTGAAGACCAACCTTCTGCTGCAGGCTCATTTGTCTCGCCTACAGCTTGGAGCTGAATTACAAGGGGACACGGAAGCTATCCTAGGAAAAGCGATTCGTCTTATTCAGGCTTGTGTTGATGTACTCAGTTCCAATGGTTGGCTGTCACCAGCTGTTGCTGCTATGGAATTGGCTCAGATGGTAACTCAGGCTATGTGGAGCAAAGACTCTTATCTGAAACAACTGCCTCACTTCACACCAGAAATCATCAGGCGTTGCACTGAGAAGGTAGTTTACTGCACATTTACATTGTGATGTTACTTTTTAACCAAAATTTACTTTTAAAAAAATGTAGTGCTTTTGTGGAAGTGTTGTTTCTTCTGCTAATCAGTGATGTATGTAAATTACTATTAAAAGAGAAGAGAAGAGAAATGGAATTAATGTTTATTATGATGAATTGTGAAGAACAGATGTAGAGGCTTATAATACGTTTCCCAAATAATTCTGAAATGATAGTGATCACTGGAACTGTTGTCTACTTTATACATAACTTATGAAGTATGGGAAAACATTGATGCAACTTATCAGTCAATGTATAAAATGTCATTTTTTTAAATTACTATTTTGGAATGGGGAGAGTTTCGTTTATGTATAAAAGGCTCGCTGAGCAATTGGTGATATCTTTGTGATTTTGGCATTTGGCCTCTTTTTTGCAGTTGTGACAGGCCATGGCCGAACTACTTCCCGTTCCTTGTCCCCTGTCCCATCCCGCCTCTAATGACCTTAGCCGTCAACGAGACGTAAAGCTGTTGTCACTGTAGTATTGTGTAACTTACAGTATGGGTCATTCCATTATGTTTACTTGATTAATTTATAATAGTAGCACAGTCTTTTGTGTACTCAAAGTTAGCATGGGTGCATGCTCAAATCATAATTAATATAGTTCTTACGTGGGTTTTCACATAAAATTCAGGCACACACACGAATGCGCGCACACTCACTCCCTCAGCATTGAACATTCTTACAACAAACCAACTTCTTGTAAGTCTTAGTGTATGAAAGACATATTGTATTTTTTTTAAGTACACAGTAAAATAATAATGAACTCGGAGTGAAAAATATTTGCCGTAAGTGTTGAGGCAAATTATTTTAGGTTTAGGACTTGCGGGTGTGGGCAGTGTAGCTCAGTCAGTTGAATGACTACAAATTGGATTATTATCGTGTTAAGGAATAAGGGGTTAAATACTGCTTTTAAATATAGACTGTCAGTTGGTTAGCTGAACAACAACTAAGTCTTTTGGGTTGCAATAGACTCTACTCTTGTTTGCTCTCTGTTGAGCAACAGTACACGTTGCTCAATTCACTTGAATGTAATCTTGGGATTAGTATTTTAAATAATAATAAAAAATGTTTGCTGTTTTTAACTGCTGTATTTTAGAAATCCCAGAACAAAGTTGGTTCCATAAAAATATTCCAAATATTGCAATTAACTCAGAAAATAAATTGCTTCAGTATCTTTTGTTAGCTTCTTTCGATTTGCCTTTCCATATGCCTTTATTTAACTGACATTCAATCTATCACATTGTCCCTAATCTTTCCCTGAACTTAAATCTGACAATAAACTCTTTTTTACTTTACTGATTTACTTTCAAACAGGTCTCAATTCCTTCCCATAATTTTTCAATGAAATAAACTGGTCCTCAGTGTTTTATATTGCAATTCTACTTAACACTTTCTCCAAAACTCCCTCTGCAGCAATTTATTCCTCCTCCTCTTCTTCTTGTTAACATTTTCCCAATATTTTTGGATAGGCTGCCTTAGTTGAGTTTTACTCATCATTGACATGATCAAATTTAGA
This sequence comes from Vandiemenella viatica, assembly GCA_031002005.1. Lineage (NCBI taxonomy): Eukaryota > Metazoa > Arthropoda > Insecta > Orthoptera > Morabidae > Vandiemenella > Vandiemenella viatica. The sequence goes on along the minus strand of JARYHS010008074.1, from coordinate 195,085,118 downwards.
GCTTTGGTTTAAAACCACATGCTCTTGCTGATGCCAAGCATTTTATAACTGCCAGATTGTACTAAGTACTAATAGGGGAAGTAAAATGTTGCAATCATTCTGTGAAATATCTACCTAGGCTCAGCATGTAATAAGTATATTTTTTACAGGCTTTATATTAGCTTGAACTGTATGTATGTATGAATGAATGAATTAACGGAATTTTGCAACTCCACTTTGACCCACTTCCAGATGTCTGAGCTGTTTGAAATTTTGCACCCATATTAAGAACTGGTGACAATACAATAATTTTATAGCAATGTCCTGCTATTCTCATTACTTTGACAGTAATAAAAGAAAAATGGTTGAATGTCATGGAATTTTGCAATTTAATTTTAACCCAATTCCAATATGGCCCTTTCTTAATTCCAGCTGCTACATGCATATTTGTGTTAATTACTTCTTAGGCTGTGAAATTTTATCCAAAGCATAATACATTTCAGTTTTGATAATTGACTTAACGATCATAAAGAATTCTTCCCCTTGCTAACAGGTCTAGATGTGGTAAAATGTTTCTCAGAAGTGTTTTAAAGAATAAACAATGAAACAAAAATCCAGGTTGGAAAACTAAAAGCCATATGGGGTTACAAGCAATAAATTTCCAACTGCAACACTCTAGAAATAAATCTATTTACAATGTAGAATAATCTGTGTATGTATATTATGGAATTGTATGGGATAAATAATTTAGCTCATTTTAGAGCCTTGTTAATCCTTTCTGAATATGGTTTTTCAAGTGCAAAGATGTAAAAATTTGCTTTGTAACTGACATCTTTTATCATAGGGTGTAGAAACAGTTTTCGACATCATGGAACTGGAAGATGAGGACCGTACAAAACTGCTGCAACTAACAGATCAGCAAATGGCAGATGTTGCTCGTTTTTGCAATCGCTATCCCAACATTGAATTGGGTTATGAAGTACAGGACAAGGATAGGATCCACACTGGCTCATCTGTAAATGTTGTAGTGCAACTAGAGAGAGAGGATGAAGTAACAGGCCCAGTTATTGCTCCATTCTATCCTCAGGTATTCATTTGACTGCAGTGTATCAACTTTATCTTCTGTTATATTTCATATTGGAAATTTTAAACTATGTTATATGTAAATACTTATAAATCACATTATGATAATGCATCTAATTGAACATAGTTTTAATCGCAAGCCTGACTTTTTAAAACTGAAATATTGTATCTAGTAGATCCATTTATATGCAGTGATATTTAGTTCCATTAACTCTTATCTGTTTATACACCTCATTTGAACAAGTTAGTATGTATAATCATATTCAGTTGTTGTTTGTTAAATAATTGATTTGTTGACAGACATGCTTTTTTTCTGTCATATGAAAATGGTCACATTTTAGTTCTGTTGCAGAAAGTACTGTAATATTTTCCTTAAAAATTTAATACTATTTTCACTATGGTTTGTGTCAAGCTATCTTTAACCATTAAGTAATTAATTTTTCATTCTCCAATAAATCATTTCCTTTAGTATTAATTTCTCCTTTTTAAATTTACATGATGACTTACACCTTCATCTATAATTTCTTACAGAAACGAGAGGAAGGCTGGTGGGTAGTGATAGGTGATCCAAAGACCAATTCACTTTTGTCTATCAAGAGGCTAACACTCCAGCAAAAAGCTAAAGTGAAGCTAGATTTTGTGGCACCTAGTCCAGGTAAGTTAACTTCTGCTCTCTTATAAATCTATAAATTAGTTGAATTGCTGCCTGGACCAGAATGGCAACTAATATTCCGTGGTGCATAGTAGAATTTGAGTAAAGATGGTGGCTCCCATGCCGAATTCTATCATACACCTACTGGAGGATTCTTTTCTGCCCAGAAATGAGATCCATCTTCCAAAACTCCTCCCTGGCCCTCCCAGAACTTGTTTCAGCAGGCTTCCCACCTCAGCCAACTTTTAGTCCACAAATATTGCCATCGGACAGGCCCAAAGCTCTTTCCCATGCCATAGACCCTGCTGTAAGATATGTAACATACACCATGCCTCCACCATTTTCACCAACGCTGACACAGGCAAGAGCTTTCCTATAATAGGACACACCATTTGTGAAACCTACCATGCAATATACCAGCTAAACTGCAAACACTGCCTGGCCTCCTATATAGGTTTTACTACCAATCCATTAGCCATAAGAATTAGTGGCCACCGACAGACAGTATTCGTTCGGAATCCAAAACATCCGTAGCTGTCCATGTCATCTCCCATGACACCAGTAATTTCAATTGTTGTTCCTCAGTCTGTGCTATCAGAATCCCCCCTAACAACAGCAGCTCCTCTGAACTCAGAAGGTGGGAGCTTGCTTACCAATACAAAATACCTAGCGTGGTGAGTGAACGGTTAACATTCTGACCTCGCATTCGGGAGGACGCAGGTTCGAATCCCTGTCCGGGCATCCAGATTTGGGTTTCTCATGGTTCACCCAAATCACTCCAGGCAAATGCCAGGATGCTTCCATCAAAAAAGCCATAGTCAAATTCCTTCCCGTTTCTTGTCCCCAGTTCCATCCTGCCTCTAATGACCTTAGCCGTCAACACAGCGTAAAGCAATCTATACATCTATAAATGAGAAAACGAGAAAGTTCGGATGTGTGTTTGGATGTACTTCTGGAATCAATCACGCCTTTATAACTCAACATATTTAAATGAAATTTGGCATGAAGTCAGTTAATTGCGTGCGAAGTGACAAGATAGATTTTATCCCACAAAAATGCATAGTTCTTTTAGGAATTGCCATTAATATCAATTTGGAAACAACAAAGAGTTTCCTACTTAGTAGATAGCCGTGCCATGTTTACTCATTGCTTTTTACGTAAATCGCAAACACTACTTTTCAGAAATAAAAGCAAAAACCCTCTTACATATGCAAGTTTGTGTTTAGTTTAAAAATCATAAAACCGACGCACTTGACAAATAATAGTTTGGAAGCAGGAAATATAAATCTGTACTTAACCTTAAATTTAAAAAAATGGTAGGTACTGTTGTCAAGTTCGCAAAGAGATGTTTTCATTTGCGTACATAAAATAGTATGACATATCAAATATTACACCATAATTGGAGGGGGGGGGGGAACGTAAAATGCTATGATTATACCAACACGAAAGTCGGTTAACTAAAACTGCAAAATGTCATAATTATATCTCGGTTTAATTTATTTCCTTTTTTGTTACTATACAGTCTATGTATTACAAATTATTTTTGCCGAAATTTAAAACTTAACCAACACTTTTTATTTTGTGTTCAGAATTTTTATACAAATAATAGAGACTTCACCAGAAGATGGGGGCAATGAATCTAGTCGCTGAAATATCGTGTGACAACGCACTCTTGACTCGGCTAGTCACCCGAGAGCAGTTTATACATTCTCAATGCCGAGAAAGACTTCGTTCTTATAATAGAGACTATGATTCACGAAACTGCTTTTTACTTACTGTTCAATATTCTGCAAATATCTATCGAATGCTACACTTAAAACGAATATATTCAATGGGCTAATGTAGAAACTTATTGTTTCATGAAGTAACACGGGAAGTCGTTTACAACACAATACACAATTTGCACAGAGCATATGAAAGCTGCTTACTTACTACTAATAATAATTAAGTTCCTTCTGCCTTATGCTGTAACAAAAATCAATCTGGTCCAGGCATCATTTCAACCAAACCACTATCTCTGTTAATATTGCCGCTACAAATTCAAACTATACGAACATACCTCAACATATTAAATGCAATTATACACCTTATTTAATCACGAGCAGTAACAGTCACTTTATCGAGAAGTTAACTTGACCAGCAATATTAACGAAAGTTGTCTTAGAGTTTTAGAGAATTATGGACTTTCCATTGTACTCTGTAAGTTACAAGCATTTTAGTATAATTTTTTCAATTACGTTACTCCAATAACTGTCATGATGCTGATGACATACTTCATGCGGATGAATGTAGTTTCAGATGAATTCAGTATTTAATTTAAACATTGCCAACGTCATTATTCCGGTTCATTTAGTATCGCGATCTGAAATAATGAGTTTATTTCACCATTCATAACGTCACTAACACTAACATGCAATAGGCCCTATAGTGAGTGTATTAAAGCACAGCTGATAGAAGCTTTAATTTTCTAGCGGTAATATTAGCTGAGTTTGTGACTTGGTTGAAATGCAGCATGGGCCAGAATGAAACATTATTAGTTATTTCAAGAGCGCCTTTTTAGTAATGTCATGTGTTGCTTTGTTCCGATATTGTTTCAAAAGACTTATAATAAGTGTGGGTGATTTAGCAGAACGTGTGGCGTTGACCAAAGTAAATTTTTGAAATTTATAAATGTTTTATTCAGATAGTGGAGTGGCAGACAAGCACAGTGGTAATTTGCCGGCAGACATTCAATTCTGTTGGCAGATTGAGAAACCAATTATGAAGAAAGAATCAGTTACTATTTTAACACTGAAATTTATATTTTAGCGCAGAATTAATGGATCCAAACGAATGAACTATAGTAAACTGGTCTACAGGCAATTCAACTGTTTCCACAGATAGAGAAACCATTACCACAATACCACTGATCATTATGGATAAAAGAATCAATTACTACTATACATACTACTATAATATCTAAATTTCTGTTGATGGAACCAATATATCCTCAAAACAAAATCAATATTCAAAGAATTAAATTCTCTTTTTTTAAAAGATTGTTTTTCAGATATTCAATGCAAATCAAAATATTCATTTTTAGTATCGCAATTTTTTTTTTTTTTTTTTTAACGGAAATGAACTTTCTTGGCCCACTTATGTATTTATTTGCTGTTTGGATGTTAGTATTTTTTGTTGTTGAAATTAGTCGATTCCATCAATGTATTGCTAATATTTTGATGTTTTGAGCTTCCATTAATTAAAACTATATTCATTTTTATTTGCGAGATGAAATTAGTAATTTTAAGAGACGCTGGGTAAACGAAATTCAAACCTTTCAAAGAAATGTAAGAAAACTAGTGCTACGAAAATAGCCAAACCTAGGAGACAAATCCCCAATATTGTGTATACGGATATATTAAACTTAAAATACTCCTAACAAACAGAATATTTTTATTGTTTTAAAAATTCAGTAAAGTAGTTGTGGAACATAAATAAATTTTTGTTATTTTATTGCAACATTTATTACTACTATTACTAATAAAAATAGCTCTAAAATAAATTGTATGGTCGTACTGACCTGGTGACAAGGCTTCTTTACGTCTCCCATTCGTAGCCTCTTAACGTAACGTAACGTGTATTTTTTTTCTTACTATACATTCTCTGTAACATTACAAATTATTTTTTCCAAAATTTAAAACTTAACAGAAGATAACTAACCCTTGTTTTGTCCAAAATTTTCGTAGAACTCAGTTCAAATAGTAGCCTATGATAAACAAAAATTGTATTTTTACTTACTGTTCAATATTCTGCAAATAACTATTGAATCCTTCACTTAAATGGAATGTATTCAATGGTCTAAGGTAGAAACTTTTTCTTTCCAGAAGCCATATCAGTAGTAGTTTACATCTCAATACATATTGTCACCAATATATATATTGTGCACTTATAAATGCAGCTTATTTATTACTAATAATAACCAAAATCCTGCTGTCACATACTATAACAAAGACATTCTGCTCCAGGCAGCATTTCAACCAAGCATATCTCCGCTAATATTGCCACTACAAAATCAAACAATACAGACACTCCTTAACACCTTTAAACACATCGGAACTAATTTGAGTAATGGTAAAATTTTCTATATCAGGATTCCTTATGAGCTTAGAATAAATGACAATTTATTTTATTATACACCTTCATTATGAATTGCAGCTGGACTAAAGCACGCGCACCGACACAATCACTGTATCGTGATGTGGGCTTGACCTTCAATATTAACATAAGCTGCGTTAAGAGTTGTAATGAATTCTGGACTTTCTGTTGTACAGTGTAAGTTACGAGCATTTTAGTATACTTTTTCATATTACGTTACTTTAATAATTGTCATGATGCTGATGCCATAGTTCATGTGACTGGATGTAGTTCCATATGTATTCTTTATTTACTTCGCTTTTATGACCGCCATATTGCAAAGGTCATATTTCAGTCAGTTTTTAGAAGTTGCTTTGATATCACGATATAAAATTGTGGGTGAAGTTTATATCGCAATTCGTGATGTCACTAACATGAAATATAGTGAATGTATTAATGTGTGGGTAATAGAACTCTTGATTTACTAGCAACAATATTGGTGGAGTTTGTGGCTTGGTTGAAATACAGCTTGGACCGGAATGACAACTGAAACTTTATTAGTAACTAGCTGGTGCCCACGACTTCATTCGTGCTTGTAAAGAATTTTTATTGACAGCCACTGACATGCAACCACCTTAGTCATTGATGGGAGACTCCAGGCTAATACCACTCACAAAAGCAAATGATCTGCGCAATGTATTTATGGCTGCAAAGTTAAATATAGGGACACACATGTATTTGGTTCAAAACTGAAAATGCCCTCTGTCAACTAATTCCAACCTTCATATTTCCCCCTCTCCCACAGCTACGGGCATGCAACCACAATAGTGCACGATCCGAGCATGGTGGTGTAATGGTTAGCATTGTGGCCTCGCATTCGGGAAGACACCGGTTCGAATCCCCGTCTGGGCACCCTATTTGAGTTTTCCATGATTTCCCAAATCACTCCAGGCAAATGCCGGGATGGTTCCTTCAAAAGGCCATGGCTGAATTCCTTCAGATTCCTAGCCCCCCATCCTTTCCCATCTCTATAGACCTCGCTGTTAGAGAGACGTTAAGCAGATAAAAAAAAAAGTGGCTGCTACTACATACCAACACCAATGATGTGTACTATGTTGTTTTGTTTGCAAAGTGAAATATAAGGATGCACACGTTTTAGTCGAAGTAACAAAATACCTTCTGTCAACCCTTTTCAACCACCATATCTCCCCCATTCGCTAAGCTGCTGACATGCAACCACCGTAGTGCTTGATGGGAGACTGGAGGCTACTACCATGCACATACACCAGTGGCCTGCACTAGGTAGTTGTTACTGGAAAGTGGAAAATAGGGATACACATGTCTTTATAAGAAATATGATAATGCCCTTCGTCAACCAATATTGTGACACACACGTCTTTTTTAATATCGGGTCAACCACCCCTACAGCTACCCACATGCAATCACCATACTGCTTGATGGATGACTCCTGGCTACAAATACACACAAACACTAGTGGTTTGCACTTGGTACTTCTGGCGGCAAAGTGAAATATAGGGACACTCTCGCCTTTGGTAGAAATAGGAAAATGCCCTCGGTCGACCACTTTCAACTACCATATCTCCCCGACCTCCATAGCTACCGACATCTAACCACCATAGTGCACGGTGGAAGATCCGTGGCCACTACCACATACAAACACCAGATCTCCACCAAGTAGTTGTGGCAGCAAAGTAAAATATACAGACACACGTCTTTGATCAGAGTACGAAAATGTCCATGATTGACCACTTTCAACCACTATTTCTTCCTCACACTCACTGCTACTGACATTCGGCCAATGTTGTACACAATTGGTGACTCCATGCTACTACCACCCACAAACATCAGTGGTCTGCTTTAGGTAGTGGTGGCTGCAGGGTGAAATATAGAGACACACACATCTATATATAAAGATCAATAATAATAGTTCCAGAGCAGGAAATATAAATCTGTACTTAACCTAAAATTTGGCTGAAGTCGCACTGTCAGTAATTTAGCAAACAGATGTCTTCAGTTGCGTACTTGAAACAGTATAACATCTTAGGTATCACCGTTTGTAATATATGTGTCAATATATGTGAAAAATCAAAAGTGCTAATTTCCAAGGAGCTGTATTAACGAAGGTTGTGGTAAGGTTGAAATACAGCCTAGACCAGAATTATTTTCTAATATTCCATGGTGCACAATGAATTTGGAGTACAGAAAGTGGCTGCCATGCCAAATTCTGACGATAATGATTTCAGAATCTGCTCAAGACGTCTATTGCTACTAAGGGAATAATGTATGTAACTATGTCTTTGGGCGTGCGTTACACTTTTGTTACTTAAGTCCCAGCTTTGAGGTACACGTTTCATTGAAGAATAAAAGCCAAGGAAGCAGTTGACATTTTTTCAACCCTAAAGGGGAAATTTTTCTGCTGGTCGTATTCTGAATAGTAACAAAATCTTTTATACTATAACACACTTTCAAGTGGACGAAGTGGTAGATATAGTTTTTATTTAAGCTTTCAACTGAGAATAGTGATGTGGAGCAAAGTTTAAGGAATGATGGAAAAATAAGTAATACACGGAGACAGGCAGATATATTTTCAAGGCAGGTTAGAAGTCTGGTAAGGAAAAAGGATGAGTTACAGAGAAGTAAGGGAGTATTTCATGGGGTGTACTATTTTCCTAGTATCACATATGTTGCCAAAACCCAGACATGAAGAAGTGGGGAATTAATAAGGTTCAAGTAAACAAAGTGAAATTTCTCAGAAGTAAAATAAGAATTACAAGCAAGGACAGAAATAAAAAATGTAAAAAACCTGTCAGACGAGCTTACCATAGGGCTCCAACTCAAACCAGTCTGTTATCTTAAGGTATAAAATTTTAACTAGATGACCCATGCGAGAATTTTGGGAATACAATAAATAGTAAGGTTGGTGGTTTTTAATAGGATGAAAGAAGAACCGCCTCATTTGTAGCAATTTTTTTCTTAGTTTATTGTAATAGGTAACAAAAGTCAATGCTTGTGAAGCAGTTTATTAATATCTCTGTGATATATGCAGATCGTACTGAACTGTCTCAATGCACGACTTTCTCAGTTATTACTTTTGCACTTCAAGGATCAAGTTCTGAAAAATTCCGTTCTTAATTTATAATGTTTGCCTAAGCAGAGACCTTAATCTTTAAAATGATATCTCATTTATCATTTTCGGTTAGTTACCAAGGAAGATAAATGGCTCGTAATGAAAAAACACATTATGGAAATAATAATACATTTATTATTTAAGGTTCAAATTCGTTTCTTAAAATATGTTGTGACCACAGTGAAGTTCTTAATCTTTAAAATAATATCTCATTTATCTATGTCAGTTAGATATCAAGGGAGGTAAATGACTCATGAGACAACAATGCATTGTGGAAAATGTTGATACTTTCACCCTTTAAGGGTTGAATTTTGAAAAAATTCCTTTTTTAATATATGATGTGACCAAAGTGAAGATCTTAAGCTTTAGAATGATACTCATGTATCTATTTCAGTTAGATATCAAGGAAGATAAATGGCTTGTGACACAAAAATGTTTTGTAGTAATACTTGGTACTTATGCCCTTGAATGGTCAAATTTGGAGAAAAAGGATCCTTTCTTAAAATATGATGTGACCAAAGCAGATATCTTTAAAGTGATACCTCATTTATTGATTTCGGTTGAGTATTAAGGGAGATAATGGCTTGTGACAAACACCTTATAGAAATAATATATATGATAACTAAATTTTTTCTTCTCTTGGTGTAACTTATTTAAAGAAATAAAGGATATTATCTTTTTTAAAAAAAATCTTGTTGAATACAATTTTAATCAAAAAACCCTATTAAGTGCTGTTGTCTAGAAATTTTTTCCAGATTTTTCAGTCATATGGGGAAATTTATATCATTTACATACATTGTTCCTTCTTAATTTACAGCCTCATTAATATTATAGGAAAATTGTTGTGAAATGTGCAACTAAATACTAAAGCCCCAACATGACACTGATTGCATTATTGATACCATACTCCATGTGGTAAATAATTCTTTTTACCTGTTTTATGTGCGTAGGGAGACACCCTAAAGAAACTAGTATAGCGTGTTCTATGGATCTATTTTGTGTTAAATAAAACATTAAAAAAAACGTATCCAAAAAAATTCATTGATTATGAAGTGCTATCATCCTGAAATTTTTCCAGTCATATCATTGGAAACATAGGGAAAAGAGGGGGTCACATTCTAAATAACTTTTGGAGCTAAATTTTCAGTATCCAGTATTGTACGGAAGTTTATTCTTACTTTTATTTGTCTGGAGAAGTATGATGCCTACTGCTGAAAATGGTTTTTATTATTTGTCTGTGGTTCTGATTTCCTTTTTAAATTTCATCGTACTTAGTGCAATGTCTACGGAATCGTGAAGCTTTGACATATGGACAGGCTGATATGACATGATAAAAATCTAATGCCTACTCATCTCCCTTTATTTCTGAAACTACGGATCCAAAAATTCTTTCACAATTTACATTGATATGCAGCCTCTTAAAGATAACTATAGTGATTATTCTGGAGTACATAGTTTTTGCATTACAACTTGCACGTACCATGCTACAGAGGACACCAAGCAGTAAGATGGTATAAACATCAGTGTGGCAAATCCTTACAACGGTCTCGCCTGATGTGTATGGACATGTTTAAAGGATGGAGGAAGAAAGAAAAGTAAAAGCCTGCTTTAATATGAACTTTGAAGGGAAAAGAAATGTGGGAAGTTCAAAAAAAAATAAAAAAAATGGATAGATCATACCAAGAAGGATCTGGAAGACATAGCACTTGATTGGAGGACTGTTCATGAAAATCAGTTATTCATAGCTAGGAAGTAGTAGGAAGAGAGACTGGAGCTGGAGAATGATGAACTGAGCAACTTTAAAAATCTTGTTCAGCAAAGAATTTTATGAATTGGATAGTACACATGTCCAAAAATACTCTTAAACAATCAAATATGTTATAAAACCCATTATAAGTTTTTAGGGGGTGTAAGGGTTTAGGAGAGACTATACTAGTCTTTTCCAACCAAATGTCAACCTCTCCTTCACGTGGTGCACCCTGTTTGCACGGACGAGGCTCTGGCGACTGAAAGATTCCCGGTATAAGGAGTCACCCACTGCTTGCCAACGGCCTCCGAAAGAGGGCGGAAGAGCGGGGAGCGGTTCAGGGCACCCTCTTGCCCTTGGGGTTGGAAACGGCCCCTAAAGGCGGATGAATCAGAAATGATCAACGGCATGGGGATGCAGAAGGCAACGGGAAACCACTGCATTAAAGACCCAAAGGGTATCCCGAGGACATGTAATCCTCTCAAATTACATATATCATGATGGCTTCTTCCTGGGTAAAATATTCCGGAGGTAAAATAGTCCCCCAATCGGATCTCCGGGTGGGGACTGCTCAGGGAGGAGTCATCAGAATGGATAGAAACATTCTACGAGTCGGAGCGTGGAATGTTAGAAGTCTGAATAGGGCAGGTAGGTTAGAAAACTTAAAAAGGGAGATGGAACAACTTAAGTTAGATGTTGTTGGGATTAGTGAGATTAAATGGAAGGACGCACAGGATTTCTGGTCTGGGGAACACAGGATAATTAGCACACAAGCTGTCAATGGAGTCACTGGTGTAGGATTTGTAATGAACAAGAAAGTAGGGAAACGGGTGAGTTATTATGAACAATTTAGTGACAGGATTATTTTGATGAGGTTAGAAACTAAGCCCGTCCCAACCACATTAGTACAAGTATATATGCCAACGTCACAGGAAGATGACGAAGAAATAGAAAAAATATACGCTGAAATTGAAGAATTAATCCAATATGTGAAAGGGGAGGAAAATCTAATAATCATGGGTGATTGGAATGCAATAGTGGGAGAAGGTACTAGGAAGTTTTGGTCTAGGAGAAAGAAATGAGCGAGGAAGCAGGTTGCTAGAATTTTGTGAAAGATATAAGCTAGTAGTGGCGAACACACTGTTTAAGAACCATGCAAGAAGAATATACACCTGGAAACGTCCTGGGGATACAGGCAGATATCAGCTAGATTATATCATGGTCAAACAGAGATTCAGGAATCAAGTTCTAGACTGTAAAGCGTACCCAGGAGCAGACATAGACTCGGACCATAATTTGATAGTAATGAAGTGCAGGCTGAAATTCAAGCGAATAAGGAAGCAGCATAAGCAGAACAGACTGGAAGTGAATAAACTGAAACAATCTAGCACAAGAGAAAAATTTGCAGAAATGGTAGACTTAGGTCTAAGAATTAACTGTGAAAGGAGCTCAACCGAGGACGAATGGAATGCATTAAAGACCGAAATAATGAAAGCTGGCAAAGAAACCTTAGGCTTTAGGGAACAAGCTGCCCGAAAACCTTGGATCACAGAAGAAATTTTGCAGCTGATGGATCAGAGGAGGTACAAAAATGCTCAGGATGAAGCAGGAAGAGCAGTACAGGCAATTTAGAAATCAAATAAATAGGAAATGCAAAATAGCAAAAGAAAAATGGCTACAAGAAAAGTGTGAAGAAGTAGAAAAGGAAATGGTTAGGAAAAGTAGATGTTGCATATAGAAAGATCAAACAGAATTTTGGAGAAATGAAGAAAAGAGGTATGAACATTAAAGCTGCCGATGGGAAACCTCTTTTAAGCTCAGAAGATAGAGCTAACCGATGGAAGGAATACATTGAGAAACTGTATGATGGGGACGACTTGAACAATAGTGTATTGGAAAAGGAAGGCGATGTCGACATGATGACTTAGGAGATCCTGTTTTGAGGACAGAATTTAATAAAGCTCTGAATGACTTGAAAGCAAATAAGGCAGTTGGAATTGATGAGATCCCTGCAGAACTTCTTAAATCTCTAGGAGAGGAAGGAATCGAAAGATTATTCAAGCTGATATCAAAAAGTTATGAAACAGGAGAAATTCCAACTGATTTTAATAAAAATATCATCTTCACACTTCCAAAGAAAGCACAAGACAAATGTGAGAATTATCGCACCATTAGTCTAACATCACATGCTTCAAAATTACTGACCAGAATAATATACAGAAGGATGGAAAGGGTAGTAGAAGAGATAGTAGGTGAAGATCAGTTTGGGTTTAGGAAAAATCGCGGTACAAGGGAAGCAATTCTGTCTTTAAGATTAATACTTGAAGGGCGGATCAAGAAAAACAAAGATACTTTTATGGCATTTGTTGATTTAGAAAAAGCTTTTGATAATGTTAGGTGGGACAAGATGTTCAAAATTTTAAAGAAGTCAGGTCTAAAGTATCGAGATAGAAGAATACTCTATAAACTATATAAGAATCAAGTGGCTGTAATAAAAGTAGAGAATCACGAGAGACATGCATCAGTTAAAAAGGGTGTGAGACAAGGTTGTAGTCTATCCCCGTTAATATTCAACTTGTATGTAGAAGAAGCAATGAAGAAAGTCAAAGAAAAATTTCCATGTGGCATAAGTTTTCAGGGAGAAAAAATCAGTATGCTACGATTTGCTGATGACATTGTCTTTTAGCAGAGAGGGCTGAGGATATTGAGAAGTTATTGAATGGCATGAACAAAATACTGAAGGAAGATTTTGGACTGAATATAAATCAAAGACAAAAGTGATGAAATGTAGCAGAAATGATACCAATACTAGCAGATTAAATATAAAAATTGGATCGGATACAATAGGAGAAGTAAGTGAGTTTGTTACTTGGGAAGCAAAATTACAACCGATGGCCGAAGCAGGAATGATGTTAAAAGCAGAATAGCACTAGCAAAAAGAGCCTTCATGAAAAAGAGAAACCTTTTAGTTTCAAATATTGATCTAGGAATTAGAAAGAACTTTTTAAAACTCTATGTGTGGAGCACAGCATTTTACGGTACTGAAACATGGACTTTAGGAATACCGGAAAGAAAGAAATTTGAAGCATTTGAAATGTGTTGCTACAGAAGAATGCTGAAAATTAGGTGGACAGACCAAGTAAGAAATGAACGAGTTTTGGAAATGATGGCTGAGAAAAGAAGTTTATGGAAGAATCTTGCAGGAAGAAGAGACAGGCTGGTAGGTCATATTTTGAGACATGCTGGATTGGTTAATTTGTTAGTGGAGGGAACAGTCGAAGGTAAGAACTGTAGAGGTAGACAGAGATTAGAATATATGAAGCAGATAATTGAGGACGTGGGTTGTAAGGGGTATGTAGAAATGAAGAGGTTAGCACAGGATAGGAAAGGATGGAGGTTTGCATCAAACCAGTCTAAAGACTGATGACAGCAAAAAAAAAAAAAAAAGTTTTTAGTTGAATTATTATATTTTTTTCTGCATTTGATTTTTGTATGCCATTTAATAGAAATCATCACTAAACAAACGTGTCTTACTTTAAAAATCACTCTTTTTATATATAAAATAAAAGTTTTTACAAAATATTTTTACTGTAATCAATTTAATAGTGGAAACCACAGCACATGAGAGTATCTTGCATTTGATGGTTTTTTTACTATGTTAAATCATCTACTATACAGCTAGAAAATGCAGAGTAATTATGTAATCTTATATATATATATAAAAATAGACGTGTTTTTTCCTATATTTCACTTTTCAGCCACCACTACCTAGCACAGATCACTGATGTTTGTGGGTGGAAGTAGCATGGAGTTTCCTGTCGTGCACAACGTTGGCCGAATGCCGATAGCTGTGGGGATGTGGGAGATATAATGATTAAAGTTGGTCAGTGCAGGGCGTTTTCATATTTCGACCAAAAATTCGTATCTCCGTATACTTCTCTTTCCTGCCACAACTACATAACATAGACCTTTTGTGTGTGTGGTAGTAGAATCGTCTTTCCTGTCGTGCACTATGGTTGTTAGATGTCGGTAGCTATGGGGTGTGGGAGATATGGGGGTGAAAGTGGTCGACCTGTGGCAATTTCATACTTCTGCCAAAGACAAAAGTGTCATGGTGTATCACTTTTCAGCGAAAACTATAGATCACAGATAACTGGCGTTTGTGTGTAGTAGTAGCACAGAGTCACCTTTCGATCACAACAGCGGCCGAATTTCAGAAACTGTGGTACTGTGGTAGATATGGTGGTTGTAAGTGGCCGACCAAGGATATTTTCGTATTTCGACTGTCTCCGCATATGTCACTTTTCTGCCACAACTACATAGCATAGAGCATTGGTGTTTGTGTTTGGTAGTAGAATCGTATCTCATGTAGTGCACTATGGTTGTTAGATGTCGGTAGCTATGGGGGTGTGGGAGAAATGGGGGTTGAAAGTGGTCGACCTGTGGCAATTTCATACTTCTGCCAAAGACAAAAGTGTCATGGTGTATCACTTTTCAGCGAAAACTATAGATCACAGATAACTGGCGTTTGTGTGTAGTAGTAGCACAGAGTCACCTTTCGATCACAACAGCGGCCGAATTTCAGAAACTGTGGTACTGTGGTAGATATGGTGGTTGTAAGTGGCCGACCAAGGATATTTTCGTATTTCGACTGTCTCCGCATATGTCACTTTTCTGCCACAACTACATAGCATAGAGCATTGGTGTTTGTGTTTGGTAGTAGAATCGTATCTCATGTAGTGCACTATGGTTGTTAGATGTCGGTAGCTATAGGGGTGTGGGGAGAAATGGGGGTTGAAAGTGGTAGACCTGAGGCAGTTTCATACTTCTGCCAAAGACAAAAGTGTCATGGTGTATCACTTTTCAGTGGAAAACTATAGATCACAGATAACTGGCGTTTGTGTGTAGTAGTAGCACAGAGTCACCTTTCGATCACAACAGCGGCCGAATTTCAAAACTGTGGTACTGTGGTAGATATGGTGGTTGTTAGTGGCCGACGAAGGATATTTTCGTATTTCGACTGTCTCCGCATATGTCACTTTTCTGCCACAACTACATAGCATAGAGCATTGGTGTTTGTGTTTGGTAGTAGAATCGTATCTCATGTAGTGCACTATGGTTGTTAGATGTCGGTAGCTATGGGGGTGTGGGAGAAATGGGGGTTGAAAGTGGTAGACCTGAGGCAGTTTCATACTTTTGCCAAAGACAAAAGTGTCATGGTGTATCACTTTTCAGCGAAAATCATAGATCACAGATAACTGGCGTTTGTGTGTAGTAGTAGCACAGAGTCACCTTTCGATCACAACAGCGGCCGAATTTCAGGAACTGTGGTACTGTGGTAGATATGGTGGTTGTAAGTGGCCGACCAAGGATATTTTCGTATTTCGACTGTCTCCGCATATGTCACTTTTCTGCCACAACTACATAGCATAGAGCATTGGTGTTTGTGTTTGGTAGTAGAATCGTATCTCATGTAGTGCACTATGGTTGTTAGATGTCTGTAGCTATGGGGGTGTGGAAGATATGGGGTATGAAAATGGTCGACCAGCGGCAATTTCATATTTCTGCCAAAGACGCATGTGTCACGGTGTATCACTTTTAAGTGAAAACTATCAATCACAGATCACTGGCGTTTGTGTGTGGTAGTAACACAGAGTCTCCCATCGATCACAACGTTGGCCGAAATTCGGTAACTGTGGGAGTATGTGAGATATGGTGTTTGAAATTGGTCGATCATGAATATTTTCGTATTTCATCCAAAGACTTGTGTGTATCCGTAAATTTTACTTTGTTGCGGAACTACATAGCGCAGAAGACTGGTATTTGTGTGTGGTAATAGTATCGAGTCTCCCATCGTGCACTATGGTGGTTAGATGTCTATAGCTGTCAATATGAATTCTTTACAATCACGAACGAAGTCGTGGGTACCAGCTAGTATGGTATAAGAATTTAGGTAAAAATAAAATTAAACTTCAAACACTCGGAGATGATGCAAGCTGGGAAGTGAACTTATTGAGACTAAGAAGATAATACACAATTTTTCTAATCAATCTTTTGGTCACTTGTAGAGCTGCTTTTCTAATAGAAATTTCACAACTAATATATTAGTTCTGCACACTAGAGGTGGGCAAAGTGATTCACTAAAAAGAGTGGTTGTTCATTTGATCACTCAATGAAAAAACTAGTTCTTTTGAATCGTTCAGTAGCTCAGTTTTATTTGAGACTTTTTTTTTTAGGTCTCACCCCTCACAATCCGGTTATACCCCCAGTTTCCGTTGGAAATACCCCCTTATTTCAACTTCAATAGAAATAGTAGATTTTTTTTTTAATTCTCCAGTCCACAAAACCCACGTGAGCTAGCTCTTCATGATCTTCGGAATCAACTGATTCACCTAGAAGAACTACCGTTTACTTTTTAGTGAGCGACTGCTCACTCGCTCTTTTAAATGAATTGCTCTAAAGAACTGATTCACTCACGAACGACCCATCTCTACTGCACACTATAGACCTGACATTAAAAGTAAATACCTCCCACTATTGTGATTGAATGCTTATTCCACAGCTTTAATGTTATCATTATTGTCACATTGAATTTGCTCATTGACTTGCCTGTTTGATTACTGGTGACTAGTTATACTTTTTCTATGTTCGTATGCTGTATTTGCATTCCTTGTATGAAGTAGCTACATGATGGTAATAACCGTAAGGTATGGATAAAATTTTGTTTCTGTTTTTGAATCTGATAATAATAAGGTATTTTCTGTTGCAGGTCATCATACCTATACACTTTATTTTATGAGTGATGCCTATCTTGGATGTGACCAAGAATATAAATTTTCTATTAATGTTGGTGACTTCGAGTCGGGAGACAGCGAAAGTGAAAGTGGAAGTGACTAAAATCAACAATCTAAGATTTATATACATGTGTATTTTGTACATAAGAATGTGTACTTCATTCCATTCACTTTTCATTTAGTTTCTCAAAGGAAGTCAGTTTAGATTTTATTCAACGTACCTGACAGAATTGGGTATAAGCTAAATGAGAGTCTTTATGTTTTGATTGTTTGCACCATGGAAAATCTTCATTTTTTCAGTTGTAATTTCAGGTTATCCATTTTAAGCTTGTGGTGGATTTGTAATCATGTTAATTTGCCACAGAATGTATATACAGTATCGTTTGTTTAATTGAGAGAGAGAGAGAGAGAGAGAATCGTTGAAGAGGCATGCATGATGAATATGTGTAGTTTTAATCATTTTTCTAATGTTACATCCTTAGTTTAGTGAGGTTTAATACATGAACTGTATTTAAATAAATTCTTTTAGACACATATGAATGCTTTCTTCAAAATTATAAATTACTGGTGAAGTAGAAGAAATATTGCCCTGAAAAATCATCAAAGATAAAAGAAATTGAACTTTCAAAGACAGACTTTTTTTTCCTCATGTTAGTGAATTTTTGTTAAACAGATTGTGTGATTAGAAGTTTGATGACACATGAAAGGTGGAGGATAGCAATTTTAAGAATAAAGGAAAGAACAGTCACTCACTACATTTGACTGCTGGATAGTACACAGAGTAATGTGGAAATGCTATTTTTTTCCATCAGGAAAGGATATGACCTTCTGGGTAGATGTTGGGGAGAAACTCGCATCTAACCACAGCAGTACGGTGGGTATTGATGTTAGAGATTCAAATTAGGGACAGTTATTGTATATGTAGGAAAAAGTTGAGATTATGTGTAGAAGAGGAAATGAATTGAGTTTCCTAAACATTGTGGAACCCAAAGCAGTTCATCAAAAGCTGTCTCATATTACTACTATTTTTTTCTGATTTTAGTTTGGCTGCAGTAGATGAATAAACTGTCACATGGGCACACTAAAATCCTGGTAACATCAGCATGCAGCATACTCTGTGTTCTTGTGAATAAGCAGCATACCTCAGGGACTCATTTAAAAGAGTATGGATCATTTTAGGCAAAATTGCCCTTCATTTGGGCTATTGTGTCCTTGCTGTTTGATGGTGTTCAAAATTTGAAGAAATATATGCTTGGCAGGAAGACCACCAGCAGGCAGGATCAATGTCTTTCCAATTTCCAGAAATGTGCAGTGGCATTACTAGCTCCCCTTATTTCGACTTCCAATGTTGGAAGCCAACTTCCAGGAAAAAGATTTAAATTCTTGAAGTCAATTCCACTGCAACCCCTACATCAGTGACTTTGTTGTCAGTTGGGTCATTAGTGTATTTAATGGATAGTTGTAGAATGGCACTGCAATATCTGTAGTGACAAATCTAGTTTGTCTGGATCCGAATAACAACTATATTTGGCTATCATGGTGCACTGGTCTGAGCACAAGATCAGACTTCATTGTTGAGGGAAACACTGGCAGATGTTACCAAGTTTCTACGAGTCTTGCTCATTTCTGCTAGTTACCAGGGAACTTTGATGACTTAGCAACAAGTTCAGAGATTCTGCAACCTCGTGTGTTTCTCTACAAAGCACAGTTCTAACAGGATAATGCCTGCCCATTTACAGAATAGATTTCATAGTACTGCCTTTGTGCTTTTGACTCCGGGCCTTGGCCAGCCCTGTCTCCAGACATATTGTCATCTATAGAACAAATATGTAACCATATAGTTGACTTCAGCCTTCAGTTGGCCTACAGCAGTATTTCTCAACCTGTGGTCCACAGACCACCTGTAGTCCACAAGCACAATATTAAAAATTTTATTGGAATTAAATTAAAGATAACATAACAAAAGAATGATAAATTGTTCACGTAAAATGTATACAATGCTGGAACTATAAGCCTGTAAGCCACACTTTCTAAAGGGCATAAATACATGAGATATACCAGGGGAAAATTTTGATAGTACCATGGTATGACGATATGACTAGGATTTCAAAACATGCTTTTAGATTTATTATGTTACAATAGGACAATACAGTATGTCTTGAATGTTAAAACTAGACACTTAGGTAAAAAATCAGGCTCATATAAGTTAGTAGTCGATGGCATGTTTTTGACACTTCACTGGCCCGTGGATTGTAAAAGTTTGAGAAATGCTAGTCTACAGGATATGGATTTGCAGTGGCACTAACAATGGAATAATCTTCCAGAAAATAACATTACATATCACTATAACTCCTTGCCAAAACCATTTTACCAAAATAATTATACTAGGGGCAGTGTAGTAGGGTATTGAATAGAATTGCAATGGAACACATGCTCCATTGGCAATTTCCCTCATCAACTTATAACCCCTTTGTTATATTTCTTATCGTTATTCTTTATACTATGAGTGTTCCCCACCCATCTACTTTTGTCATTTATGAATTTTAATCTTAAATTTCTTCAGCGTTTTTGGTAAATTGTTAAACCCCTCCCTTGGTATTTTGTTCCAATCCCTGACACCCTTACCAACAAAATAATATTTTCCTACCCCCTTGTGCATGAAATTGAGTGCCACCTTTTGCCTATGGTCATCTGGTACTTGCCAAATGTCCAAACAAGTTACTAATCTCGTCTTAGTATTGCCATCATCTGTTTGTATCACTTTTCCAGTTATCTGTATTGTATTCCATTCCTTTTGATGATTACTTTCAAGAACAACTACTTTTATGGCAATCACTGTATGAAATTTATATTAATTTCGATACATTTATTAAGTAAATGTATAATAATTAAAGTAAATCTTGGTTCTCCGGGAGGAGGCGCATCGATTTGTTAAAACCTAACATTTCTGCCATCTTGCTGTGGCTTTCATCAGAGGACTGCTTGTGAGTTGCCGCTATCGCCTTATATAGTAGCAGGAAGCAAGCGCTAGACCGCCGAGGTGACGTCACCCGCCCGGTGTAGGCAGTAGTTCTACATTCAGCCGATAGCGGCCATTCAATTTTATTCGCTAAGACCAGCGTTATAGCCACTGAAAGCAGATGGTGGCCTAGGCGTATAAGAGAAGCGTTAGAAATACAAAAATGGCCGAACAACATTAAAGCCGACAATGGTTTGCAACTAGACCATACTTGGTCATACTTGCTCAGGAAAACACAAGACGAACGGTCCCATCCTACTGACGCAAGATTCCATGTGAGAGCTGTAATGCCAATGGTGAACATACAATGTATCTTGTTGCAACGAATATTAAACAATTATTGAGCTGTGTAGGCTTGGATAGAATCGTGGCATTCCCGAGAGACATTCACTGGTACAAACATTAGCCACGGTGTAATATCCCCTTAAGAAATTACAATATACTAAATAAAAATATTAAAGGCAGCCACAGTAAATGTTCTATACAGCTGAAGTCTAGCGCTGGGCGCGGCAGAAGACACGTGCCGGATGCAGGCCACAGTATCAGAGAAACAGAAAGTGGTCACATTCCACTTTCCAAATCCCGTCATGTCAGGATGTGCTGCCTCGTATGTGGGTGAGACATGACATGTGCAGGAAGGGCGTTGGTTGTATGAGTTGGTTATAAAAGTCGACGGCTGCCAGACCTCGAGGTCCAGTCCAGTTCTGCCATCGACACCGCTTGAAGTCACACGCGCACAGCAGCATCACCGTGCGAGCTGGCTTAAGTATTGTCTTAACTGATAGCTGTTGGATCCTGACTTGGGGAAGTAGTTTGTATGCTCTCCTAGCCTAAACCCTTGATTCTTGTGTTTCATACTTATCTTTTCTATTATAAAACTGTACTCTGACAGTCTAACATTAAATTCCTGCTGAGTGGGACTTGGTGATCTGATGTTAGTTGCTATATAAGCCTACATGTTGCAACGATCCTTTGGCAAGAGCCGCTCCTTGTCCTAGAATCGAACCCGTGTCCTCAGTATGTCAGCCAGTGCAATAATTGAATATTCCTAGTTGGGATAGGACATAAGATAAAATTTGTGTCAGTGTGTTGGGTTAATTGTGTGTTTAATCAGAGTAGACAAACTAGGAATTGTGCTTGCATTAGCACACGTAGGCAATTTGTTTTGGCTACTTTTCGCCGCGAGTGGTGATAGCTGACGTTAGGTTATACAAGCTACAATTAAAGTACTCAGTCAGGTGGGCCATCCAACTCTATAGCTACAGCTGCCAGTTGTTTTAACAATGACGTCAAGCCATTTTCACTGGAAAGTCACAGCCTTTGGGTGGCTGGCTGCAATAGATCACAGGCAGAGGCTGGCTGCAGTCATCCGAGAACCAGGTGAACCGCTCGCAGTGTCGACTTTGGAAAATCGACTTCAGTTTTGAGGACAAGGTGACTGCTGGGGAGAGGCACTGAAGAAGACTCCACACACTCCACGTAACAACTGAAGTAAGTTTCAGTAGAGTGGAACTGTAGTTCTTTTATTTTTCTGTATGGTTGAATCTTGTGTGTTTGTATTTTCTAATTTTTGTTAGGGTTATAGTAGTGTGTTTGGTTGTTGTTGACTGTTGCTTAAGCTCTTTATTTCAAAATGAGTTTCGCTGGTAGCGTGGATGGCGGTAATGCTGAACGTGCGGACGATGGTCCGTATGTTAGGGTTTCCCAAGCTTTAAAATTAATTTCAAATCCTTTTGGTGGGGATAAAAGCAAGCTAAGAGAGTTCAATGATAATGTTGATGTAGCTTTTGAATCTGTAAGAGATGTGGATCAACTTTGCTATTACATTTTGTAAAGACAAAAATAACAGGAGATGCACGTTAATGGTTAGGGATGCTACTAACACTTGGCCGGAAGTGAAAGAAATTTTAGAGGAAAATTTTGCAAGTAAAAGGACAATCGATTTCTATTCTTGCAAGATGTTTCAGGCGACACAAGGTAAAGCAGAATCTATTGCTTCATGGGGTAGTAGGATTGATGAGATTCAGCGTGACTTTAGAAAAGCTGTTAGACGAGAATGTGAAGATGTATTAGCAGGGGCATTGGAACTAGTCTTGTGTAGTTCCCGAGGGAACTAGTTTGCAAGAGCGCTCCTACAAGCGAACTATTTCCCAGATCTCTCGCTCCTTAGTTCGTTAGTTCGTTCGATCCTTTCCCGAAGACCAACTTTTGTTTTAGTTTATTATCTAAAAGGAAACACAGTTCCCTGTGGACAAAATTCACTGAAGACACAGATATAAAGAGAAAAGAAAAAAATTACTGTTCAACGTTAATAATTATTGCAGAAGTCACAAACGGAAATTTAACATGGAATGTGAAAACAAAATTCACTTTGAACCCATTAACAATTAAAACACAACCATCGATAACCACTACTACCATTACAAAGAAGAGAGCGCATGCAGTAGTGCTGGCAAAGCGAGCGAACGAGCTGTCTTTCTGGAATTCCAGAGGTGGACGACCTAGTTCGCAAACTAAACAGAGTACTCCCGGTCGCGAACTAAACAGCTCTATCTTTTTTTTTTTTTTTTTAACTGAAAAAAGGTATTTATTCCAAATTCATGGCAAATACACACTATTTTGAATACAATTTAATAAACAATACCAAATATATACACGTACATTAAAACCAAGAACTAGAGATGGGCAAAGTGATTCACTAAAAAGAGCGGTTGTTCATTTGATCACTCAATGAAAAGAACTAGTTCTTTTGAATGGTCCACTTGCTCAGTAGCTCAGTTTTATTTGAGACCTTTTTTTTAGGTCTCACCCCTCACAATCCGGTTATACCCCCACTTTCCGTTGAAAATACCCCCTTATGTCGACTTCAATACAAATAGTAGACCTTTTTTTTAGCTTAGAAGAACTACCGTTCACTTTAAGTGAGCGTTAATTCTTACGAATTTCTGAAATTCCTCATCCTCGACAAGAGAGAAGGGGTGATATTCTTTACACATCACTTTTAGTAACTGAATATCTAAAGCCCGTTTCCTAGTAATTGAGATTGGTTGACTTACATCAATGAATGTATTCATCGATGTCTGAGCAAACCGCGGCGTCGATAACGGTGACAGTCTCCGAGTCATGGTGTCGTCCAAGCTGCACCATTCCAGAGAAAACGTGGAGGCACTGGCATTAGAACTACTTGCTTTTGGGAGTGGATTAGAGTCACTTCGATGAGAAGTTCTAACCCCGGAGTCATCCACTGAAGGCGAACGTGATCGCTGCGCATTTCCCTCGCGTTTTAATGGTATCAACCGGTGCAAAGTCTTAAGGTGTCTCTTCAAATTGGTCGTCGATCCTGACGATATAGATAAAATCGCCTTGCAATAGTTGCATTTCCCTTTCTTGTCCTTCTCGTTCTTTTCGAAATGATACCAAACATCACTGGTAATTCTGCTCATTTTCTTGACCTGTTACAGACAAGGGGAAACTTGAAATAAACAAGCAAATCTATGAAAACGTATCAATAAATATTTGGTGTTACGATTATGTTTATGCGTTTATAGTGGTCATTTAAATACACTTGGATCGTAGTTTAGATTAAAAACTTAAAATAACATATAGCATAACGCTTACCAGGGAGAGAGAGAAAGAGAAGCGGTTAGCGGAGCGGTAAAGAACTAGCTCTCCAGTGGCACTGCTCCGAGCTGTGCTGAGCGATTGAATTGAACGTCGCGAACGAACTAGCTCTCCAGTGGCACTGCTCACTGCTCCGAGCTGTGCTGAGCGATTGAATCGAACGTCGCGAACGAACTAGCTCTCCAGTGGCACTGCTCACTGCTCCGAGCTGTGCTGAATGATTGAATCGAACGTTGCGAACGAACTAGCTCTTCTCGATCTTCGGCGTTTCTTATTCTTCGTAGCGGAGTGGATAAACAATGAACGGCGTGGAACAGAGAACAAACAAGGGTCGGGCGAGAATGGCAAAGCCGAAACCGACTTATTGTCTGCGCCCACTCGACTGAAGTTCAATCGACGCCGACACACCACCGTCATTACGGCTTCCAAGAAGAACTACCGCTCACTTTTAGTGAGCGACTGCTCACTCGCTCTTTCAAAAGAACTGTTCTAAAGAGCTGATTCACTCACGAACGACCCATCTCTACCAAGAACCCGTTCTTGTAAATATTGTAGAACTAATACCATCACAATACTCAATTAACAAAGCTCACTTGTGCACAAATGTCACATTTTCCATCATAGTCAGAAACAAATCAACAAAACAACAAATCGTGGAACATTTCATTTATCAAAAAAAAAAAAAAATTCTGGATGACTCGGAAACTATTTATTTCTTGCGTTGTGCAGCTCGGTTTTGCGGTAGCCTCTTCAGCCCAGCTCCCTGGCCGTGGTTCTTTCCGTTTTATATCCTCTGACTGGACGGGTGAATGTCACGGAAATCCTGTTATTTCTTCATTTGTTTGATTCATTTCTTGACTGCTAGATGGAGTGCACATTTTATATATGTTCCAAGCAATATTTGGCGCCAGAGACAGTCAAAACAGTTTATGGCATTGTTGTCGTAAGGTTTTATTACAAATCACGAGCCTCCCTTGTGACTGGTGAATATTCTCCCTATTTATTTAAGATAAGTTTTCTGTCATTATGATGTCTAACATCCTCGCATAACATTTTTTGTAATTTTGAAATTTTAATGTTTCATAATAGGTGACGTTCATATAGCCAATGTAATCTTCAAAATTTATTTTTCCATTTTGTATTATATAGACGATGGTGTTTCCTATTAACCATAGGATGGTATTTTGTTTTGTGGTGGGAAATCTAATTTTTTCTGGTTTGAGAATTTCATTCACGTTGATTGCAAGCGGTGATGTCCTATCTAAAAGAGCAATTTTTCTTCTTGCCCAGATCCAAATCCGTTGGTTCTGTCCGCACGTTATCCTATGTTCTAGCGTGTCTGTGTTTCCACAATGTGGGCATCTGTCTGTTGTAGATATGTGTATTTCATACAGTTTTTTGTTTGTGGGTATATTTTCATTGACTACATCATTCCATACTGAACGTATCTTGGATGTTAGGGTGCTGTTCATGATATTGAGCCATATGTTGTTCCAATCATAATTTGGATATTTATATTCTATTTTATTTCTATGCCGTACGGTGTTTATGAGTCTGTATATTTCTTTGGCTGTCTTATTATGCAGAGTACATCCTTTGGCTTTGACATATATTTCCTCAAGGTGATATTGTCGCATATGCGGTAGGGTGTGCGTGATAGTCGTCATGTGAAAAGGGATTTCACGATGAATGGGTCTGGTAGTGGTGACCAGCTTGTTGGTTAGGCCCGTAGGATTGCTGGTTATCATAGTTGACATTCTTTTAAGAAATAGGGAAATACATCTTTCTTCTATGTTTGCCATTCCTATTCCCCCTTTCTTTGAGGGCAAAATCAATGTTTTAAAAGCAACTTTGAAAATTTTCCCTGAGCTCTATCGGTCGCAAAACTAAACTGAGCGATACCGGTCGCGAACTAACACCATTCGCCGCTAGAGTTACCAACATTTTTTCGGTTGATGGTAGTAGTTTTTTTTTTTTTTTAGAAAAACCTATAAAAATAAAGTCCACTTCAAAAATATAATATTTGACGAAAGAGTATAAAAGAACAAAAGGTATGTTTTTCCTATTTTATTTTTGAAGCTATATTTTTTGCACTTCTTGCATCTTTAACAATTTTTTGTCTACAGTAAAATTGTCATATGCTTTATCGCTTTCAGTTGTTAAATTAATGTCTATCAAAAGTTCATTTTTATTAATGAAATACTGCTCTTACTTTTACCTAGATTTCTTGTAATATGGTTATTTCAGAGTAAAGTTCGTTTATTTTGATACTCATCTTTTCTCGTAAATTTATAACCTCTAATATTGTCTTATAGTCATCAAATGAAACCTCCTGTTTTCAATTTAATTTTTGGATTTTGTATAACCAATTGCTTTCATTAAAATCTAACCACTTATTAAAATACTCCAGACATTTATCAACAAATATTAGAACATTATTTTTAGTATTATCACTTTCTGTGGAGAATTTGGCTTCTAAGGACTTTTTCTTGTTTTCTAAACGAAAGATAAAGTATCTTTTACGTTTTTCTAGCGCTGATTTTAAAGTTGGTAGAATATAATTCTTATCTAAGTCTGTGACGTTAATACCTTCCAGTTGTTTAACAGCTTCGTGAAAGTTACGTAAAGAAATGGCTCGCGAAATTAAAAAAGATTTTAACTTTTATGTCTTCATCGTCACCAAAATATTTTGAATGTGTGTTGGATTAACCTCCCCTATACTAATAAAATAACTGCCAGACACTTGGCTTTGAATATCCGTAGATGCCCAATAAAATTTCTGTAGATTGTGTGCAAAAATCCGGAAACTCGCTAACTGAAAGACTGAAACAATAATTATCGAAGAGAGAGTCAAAATTAAGAATACTTTTTATTTCCAGGTCTTTAAAATTACAAAAATAATATTCAACATTGAAAGTAAGATATATCTCTGAACATGTTTTAGATATCGTCACTTTTATCACCACTGCTGCAGACCTGCTCCCTCCATTCTCTCTCTATCTTTTAGCGACCATACATTTTTTTGTTAATATTTAATTTAGCATATCTTTTCTAAAATGAAATATTAAACACTGCGACCCCTTTAATTCTCGGATATTGATTAAGAATTCTCGGAAGCCACTTCTTTGTAAGCCATGGCAGCAAGCATGTCACCGTGTATAAAGATTGTGTCGGTAGTTTTGTATTACAGTCTTTTAAGATCTGTGAAATCTGTAACCAAACAAAATATGAGTTTTATTTCAATCGTTGGTTCACACGAGCGGTTGCAAGGAAACGATTAACACTTATTGACAATTCTGTAATGCAGTAACACTATACGCACGAAGTTTAACATAACACCAATATACAGAAATATCGAAAAATGATAAAAGTATCAAAAATCTGTAGATATTTTAACAAAATCTGAAAATCCTAACTTTTCATAAAAATCCGTAGATCTATGGATAAATCCGTAGAAATGGCAGCGCTGTAAAATAATCGCTCAATGCCTTCCAATTCACTGGAAATTGACGCACTTTCGTTATTGCTACCACTTTCCATAACTAATGCAATTTAATTAAATATCAAAAGAAAGAACAGTTTCCAAGTGAAAATGACTAACAAAACAAAAACGAAGCAAAGACAGATACATAAGCAAAAAATGCCTTTCTTCAGCACTGATTGTAGCATAAATGGTATCTGAACTTTACTACACTTTCTGTTATATGGGACCTAGCTGTTTAGAGACGTAAAGCAATTTAAAAAAAAAATGTTATATGGGAGGACAGTGTGGAAGGGTGCTTCCGCTGAATTTGGCAACACTGGATGGAAATACCTGGTCGGTTTGCGGGAGACTGTATAAGTGCATACCAGTAAAAACAGAACGGTTATTCAAATTTACCCATATGAGCAAAGGACACTGAGGACATTGGTTTATCGGCGGGCACTATTCATGCTAATGTCATTTGAAAGGTCTATTACTGAGTAATCACTTTTGTTGAGAAGGTCATATTAAATTCCATTTAGAAACAAGAACAAAATGATTAAGTAATGTCCTAATAAAACTGACATAACAAACAAAATAGCAGGTGCAGTAGCGGTAGCAAGGCGAGCGAACGATCTGTTTCTCTGAATTCCAGACGCGAAGTAACGAACTAAAAGAGTGAACTAGTTCGTGAGGGAGCTGCGAACTAAACTGAGTGCTCCCCTTCACAAACTATTATGTGCAAGTCTAATTGGAACTCGTCTATTTGCTGGGTAGGGCTTGTTTCCTACAGGGGCTTGCGAATGATCGCATTCAAACAAGCCTTCGGAGTCGTGGTGATAGAATGCGCTATTTTGTTACTGAGCGAAAGAAGCCATCGTCGTTTTGAGGAACAAAGGAAAGTTACAAATAGAGTAATTAAATGTTTCACCTGTGGCAAAGTAGCTCACACTTCAAAATAATGTAGGAGAGTTCCTGTTGTTGAGGATGTGTGTAAAAAGTGCCGCAAATGTGGGCACACTGAGAGTAAATGTAGGACGCGGGATGTGACCCAAGTTACATGTTTTAAATGCCAAGGAAAAGGGCATTATGCAAATGAATGTCGTGGGAAGGCTGCAGGTAGTCTGGTGGGAAGCCGGCAGTTAAACTGTTATCGGACGAACATTGGCGGTTAGTCCACGTCCGTATGGGTCTAGAAAAGGCCGTAAACCGCCAAACAAAGAACAATGTAGTTAAATTACCCTGTGATGAATGCAAGCAGAATAAAATCAGATTATTAGTAGGTACAGGTGCTCAAATTAGTCTTCTTCTTAATGAATGCTTGAAAGAAAATCTGCAGTTAAATAACAATGATAAGATTCGTATTAAAGGTATAGCGGAAGAAGCCGTTAGGACTTTTGGAACGGTTGAACTAAGTTTAATGGTAGGAAAAAGTAACATCAAGCACATATTTCATGAGGTAGGTATGGAATTAGATATCCCATACAATGGATTAATAGGGAGAGTTTTATAAAACAAAATGCAATTTTAGATTATGAAAATAAGTCATTAATTATTCAAAATGAAATTGTTACAATGGTTGCAGAAGAGGAACCCAAGTTAGAGACCAATACAAAAGTAAAGATCGGTCAACGTGAAGAGAGAATTGTTAGGCTTTTAGTCTAATGTGATCCAGAGTTAGTGGAGGGAACCGTTTGCAAAACAGAACTACCAAAGGTTTGTATTCCAGACGCTCTTGTCAAAATAGAGAGAGGCTCATGTGTAATTAGTGTAACTAATACTTCAGAAGAAGTTTTTCTTGATTCAATTAAAGTTAAAGTAGAAGCTATTCCAGACGGATCAGTAGAAGAGACATACAAAGTCAGAACACTTAAGAAACAACAAAAGGAACATTTTAACTCGCGTGTCACTGAACTTAGGAAACAATTAAGAACAGATCACTTAAATCCAGAGGAGAAATCAGAATTATTAAAGATCTGCTCAGAATTTAATGACATACTCTTTTTACCGGGATATAAACTTACGCACACCAGTGTAATCAAACAAGGAAAAATAGCTAATACCAGACCATATAGGATACCAGAGGCACAGCGTGCAATTTTACAGGACCACATTGATAAAATGTTAGAGGAAGACATAATAATACCGAGTAAAAGCGCTTGGAATTTGACCTTATTGCTCATTCCAAAGAAGTTAGATGCTAGCGGAAAACAAAAATGGAGAGTTGTTGTAGATTACAGAAAGTTTAATGACATCATTGTAGGAGATGCATTCCCCCTTCCAAACATCTCAGACATTTTAGATCGTCTTGGGAAAGCCAAGCATTTCTCGACTCTCGACTTAGCCAGTGGATACTATCAGATTTAACTGTATGAAAAAAAAATAGAAAACACAGCCTTTAGTTCCAATTTCAACCATTACCAATATGGGATTAAAGGGAGCCCCAGGTTGTTTTCAAAGACTAATGAATAATATTTTAACAAGGCATTAAATGTTTTATTTACCTTGATGATGTAATTGTTTATGCAACATCAATGAAAGAGCATAACGAAAGATTAAGTGAGATTGTTTAAAGATTAAGAGAGAATAAACTTGAACTTCAAATAGATAAAGTGTGAGTTTATTAGAACACAAGTAGCATACCTTGGGCCTATAATAACAGATGAAGGAATTAAACCAGATCCAGTTAAGGTAGAGAAGGTAAAGGACTATCCTCAGTCGCAGACATCAAAACAATTAAAAGGGTATTTAGGACTATCAGGTTACTATAGACGCTGTATGCCAAATTATAGCAAGATTGTGAAACCATTGCATGAATTATTAGTTAAAGGTCAAGATTATAAATGGGAGGAACCTCAGGAGGGAGCTTTTCAAGAATTGAAACAATTATCAATAAACCCTCCACTTTTACAATATCCAGATTTTGGATTACCTTTCATCATTACTACCGATGTGAGTAAATTTGCCATTGGAGCAGTATTGTCGCCAGGAGAATCAATAGGGAAAGATTTGCCAATTCCGTATGCCTCTAGAACTTTGATAAAGGCAGAACAAAATTATTCAACTACGAAAAATAGTTATTGGCGATAGTATAGGAAGTTAAACAGTTTAGACCGTACGTGTATGGCAGAAAATTCACAATTGTGACAGACCATAAACCATTGACATGGATATTTAGTTTAAAAGATCCTAGCTCTAGATTACTTAAATGGAGACTTCGACTCGAAGAGTATGAATACACAGTAGTTTACAAGAAAGGAAAATTAAACACAAACGCAGATGCTCTTAGCCGCATACGAGAGGTTCAAGTAAAGGACCAAGGAAGTGAAAAAGTGGATGAAAATATTAAAGATAGTATAAAAGAGGTACAACACGAAATCAGTTCAGAGGAAAAGGAACAAATTTTGAAAGAATGTCATAATTCACCAGTTGGAAGACATCAGGGCATAACTTGAACTTAAGAGCAGATAAAAGATTACAAACAGTGGCCAGGAATGAAGCGAGATATAGAAAACTACATACTAAAGTGTGAAACGTGTCAAAAGAATGAGATCACCCAGAATAAGACCAAAATTCCGTTAGAAATAACTTGTACTTCTGAATTTGTTTTTGAAAAATGTTGCATGGATATAGTAGGTCCTTTGAAAATTACCGATAACGGAAATCGTTACATTTTAACCTTCTAAGACGAATTATCAAAATTCACCTTAGCTGCACCAATTGACCAGCAAATCGCGAACACTATTGCTAGAAAATTTGTATAGGAAATAATACTCAGGTATAGTACTCCGCCCATTATTTTGGCAGTTCAGGGAGCCAAATTTATGAGCAATGTTTTCAAAAGAGTATGCAAAGTATTAAAAATCCAAAAAGTTAAAACTATAGCTTATCATCCAGAAAGTAATGGAGCTCTTGAACGAAGTCATAGAACTTTGGTAGAGTATCTACGCCATTTTATAGCGAAAGTTCAAAGAAATGTGGATGCCACATTTGTATTCAATATTACATCACATAGTAGTACAGGGTTCACGCCTCATCAAGTAAGTTACGCATATATCCAATCGAAAAGGAATTGTTACTGATTGAGGATGCTAAACATCAGTATGAAAAATTAGATTCTAATAAATTGGGATGTAAAATGTTAGATCCAACTAACAGAATATGTGAACAGACGTTCATTTTGCTGTCCACCTAGGATCACGAAGAGTGTGAGGCCAAGTTGTTGCAACTAGTCTGGGAAATCCCGGCTGACTGCATAAAGAAAGTTGTTCATTTAAATCAGAGACTTTGGATACATCTAGGGCATACTGAATGACCGTATTTGATCCCAAAAGAAGAAGGTATAACAGTGTTGTGTGGAGGTGGTGCCCCCACAGATGTCATGTTACATGGATTAGGAAAAATAAATTTTATACTCGGTCTAAAGGCTATCTGAATATGTACTAAGCAGTAACGTATCCAGCAAGGATGTTATCCCGAATATAGATATAGACATTGATTGTTGTGTTATCAATAATAAGAAACAAAATGTATCGCAGTCATTAAATGTCAAGTTACCAATGGAACGCGTGACAATGCAATTAGATGATCTTAAAGGAGCAGGTCACAAAATTAAAGATCTTGAAGCAGGAAAGAGAAGCTAAAGAACCTTTCACTTTTGGTATATCGTTTATAACTTAGGCAAGTTGCATAACCGTAATTGTTTTAATAGTTTGTTGAAGTTGTAGAGAATGTTTCAGAGCTACAAGGAAGTTCATTTTGTCGAAAAGTTTGCGTAATAACAACTATTGTGAACAATTGCAGAGATTCTAGACTCATGGGTAGTAGAAGATCTAATTCCAGTTCCGAAGAAGAGAAAATCGTTTTTTACAGAAATATCAAAAGTGGACAACGAGATGTGTTGCATTCATTTTCAAGGGGGAAGGGAGGTGTAATATCCCCTTAAGAAATCACAATATACTGAATAAAAATATTAAAAGCAGCGACAGTAAATGTTCTAGACACCAAAAGTCTAGCGCTGGGCGCGGCGGAAGAGACGTGCTGGATGAAGGCCACAGTATCAGAGAAGTGGAAAGTGGTCACATTCCACTTTCCAAATCTCGTCATGTCAGGATGCGCGTGGGCTAGATGCGACACGTGCAGGAAGGGCGTTGGTTGTATGAGTTGATTATAAAAGTCGACGGCTGCCAGTCCTCGAGGTCCATTCCAGTTCTGCCATCGACTCCGCTTGAAGTCTCACGCCCACAGCAGCATCACCGTGCGAGCTGGCTTAAGTATTGTCTTAGCTGATAGCTGGTGGATCCTGACTTGGGGAAGTAGTTTGTATGCTCTCCTAGCCTAAACCCTTGATTCTTGTGTTTCATACTTGTCTTTTCTATTATAAAACTGTACTCTGACAGTCTAACATTAAATTCCTGCTGAGTGGGACTTGGTAATCTGATGTTAGTTGCTACATAAGCCTACATGTTGCAACGATCCTTTGGCAAAAGCCGTTACTTGTCCTAGAATCGAACCCGTCTCCTCAATATGTCAGCCAGTGCAATAATTGAATATTCCTAGTTGGGATAGGACAAAGGAGACAGGATGTCGGGGATAAAGGGTTTTGCTGGAGAACACTTCCTGTCACCTTGGGGTGGGCAATTAACAAGAGGCCACTTACATGGTGTGAAAAACCCGCTATCCGAATACGCTCTCGCCCCGCGAGAGTGGCCGAATGTTTCCGACCTCTGTGATATACACGCAGGGCGAATAAGCTTATCGACGATATCACGTGAAATCAGGTGA
This sequence comes from Vandiemenella viatica, assembly GCA_031002005.1. NCBI lineage: Eukaryota > Metazoa > Arthropoda > Insecta > Orthoptera > Morabidae > Vandiemenella > Vandiemenella viatica. The sequence continues at coordinate 195,051,715 of JARYHS010008074.1, read as the reverse complement.
CCAACCTCATTATCCAATCCCTGTGAGCACATAACTTAAAATCCTGGGAATTTTCTATTAAATGTGATATTCGAGACTACAAGGGCGAAGCTAAACTGTTGCTCAGAGACAGAAGAGCGATGAGTTTCATTCTGTTGCGGGATGCAGTTCCCGACATAGATTATGCTTTGGGCCGTGGTTCCTGGCTGCTCTGGCTGATTTTCTGCTGAGGTCCGACTCATGTCATTCTGCTGGTGAGATTTCGTCTGTCCCCTACCCCTGTAAAATGACGTGAGATTTCCACCTAAAAATCGACCTCGCAATTTCTCATGTTTCGAAGGCGATTATACTCCCTTTAAGTCGGTTTTTGGACGAAAATACCCCCCTGCCCCCTTGGTCATTAATGGACGCCGCCTAAGTCTTATATACCGTGGGATCACCGCAGACATCTGACGCAGAACTACAATGGTATAATATTACGACCTAGTCATCTGATTGTGCATTCTGTGAAAATGGACCCTTAAACGTCCTTGAGAGGATAGATTCATGTTCTAATTTTGTAGCTGAAAACCCCATGAGCTAGCGGCATAATTTGCCAGAACTGGTTATTTTCGAATGGCATATTGTTCATAGTGGTGGCCTAATTTATTGAAATGTATAGTCACAGTATTATGATTGATATGTCTGAGGTCATCATAACTTGTATTGTAAATTGTTTCTAACCATCATTCTTTCTTGTATAGTAATTCTGAGATGGATTTAAAAGTAAATTACAATTGTTTGCTTGCTCATGACGGCTAATTGTACCTCTGAGCATTGCGTTGTGATTTTGTCTACTTGTTAATATTAACGGTAAATTCGCTCAGACTTGTAATCGCCATTGATACTAAATAAATGTCATTTTGTGAAAGTTTTCTTGTGTTCCAAATAACCTCATGATTCTTGCAAAATTCATATTTTCACTCCTTCATAAAATCAAAATTAAAATCCCCTTTATCATTGTTAAATATCAATTTATGAATGCTTACTATAACGTATTTTCCCACCGAGGCACATTTACTATAAAATATCACCAAACTCTGGGGTTAGAGCACACCGGTTACTATAGTATATGTATGCCAGATTATCACCAATAGAAGCTAAACTACCAGAATTTCAGAATGGCTCAGGACATTCGTGTTCAGATAATATACATATTATAGATAGAATTATGGAGAAAAAGGAAGGAAAATAAGCTACCAACATACATTGCATTTGCGGACTTTGAAGAGGATTTTGACAAAGTAAATCGAAAATCGTTGTGGAAAATCCGTCATAGGAATGAATATCCAGACAAATTATAGAATCAGTAAAGAGTTTACATTTTTATACAAAGTACTACTTGAAAAAAGAAACGAACAGCTAACGATGCTCTGAGACTTTGATGTAATCATTCCTCAACATATATCTGTGTGATGTCATAGAAAAAAAGCGGCAGAATAAGTATCCAATGAGGGGTGTAGACTCAGGACAGGTCTCATCCCTAAATGTACTTTTATTTGCTGACTACCTACTGGTAATAGAGGTTGTAAGGGATGAGCTTGCACCGGTGTCAGTGCTAAACTGTAACACCCCAAATGTAACCGTGTTTCGTGACTTGGATATTTAGATTGTTCTACAGATTACGGTCGCCACCATTTTCAAAATCCACAAAAATGGAAAGGTGGATTCCAAAAATAAAAGTCGCTGCTGCTAATTCAAAGTTCAAAACATCACTATACTCTTGAGAAATAATATTACAAGTTCGAACAATCTTTCAGGCAAGCATACATAGTCACCAAAATATTGATTGCAGGTTGTGATAAGTAATTCAAACCAGAACAAACCCCATAAAATCCTAGCTGAATGATAGTTACACGAGTCTATTTGAATTGTTCCACCGCTCCACAAGATTTCTAAGATGGCACCTCGGACCTCACATCACCGTGCGGTAGCCTGACTATCTGGTTGCCTACCCGCACTAACACACGTTCTAATTCAATTATTTCCATAGTCTGCCTGCCCGGGAGTTTTTTTAATTGGGGGAGCACCAAAAACCCGCTCCTCCAAGCATGGCGGCCTTCCTGTTATCTACTGCTCGCCTCTGCACATGCATTAAGTTAGTAATTCTATAGGTGATCACAGGAACGGGATTGTGAAGAATTCCAAGCGTCGGCCCGTTTACATGGGTCCTTTGGATAAGATAGACAGAATATTTTGAAACAAGAGACAGGGCAGAGGGAAAAAAGTGTCAATTTTTGACCCCTGGGAAAAAAAGACCTTTGCGATAGTTGGGAGGGATGGTATTTATGGTCAAGTAAATAGTTCCCCGTTGCATGTTCAAAAATATCCTTGCGCTGTTTGGTATTGTGCCATCAGCTATGTTGACACTCCGATTAAAAAAATCCCATCTGCCTGAAATTTTTTCAGTAGCTTGGTAGGCTAATAAATGTTAAAACCAATCCTTATTTTATTTTTTTAAATAATAATGTAGCTTTAATGGTTTTGCCGAAAAAAATTATTTTCAGTTAAATTCTAAAAACGTTTACAAATTCCATAGTTTTGTGCCTTGGATATTTAGATTGTTCTACAGATTTGCTTCTAATTTACTGCTTTTTCGTTTGATACTAAAATCTCTGTTGAATCGAAATTCTTACACAAGTTTTATTTCGAAACTGATATCTGCCTGAGTATTTAAGTGACAGCTCTGAAACATACTTTAAACGATTCCACGTAATTTCATCTGTAAAGTGTAAGATTTTGAACTTTCTATCCGATTTCCTCGATTTATTATGAATTTAGGAAAATCCTTCACGTGGATGTTATCCATCTTGCAACTACGTAGTTCTCGCCGAAACCACTTTCTCTTATCTTGATCCAACTACTTTATAGATTTAAATGAAAGTTACTGTTGTAGTTTATTTTAAATATAATTTTCTCAACTGCATTTGCTTATATCCTCTAAACTGGTTATTTTGAGCTTTTCCAATGTGTTGAAAGTTTTTACAAATCGCTCTAAAATCAATCTTAATACTCCAGTGAAGTTTTACAAACTCTTTTGTGCTATGTGAGACAAGATTATGCTTCTTTCTTGCTATAAACTAGCTATGTTCCAAAGTGTGATTTCTAGAAATTTAATTGTGTAATTGCATCTTAACTTTACATGCCGGCATCTAACTTTTAATGTTTTAAAACTTTACTAGTATTTCTAGCTATAAGTTTTCTATCCTCATTTTACTAGTTATAATTATAAATGTCTCTAGAAACGAAGGCAATGTTTACTTTTACTGAATATTCTGAATCCAAATACCAGATATGCTAAGCTTGTGTTCTGACTGGGTAGACACAAGGAGAAGTCCATGTGAATTGAGATTTCATTTCGCTAGCCATAGAAAGCAGACATCACGCCGAGCTATATATTTTTTTCTTTTCGATGAACCATCCATAAACAAAAGCAGCAGAAGTAATTTTTGATGGCATCATTTAACGGTGTGTAGTAGTTTCGTGGCCTAATGGATGCTTCTGATTGGCCATGATCAATGGCAGTCAGTAGCTTGAAATGAAGTCTTCACGAGTTCTCCACCATATGGTGTTGAAGAAAAACAACGTGCTTTCTGCGGCTGGCTCTACCGCCTTCTTCAGGTCTGATTTTATGCAGGGAGCACCAGAACTGTACTGGCGATGTCTGGCTCCCGTGCGCCTTTATAAGGCTTTTCCTCTCCCCTTCACTCGCTCCGTCCCGGGCCTCCTGTATTGCGCTCGTCGTTGATTGTCTGGCGGAGCGAATGTCAAAGTCAATCGCGGAATGGTGGAAACTACATTTCCGGGTGGTGCTTCACTTCCTTTCTGATTGTAATGTGGATGTTTCAGAAGGGACAGAACCGGTTTAAGCCAAAGACCCGTGTCTCTAATAACCGTGCTATTATCCAGCCGTATTTCTAACGCTTCTTTGATGAGTGAATCCCAGTAGAAAGAGTACTTGGCCATCACCTTAACATTACCAAAGTCCATTTTGTGTCCATTTTCAATCACATGCTGGGCGACTGCAGATTTCTCCATCTGGAACAAGCGGATGTTGCGCTCATCCTCTGCCACACGAGCCTTGATGGTCCGGATCGACTGACCTATATAAGACTTTATGCTGTAAACACCAGGAGTCATCAATCACAAATCATCCTTCACGAGCCGGAATATGCTCTTAAGTCCATGCCGAGCCAATATCCTGCCTGTTTTCCTCGAGATGTTTGCTGCATATGGGATGAAGGACAGAGCCTCTGGCTGGACTTCTGGTCTACTAGGCGTTTCTTTGCCTTTTTCCTAATTGTTCGCTCTATTACTCGGTCGGAATAGCCATTCCTCTTGAAATTATTGCGGAGATGTTCAAGCACGAATGGCAGGCACTCTTCGTCGGAGATTTTCCTTGCTCTATGCACCAACGTGTGCAGTAGAGTGTTCTTCTGTGCCTGGTGGTGGAAACTTATGGCGTGTAAATAGCGGTCTGTGTGTGTGGGTTTTCGATACACACTATGTGAGAGGCTTCCATCTGGTGTCCGTCGAATAAGGATGTCCAGAAAAGGCAAGCTGCCTTTCTTCTCCAGTTTGGATGGATTCCGTTTAGATGGTCTAGGAATTCATACAGAATGTGGATGCCATGCGGCTAAATGACAAATGTGTCGTCAACATAGCGATAGAACCATGTGGGCTTAGACTAGACCCTTCGATCGCCTTATCCTCAAATTCTTCCATGAACAAATTGGCAACTACCGGCGATAATGGTGACCCCATTGCTACACCATCCATTTGTTCTTAGAATTTCCCACCATAGGAGAAATAGGTGGAGGTAAGGACCAGCTCGAAGAGGTCTATGATGTTGGGTTCGAACAGACGGTGCAACAGCAGTAGGATGTTAGCTAAGGGAACCTTGGTGAACAACGAGATGACATCAAAACTTACCATGATGTCAGTGTCCGAAAGCCGTATCTCTTGAAGCATGTTGACGAATTGTGCCGAGTTCTTCACATGGTGGGGACATTTCCCCACAAACGGGTTGAGCATCCCCATCAAGTACTTGGCCACAGCGTATGTTGGGCCACCTATAGCACTTACAATCGGCTGTAGAGGTACATCTTCCTTGTGTATCTTGGGGAGGCTGTAGATTCTGGGTGGCCTGGCAGCACGAGGTTGAAGGCTCCTGATTACGTCAGATGTAAATCCTACCCTCTTCAAAAGAGCCGTTGTCTTTTTCTCAATCCTCGAAGTTGGATCGTCGTTAAGAGGCTTGTAAGTTGTGTCATGAAATAGTTGCCTTATCTTGGCCTCGTTCATCTCGGATGTAAGAAGGACGGTGGCATTCCCCTTGTCCGCTGGGAGCACCACAATCTCTTCAATCAGACGCAAGGTGCGGAGAGCGAGCCGTTCTGGTTTTGTAATGTTGGACTTGGGAGGCTTGGCCCTTCCATCACTATACAACTTTCCCTTTCGAATCTCTTCGGTCGCATCTCCTGGTAGCCTGCTAGCGACTTGGTCAACGGCACAGATGATGTCTTTCACGGGAACGGCAGCAGGTGCTGGGGCAAAGTTCAAATGCTTGGACAAACCGTTTCAGTAGCTTCGTCCAGATGTATTCCCGTAAAATTGACTACTGTGCGTCTGGATTCTAGTTCTTCTGTTGGACGCTAGACTTGGGACAGAACGTTGAATTTGGACGTGTGTCTGGTCATTGTTCTGTCGTACTCCATATTTCCCTGCACTGACGTAGCTGCATCCACGCAATCCCAAGAGGTCGGCGATAACGTTGCTGTAAGCTCCAGATGACAGTGACATAATTCCTGTGCGTTTTGGTGAAGCGCAAAACGCGTATAACGAATACGTTCACGGAGGAGCGCTAAACTGGCACGGCGTAGGATATGCTTAGCCTTCATGCATGAGAAGTACAAGGCAAACCAAACCAAGACACCAAACGTCTCTGGCAGCCAGCAGTTCCCCTCAATCCCGCCAAAGACAAACGTATGGACTAACTAAAACGACAAGAAACAGACAGAGCAAAACGAGACAAGACAGACCGCAACCAGGACCAAAAGAAGACAGACAAGCATGGCAAAACTGGAGGACTCGGCTCCGACTTTGCTGAGATAGTTTCTTTCCTGAAGGAATTTGACCTCCGAAAGATGTTAAACCCAGTGAAAACTGTGGTTTCCAAATTTCGAGATGCCGACAGTGCGTTAGAAAGGGGACTCATCCTGGCACATGCCATAAGCGAGTTCTTCAGCGATGGTGAGACAGACTAAATCGACACTAAATATACTAGCATGGAATGCCAATGGCATTTCTAATAAGCAACCAGAGCTACTAAATTAGTTCAATGTAAAAAGATATTGACATGGCACTAATAGGAAAGACCCACCTGAAACCAGTATGACTTCAGAATGAGAAATTACATTGTGACTCGTACTTACCGACAGACGCAAGGAGGTGGCACTGCTGTCCTGATCAAAAGCAGGTTGGTCCACAGTGACCTCCGTGACTCACAGACAGGTGACCTGGAGCACACGGCCGTCGAAATCACAGTGAATGAGGTACCTTTGCATCTAGTCGCAGTCTATATTCCACCACACAAGGAGGAGAATGAGCAAGCACTGATAGGTAGGAATGAAACATTATTACTAGGTGGTGACTTCAACGCGAAGAGCCAGATCTGGCATAGTAAACTTACCAATCGGAATGGAAGGGGGCTACTTAGGGTGCTGCATGCCGGCAGAAATGTCAACGTACCAACCCACTTCCCGAATACGGCAGGGCATCAGCCGGATGTCCTGGATGTATTCGTTGTGAAAGGACTAAAATAGCAGAGGGAAATTTTAACCCAATGCGAGCATAGCTCCGATCACAATCCGATTTTTCTGTCAGTCAAACTACTAGAACCACAGCGTCCGAAGACCTACAATAGATTCCATACCAATTGTGACCACTACAAAGACGACGTCACGCTGCGCCTTACGGAAATACCTGCTCTAGGCACAACCGAAGAAACAGACAAAGCAGTAACCAAACTTACATCTGTAGTGCAAGAATGTACAAAGCAGGCAACAACTAAAACATCCATGACCTGCGAAAAGCCAACTATACCAGATCACATTAAAAGCCTGATCCAACACAAAAATAGAATCCACAAGAGGTTGCAGCGATGGTGCGACCCGGCTGACAGAGGGATGGACAACCACTTAGTAGATGAAATCAGAGAGAAACTACATAGACATCAAGATTGGCAAAGGAAGCTCGCAGCAGTAGAAAACAACAACAAAAAGATATGGGCACGTGCAGTCAGCAAGACAGCCGAACCAATCCGGCCTCTGCGTGGACCACAAGGGATGGTGCTGGGAAGGCTTAGCTCCTTGCGGACACGCTAGAAATTCATTTCAAACCGAAAGAAATAGCTGACAATGTAAGCGAATCTCACAAAGAACATGTTCTAAGTGTAGTAAATCGCTTGATCCTCATCCGACCACAGAACTTTGTGCCAAAAACAAATGACGAGGAGGTGGAATCTGTCATACGTGGCCTGAAATCAAAAAAGGCAGCGGGGAATGACAAGATTTCCGGTATACATGCAGAATAGATGTGATTAGAAGGCTGTGATTTCACAGGGTATAGTTCCTACCCGCCGCCTTAAGACAGCGCCACCAGCGCACACAGGAAAAGAAAGTTGTAGGAACCCGCGCATTTGAAATACAGTTTCAAGACGAAAATCATACACGGTCAATAAAATCACCACCTTTTAAATTTCCAAGTGGAACCATGTTTTATTCATATCACAAGTGTACTTTAATGATATACGATGTATTTCAGTAAATTTAAAAAGCCATATATACCCAATCTAATTTTCGCACTTATTCTGCATTAGCGCCGTGCAGACGCAACTTGGTCAGTAAAATCACGACGTTGTAATTCCCAAGTGGAACCATATTTTATTCGTGTCACAAGTGTAATTTAATGATATACGATGTATTTCAGTAAATTTAAAAAGCCATATATACCCAATCTAATTTTCGCACTTATTCTGCACTAGCGCCGTGCATACGCAACTTAGACATGGTCAGTAAAATCACGACGTTGTAATTTCCAAGTGGAACCATGTTTTATTTCTGTCAAAAGTGTACTTTAAGGATATACGATGTGTTTTAGTAAATTTAAACAGCCAAATATACAGTCTCTAATTTTCGCCAATATGTTGCATATTCTGCATCTGCTCTGGCAATACTGGAATTGTCAGTATACGATCTACCCTTTAATTTCGTACCTGGAACGTAGTTTCATTTAAAGTTTTCCATTAGTTATACACGCATTTTCCTTGACCACAATTTTTATTTATTTATTTTTTTACTTGCAGCTTTACATCTCGTTGACATCGAGGTCATTAGATGCTGGATGGGACTGGGGATAATGAATGGGAAGTAATTCGTCCATGTTCTTTTGAAGGAATCATTCCGGCATTCTCCTGGAGTAATTTGGGTAAACCATGTAGCTCCCCAATGCGAGGTCAGAGCGCTAACCACTCATCCACTACGCTCGGGTTGTTGAGAAAAACCAGCAACATTCGTTAAAATTCTTAGATTCTAACAATTAAAATTCTTACAGTAGGTATTTAGTAGTTGGCAGAAGTAGCTGGCTAGAACTGAACGTGTTGGGTGAGAGGTAACGCCCTGGTTGAGCATTCGGGTGGACGTACCTACAAATCTCTGTCGGGTAATCGAGATTTTCGTCGTGATTTTACTGCCCATGTATAAGTTGCGTCTGCACGGCGCTAATGCAGAATAAGTGCGAAAATTAGTTTGGGTACATATGGCTTTTTAAATTTACTGAAATACATCGTATATCATTAAAGTACACTTGTGATACGAATAAAACATGGTTCCACTTGGAAATTTAAAAGGTGGTTATTTTATTGACCGTGTATGATTTTCGTCTTGAAACTGTATTTCAAATGCGCGGGCTCCTACAACTTTCTTTTCCTGTGTGCGCTGGTGGCGCCGTCTTAAGGCGGCAGGTAGGAACTATACCGTGAGAAATCACAGCCTTCTAATCACACCTATTCTGCATGTATACCAGATTTCCACCATCCAAACAAAAAATCTGCCTCCACAAGCCATTAGAGATATAACTTCGACCTTCAACGCTTGTCTGAACCCGAGATACTTTCCAAAGGCCTGGATAATAGCCAAATTTATAGCAACCTAACAGAAAAAGGGCAATGCCAGGAAACTATAGGCCTATCTCACTTTTACCAACCCCGGGCAAAATGCTTGAAGGAATGAACAATGTACAAGGCGTGTGGAGCATATCTGTAAAGAAAAGTAGGCAGGGAGTGGTACTGCTGTGACATTAATCGACATATAGAAAGCATTTGATCGAGTTTGGCATGAAGGCCTACTCTTCAAATTGCATAAGTACAATATGCCAGACAATTTAATACATCTACTGCATTCCTACCTAACCAATAGAAAATTCTTTGTAAGCCACGACAACGCAGACAGCACACTCAAGAACATTGAAGTCGGAGTCCCACAGAGAAGTAGGATTCTGCCACCGCTTTTTCTTATATGCGCCAACGACGGACCACAAACAACGGAAAGCTACCTATCACTATATGCTGACGATTCAACCATACATGCAAGCAATAGGAACCTAAAACATGCCATAGGCAAAGTCCAAAGGCACCTAGTGTAAGAACCTTAGAATTTTGGCAAATTCTAGTTTTGCTTAGGCTGAACTTAAAAATTTCGAGAAGAGTAGTTGTCAACTTAAAGGAATTTGTCTGTAATCTTCCCCATAGTTACAATCCACCATAACAATCATTTTAAAGTGTATTTATCATATCACGAAATGTTTATTTTAGGAGATATTCCGCTTTGTTCAAGCTTTGAAACACGCGATCATAAAAGTAGAAATTCTAAGATTTGTAATATCTTTAAATCGAGTAAAGCGACAGCTGAACTTTTATCACCAGCTATAGTCAGCATTGTTCCCGATATTTTGGCAGTAAAATTAAATAATTTGGCAAAGTCTAATTAGCGGTATTAACTAAGAGAAAAAAATAAGCTTTTCAATTAAAAGGAATATTAATTTGAAATTTATATCAGTAGATAGCCCTAATTAAGACGATTCTGAACATATAGTGGTTTCGGTGAAAAGTTTTAGCATTTGTGTGGTAATTAAGCTTTGGAAGATAGATTGTTGTTGATTTGTCGCTGTAAAAATTCAAACGTTTGGGTTAATCCCCTACTTCAGAGCTTTGTATCTTCACGCGGAATTAAATATAACTTTAAAACTAATTACTCTAAATTTCCCACTAAACTGCCGTTGCACTTCTAGTAGATAAGTCCAGATACTGTCAAAGTTTAAACATTTTTAATAATCTGGATCGTCAAATAATTTACACACACTTTTGGTCTCGCGGAAGCGAAAAGATGTGATACAGCTGCTGACGTCATTGGTTTGGCCACTTGCTATATAAACTCGTGCTTACATGTGACCGGGTCTCTCTTTCATCTTTCGTTTGATTTTGTCTTTCTGTATCCGGGGAGCATTATGTGAGTGAACCTGCGCCAGTCTTGTGTCGGGGCGGGAGGAAGTCTGTTGATGGTGAAGCTACCGAGTCGGCCATGTTGGGATTTTGGTGTGATAGCCTGCGAGGATAACTGTTAACATGAATTTTTAAATTTACATAAGGGGTCGGTCGGTTAAATTTCTCTCCACAACCTGCAATAGTTTGGAAAATTGTGTTCGATCTGCCAACTCAACTGTTAAATGCATATTTGAAATTTTGTGACTTTGAAATTAAAACTTTGAATTTTTGGAAAGTGAACTATTGTCATTTCGTAGTTATCTTGAAACCTTTTCTAGATTTGTGGTTTAGTAACAGATCTAGTGGCGACCTTTAAGCATTTTTAGTTGAGTTTCTGTATGGCTACATGGTCAAATTCAAATTATCTTATGAACTTTCCGCAGAACTTTGAATCCACATAAACTGTTAGTTGAGGCACTAAGGCGATACTACAGCCCCGGTATCAGCCCGGTTCCTTACACTAGATAACTTTACCCAATGGTGCAACCTATGGCGTATTAAAATAAATGAAACAAAATGCCAATCGATCATCTTCTCCACTAGGATAAAAATTCCAGATATAAAGCTGCATATTAGGGATCTGAAACTAAACTGGGTGGACCAAGTAAAGTACTTGGGACTGCGACTAGATAGAAGGCTCACGTGGGGTAAACACGCAGCTGATGCAAAAAAAGATCACGAAGGAAACTAGCCGGACTCTACCCCCTGCTGAGAGACAATGGTCAATCCACGGACACAAAGTTCCTCCTTCACCGTGCGATAATCCAGCCCACGTTCCAGTACGGGTCGGAAATATGGAGCATGGCGGCCGACTGTTATGTAAAGAAAATGCAAGCACTGGAAAACGGAGCACTGCGCATCTCCTCAGATGCTCCGAACTTCATAAACAATAGGCAAATCAGAAGAGCCCTCTGTTTTTCACCTCTTGGAAAGACAATAATAACCAAATCTGAAATCTTCTACCAAAAATGTTCTATTTCCAAACATAACTTAATTTCGTACATAGGTGATGAGACAGAGGAAATGCGCCAAGTCAAATGACCCCAACCTGACACTGGTCTGTTAATACGACAGTCGGTTGATTTAAAATTTATTCCGATCTTCTGAATTTCCTCGCGAGGCTAAAATGGTTATTAAAATCGTGCATGCGAAATAAAATATTTATAAAATATGATTTCGCCTATAAGCGTTTGCGGATAAGGTGTAATACAGCCTGGACCACAGTAACAGAGTTAGATACGATTTAAAAATTTAATATCCTCAACAGGGCCGCATTTAAGCTTAGGCTGCATAGGCTGTAGCCTAGGGGCCCCCACCATAGAGGGGGGCCCGCACCACAACCCTCGATCCTCCACCTGGGCCAGTAGTAAAGCTAAAAAAAAAAAGGTCGAATTTCGAATATCTCGAACTTTAAGCATCCATAGCCAGAGGCCACTACCGACATGGAGGCCCGCGCCACATGTATAGCGTAGGGGCCCACAGGGCCTAAATGCGGCCCTGATCAGCAATATCAAGTGCTATGGTTACATTCCACTATGGTCCAGGCTGTATTACGACCAAATCGCAGATTTGTAAAATATGGATTCGTCAATAATCGTTTGAGTTTATGCTGTAATGCAGCGTGGATCACAGTATTAGCGACAGATACGATATGGAAATTTGGTATCCGCAATATCCTGTGTGATGGTTCAGTTTCACTGTTGTACAGGCTGCATTAAGACCTAAATGCTAACGATGTCATTCATTAAATATTACGAATAGAGTTTTACAAGATAAAAGAAATATTTTACACCCAGATTAACGTTACACATAGTAGTTTATACGAAATTTATTCGGTGTTAAACGATTCATGAGCGCCGAATAACGCACTGCCATTAACGAGTCACGGCCAATCAGAAGCGTCCATTAGCCACGAATACTACTACGCGCCGTTAAACAGTGCCATCAAAAATTACTCCTGCTTCTTTTGTTTATGGACGGTTCAACCAAAAGAAAAAAATGTGTTTCTCGGCGTGATGTCTGCTTTCTATTGCTAGCGAAATAAAATCACATTTCACTTGGACCGTTTTTTGTCTCTACCTTTCTGACTTACTATAACTCTTTAACCTGATTTATGACTTGTATTTGCTAATTAAATAACTTTAAAACTGATGTGCAATGCTATTCAAATGAACTCGCAGCTCTGTGAATAAATTTTACAAAATATTTAGATAACATCACAACGACACTGAAAATGGATTACAAAGAGCCCTCCATAAATTGCACATATGTTCAGAGCATTACAACCTGAAGATATATTTAATAAAATGTCTTCCTTAGGTCGAGACCCTATTAGAGCAAATATAGTTATAAATGGCTACCAGGCTGAACTAATTTTGCACAATACTAACTTGGTTTTGACATCACATATAGTCTAATCAAAAATATTGAAAATAAAGTGAACAAGTATCAGACATGGAGTATATTCCTTCCTCCATGGTTGAGACGAAAGTTAAAACACAGATCGGTAAGGGGCGGTTCTGTGTACCACTATCAGATAGAACTTGTTTGTGAATGTTCTGACTTTCAGTACGGGGACTCTTCGGCGATTCGATGTGAATTGTGAGCTTTAAAGTTCTAATATCGATTTAGCAGTATTTCGCCTCCCCTCTTTTCTTTCCTCCATGGTACATAGCCTCATAGGCACAAAAGTCAACGGATTCATACGACAACCGTGGCACCACGATTTGATGATGGATTATTATGTAACTCGATGAGACAGACCAAAAATGAAGAATTTTTTTTTTTTTTTTTTTTTGTTTTTTTTTTGATATCCTGCTTAGTTTTCGAGATATACTGTCTCAAACGTGAGGTGTTTTGGGTTGAAATTCAGAGGAAACATTTCCCCAAGGTCAAATTTGGTGTTAGTTCTTATGTAACTCGACGAGACAATCGAAAATAAAGAATAAAAATTTTCGAAATCTCGTTTAGTTCTCGAGATTATACTGTCTCAAAAGTGAGGTGTTTTTAGGTTGAAATTCAGAAGAATAATATCCCCAAAGTCAAATTTGATAATTGATTCTTTTTTAATTAATTTAATTTAATTGCAATGGAGCACACGCGCCGGTGGCAATTTCTATACACACCCAACTTTCCCTTTCCTGCACCCACCTACATTTGCCATCTACAAATTTCAACTTTAAATTCTTTTAACGTTTTCGGTAAGTTATTCATAATTCCCCTTGTAACTTATTCCAATCCCTGACACCCTTACCTAAAAAAGAAAATCTTCCCATACCCTTGTGCCTGAAAACGAGTGCCAGCTTGTGGTCATGGTCATCTTTTCCCTTCCATGATCTACTTTTCATACCTACTGCAATATCTTTCCATGCCTCATCGCCAGTATACGCCCTGTACACTCCCATCATCCTCCTCATCCTCCTCCTGTCTTGCAATGAATCCCATTCCAGCTCCTTTATCATATCTGTCACTGATTGCATTCTGCGATAATTTCCAGAAACAAATCTAGCAGCCTTTCTTTGCACCTTCTCAAACTCCTGTATTTGATACTCAAAATGTGGGTCGCATACTACACTACCATATTCGAGCAATGGTCTGACCAAAGTTTTGTAACCCAATTCCTTTACTTCTCTCGTGCATCCCCTCATCACTCTCTCCAAGTGCAGAAATTTGAAACCTTTTCCATGCACCTGTCCAATGTGTCCTGCCCAGTTAAGCTTGTTATAAAAAATAATGCCAAGATATTTACATTTCAAGTCTTCAGCAAGCAATTCTTTCCCCACTTTATGTTCATAATTAACCATTTGTTTTTTATTTGTGTATCTAATAAGCTGACTCTTCTTTGCATTTATCTTCATCCCATGTTTACCAACCGAACTAGATATCCTGTCCAGATCACCCTGCAACTGTTTACAGTCCTCTATCGTTTTGATCCTTTTATACAGCATTGTCATCTAATTTCAGATAGTAAACAATCAACACAATTATTCATTTGAATAATAAATAGTAATGGTCCCAATATGCTACCCTGCGGCACTCCCATTTTTACTTCCACTTCCTTTGATACCACATTTCCTACCCTAACTTTCTGTTATCTACATTTTAAAAATTCTTCTACCCAGCAAATCAATGTAACACGACGGGAGAAATAGAGAGTAATCAATAAAAATTTCGATATCTCGTTTAGTTTTCGAGATATGCTCTCTCCAAAAGTCAGAAGCTTAAATGGGAGTAGTATAAATTGCGATACATGAAAACACGTTGTCAGTAACATGGTGCTTATGAAATTACTAACAACTAATAATAAATTGTTTGTCCCTTCTGGTACAGTCTGATTTCTACCTACGCACATTTCCATTATTATTGTGGCTACAAAATCATACTATGTAGACACCTCTAAACACATGAAATGCATCGCGAACTAAATTCCTGGTAACAACAAACGTTTGCTTCATCACGTTTCATTGATCGCACAGCACAAATTTTCACAATTAATTTCATCGTACACTTTCATTGTAAACTGAACTGAACTAAAGCATGCAGAATACCATATTCATTGTATCGCGATGTAAACTTGACCCACTTAAATTAGACTTCCAATACTTGTTTACAATAAGGCTAGCCTTTTATGTGTAAGTAGTAACATATGTCGATTTTCCACACTGCACCAACAAATATTTGAGAACGACATTATCCTGTTGAGAGCAATTAATAAATTTATAACGATAGGTCCTAATGTTGCATTTACCTATCAGACACTTCAAGAACAATACTTACAATGTGACTAAATTATGAAACATTATTCCAGGTTGTTTCCTATCTTGTCTGTTTGTGCAACCGTGTGCAATAACAACTTGGTATTATAGAAAAACTTCAGATTATTAGAAAATGAAATATTCTCAGCAGCAGACACGGTGCAAACAGCCCTATATTTTAGGGTTATTCCTATGGCCGCCACGCATGAGCAGTAGGAGACGAGTTTTTATATTAGGTTACACAGATTTATTGTTATTTTGTCCTCCATATATTCCTTCCTCCATGGTATATTCTGGTAACAGTTTAATACAGTCTGTGGATGGTGTCAGACAGCTACGTCTCTGACTAGATATTTTATCTCAGTCGGATTTTGTTTTGTGTTCGGAATTTGATGATTTTGAAATTCTGTAGCATATTGCCTCTATTCTGTAGGTTGATTGGTGTCAAAAGATGAGAATTGGTGGTTGTATACTCTGCCCATACACGGATGGCTCTAAATACGAAAACTTGGTGGGTTGCGCCTTTGTGGATCTTGCGAATGAAAAGTGGGGCCTATATCACATCCCAGAAGAAGCATCGGTCTACACAGCTGAATTACAAGCCATTGTGAAAGCCTTAGAATACGGCCTACAGTTGTGGACAGACCAGCTGGTCATTTTGTCACATTCTCGATCTGTCCTACTGAGATAATACAAACTTGCAGCGGAAAACGGAACAAGCTGGTTAAAATACGAGGTCCTACAGTTGGTAGCAAGGCTTAGAGAAAAGGGCTCGGAGATAACATTTATCTGGACTAAAGGTCACGCCGGAATAGAAGGCAATGAATTAGCTGATCGGCTGGCTAAGGCAGCACCACATCATGGCATGAAAATAAAACACTGACTTGATCCCCCTACTCCGTAATAAAGCTAGAACGGAATGGAACAGAGAGTGGAGATCAAAAGACCTACACAAAGCGAGTCATTATAGATAGATCCACCCAACAATGCCACGGACCCACTGGTACGACAACACGCCAACTACAAGGAAGGTCACATCATTTGTCTCCAGACTGAAATTCAGCCACGGTCGCTATCCAAGCCTCTTCTACAGGATCAGTATGGTCAACTCCCCCATGTGTGAGTGTGATGGTAGAAGCTTTGGGAATATTGGCCACATATTTTTTGCCTGCAGACGACATTTAGATGAATCATCTATATTAATAGCAGAGTTGTGCAGTCTCGGGGCAGAACTGCCTTTCAAGGTGCAGACCCCTCCTTCAAAAGAATAAAGCAGAAATCTTCATGACCCTCTTCAAGTTTGCAGCGAGGAACAACATAGAAATATGACACCTGAACAAGCCGAATAAAGAGGACACACGGGCGGACCTTAAACAAAACCATATACACTCAACAAAACAACATATCCTATAACAACGCTGATCAACAGAATAATCTGAGTAAAACATTTTATTATCTTGCATGTTAAAAATTTTATTTTATAAACTAGCTGGTACCCACGACTTCGTTCGTGATTGTAAAGAATTCATATTGACAGCTATAAACATCTAACCACCATAGTGCACGATGGGAGACTCGATACTATTACCACACACAAATACCAGTCTTCTGCGCTATGTAGTTCCGGCAGCAAAGTAAAATTTACGGATACACACAAGTCTTTGGATGAAAATACGAAAACATTCATGATCGACCAATTTCAAACACCATATCTCACACACTCCCACAGTTACCGAATTTCGGCCAACGTTGTGATCGATGGGAGACTCTGTGTTACTACCACACACAAACGCCAGTGATCTGCGATAGATAGTTTTCACTTAAAAGTGATACACCGTGACACATGCGTCTTTGGCAGAAATATGAAATTGCCGCAGGTCGACCTTTTCATCCCCCATATCTTCCACTACCCCATAGCTACAGACATCTAACAACCATAGTGCACGACAACAGACACGATTCTACTACCACACATAAACACCAATGCTCTATGCTATGTAGTCGTGGCAGAAAAGTGAAATCTGCGGAGACACATGCCTTTCGTCGAAATACGAAAATATCCTTCGTCGGCCACTTACAACCACCATATCTCCCACACAACCACAGTTTCTGAAATTCGGCCGCTGTTGTGATCGAAAGGTGACTCTGTGCTACTACTACACACAAACGCCAGAGATCTGTGATCTATAGTTTTCGCTGAAAAGTGATACACCATGACACTTTTGTCTTTGGCAGAAATATGAAATTGCCACAGGACGACCACTTTCAACCCCCATATCTCCCACACCCAAATAGCTACCGAAATCTAACAACCATAGTGCACTACATGAGATACGATTCTACTACCAAACACAAACACCAATGTTCTATGCTATGTAGTTGTGGCAGAAAAGCGACATATGCGGAGACAGTCGAAATACGAAAATATCCTTGGTCGGCCACTTACAACCTCCATATCTACCACAGTACCACAGTTTCTGAAATTCGGCCGCTGTTGTGATCGAAAGGTGACTCTGTGCTACTACTACACACAAACGCCAGTTATCTGTGATCTACAGTTTTCGCTGAAAAGTGATACACCATGACACTTTTGTCTTTGGCAGAAGTATGAAACTGCCACAGGTCGACCACTTTCAACCCCCATTTCTCCCACACCCCCATAGCTACCGACATCTAACAACCATAGTGCACTACATGAGATATGATTCTACTACCAAAGACAAACACCAATGCTCTATGCTATGTAGTTGTGGCAAAAAAGTGACATATGCGGAGAGAGTCGATATACGAAAATATCCTTGTTCGGCCACTTACAACCACCATATCTACCACAGTACCACAGTTTCTGAAATTCGGCCGCTGTTGTGATCGAAAGGTGACTCTGTGCTACTACTACACACAAACGCCAGTTATCTGTGATCTATAGTTCTCGCTGAAAAGTGATACACCATGACACTTTTGTCTTTGGCAGAAGTAATGAAACTGCCACAGGTCGACCATTTTCAACCCCCATTTCTCCCACACCCCCATAGCTAGCGACATCTAAACAACCATAGTGCACTACATGGGATACGATTCTACTACCAAACACAAACACCAATGGTCTATGCTATGTAGTTGTGGCAGAAAAGTGACATATGCGGAGACAGTCGAAATACGAAATATCGTTGGTCGGCCACTTATAACCACCATATCTACCAAGAGTACCACAGTTACTGAAATTCGGCCGCT
Source organism: Vandiemenella viatica (assembly GCA_031002005.1). Taxonomy (NCBI): domain Eukaryota; kingdom Metazoa; phylum Arthropoda; class Insecta; order Orthoptera; family Morabidae; genus Vandiemenella; species Vandiemenella viatica. Next base: position 195,033,112 of record JARYHS010008074.1, on the reverse strand, counting down.
GTTGTGATCGAAAGGTGACTCTGTGCTACTACTACACACAAAACGCCAGTTATCTGTGATCTATAGTTTTCGCTGAAAAGTGATACACCATGACACTTTTGTCTTTGGCAGAAGTATGAATTGCCACAGGTCGACCACTTTCAACCCCCATATCTCCCACACCCCCATAGCTACCGAATCTAAAAACCATAGTGCACTACATGAGATACGATTCTACTACCAAACATAAACACCAATGCTCTATTGCTATGTAGTTGTGGCAGAAAAGCGACATATGCGGAGACAGTCGAAATACGAAAATATCCTTGGTCGGCCACTTACAACCTCCATATCTACCACAGTACCACAGTTTCTGAAATTCGGCCGCTGTTGTGATCGAAAGGTGACTCTGTGCTACTACTACACACAAACGCCAGTTATCTGTGATCTATAGTTTTTCGCTGAAAAGTGATACACCATGACACTTTTGTCCTTTGGCAGAAGTATGAAACTTGCCACAAGTCGACCACTTTCAACCCCCATATCTCCCACACCCCCATAGCTACCGACATCTAACAACCATAGTGCACGACAGGAAAGATGATTCTACTACCACACACTAACACCAAAGGTTCTATGTTATGTAGTTGTGGCAGGAAAGAGAAATATACGGAGATACGAATTTTTGGTCGAAATATGAAAACGCCCTGCACTGATGAACTTAAATCATTATATCTCCCACATCCCCACAGCTATCGGCATTCGGCCCAACGTTTGTGCACGACAGGAAACTCCATGCTACTTCCAACCACAAACATCAGTGATCTGTGCTGGTAGTGGTGGCTGAAAAGTGAAATATAGGAAAAAACACGTCTATTTTTATATATATATAAGATTTGTATGCCACATATTGTACATACACTCCTGGAAATTGAAATAAGAACACAGTGAATTCATTGTCCCAGGAATGGGAAACTTTATATACACATTCCTGGGGTCAGATACAACAGACAGAACCATAGGCACATAGACACAGGCAACAGAGCATGCACAATGTCGGCACTAGTACCGTGTATATCCTCCTTCCGCAGCAATGCAGGCTGCAATTCTCCCATGGAGACGATCGTAGAGGTGCTGGATGTAGTCCTGTGGAACGGCATGCCAAGCCATTTCCACCTGGTGCCTCAGCTGGACCAGCGTTCTTGCTGGACGTGCAGACCGCGTGAGACGACGTTTCATCCAGTCCCAAACATGCTCAATGGGGGACAGATCAGGAGATCTCGCTGGCCAGGGTAGTTGACTTACACCTTCTAGAGCACGTTGGGTGGCACGGGATACATGTGGACGTGCATTGTCCTGTTGGAACAGCATGTTCCTTTGCCGGTCTAGGAATGGTAGAATGGTAGAACGATGGGTTCGATGACGGGTTGAATGTACCGTGCACTGTTCAGTGTCCCCTCGACGATCACCAGAGGTGTACGGCCAGTGTAGGAGATCGCTCCCCACACCATGATGCCTGGGTGTTGGCCCTGTGTGCCTCGGTCGTATGCAGTCCTGATTGTGGCGCTCACCTGCACGGCGCCAAACACGCATACGACCACCATTGGCACCAAGGCAGAAGCGACTCTCATCACTGAAGACGACACGTCTCCATTCGTCCCTCCATACACGCCTGTCGCGACACCACTGGAGGCGGGCTGCACGATGTTGGGGCGTGAGCGGAAGACGACCTAACGGTGCGCGGGACCGTAGCACAGCTTCATGGAGACGGTTGCGAATGGTCCCTCTCTGATACCCCAGGAGCAACAGTGTCCCTAATTTGCCGGGAAGTGGCGGTGTGGTCCCCTACGGCACTGCGTAGGATGCGACGGTCTTGGCGTGCGTCCGTGCGTCGCTGCTGTCCGGACCCAGGTCGACGGGCACGTGCACCTTCCGCCGACCACTGGCACAACATCGATGTACTGTGGAGACCTCGCGCCCCACATGTTGAGCAATTCGGCGGTACGTCCACCCGGCCTCCCGCATGCCCACTATACGCCCTCGCTCAAAGTCCGTCAACTGCACATACGGTTCACGTACACGCTGTCGCGGCTTGCTACCAGTGTTAAAGACTGAGATGGAGCCCCGTATGCCACGGCAAACTGGCTGACACTGACTGCGGCGGTGCCCAACCGCTGCGCAGCTAGCGCCCTTCGACGGCCAACATTGCTGTTCCTGGTGTGTCCGCTTTGCCGATCATTGCTTGTACAGCCCTCTCGTAGTGTCCGGAGCAAGTATGGTGGGTCTTACACACCGGCGTCAATGTGTTCTTATTTCAATTTCCAGGAGTGTATATTGTATGACATTTATTGATAAATGTATACGCACTTATAAATTGTAAATCTGACCTTGTACTTAACCAAAGGATAATATGTAGTATTTGATAAGATGTAATCCTCTGGCTGTATGGTACACACCAAATGCCAATTAAAAAATAAACAAATAACAGTTTAATACAGTCTGTGGTTAGTGTCAGCTACGTCTCTGACCAGATATTTGATCTCAGTCGGATTTTGTTTTGTGTTCGGAATTTGATGGTTTTGAAATTCTGTAGCATACTGTCTCTGTTCTGTAGGTTAGTGTAACTGTACTGGTTAGTGTCAAAAGATGAGGTTTGGTGGGTGTATACTCTGAGCTGGTTTTTCAAATGCTTGAGATGCAGAGTGAAATTTTATGTTCCACACGTGATACGTTAAGGCGAATAGTTGAATGTTGCGTCGGTTCTCTTTACTTTTGGTGTCGAAATTCTAGCTCGCGCTGAATTTGCCTGCACGTCATGGGTGGGCAAAAATCGCGTATTTTATTTTATCCTAAAAACTTAAACGATGTACTGCGCATTTTTAGTCAAGCGAGAGAAAATAACCTGAGTATCAAATGTTATGGTGGAACTTATCCTGTCAGTGAAGATGGTGATGTAGTAATTTCATTACTTAATTTAAAGCGAATTATTTGGTATGATCCAAATGAACAGATTTTGACGGTGGAAGCAGGTGTAACACTTCGGGAAATATTGACTTGTATTGAGTATTTTAATGGAACGCTTGAATTATATGGGACACTTCCAAATATGACAATAGCTGACGCTGTGTCAGTTGGTCTTATTGGCTCGGCGGGAACAATAGCCAACTGTTTGAAAGCTTGCCAGATAGTATCATTAGATGGGAAAGTCATTGAGTGTACTTGGCCATGTCAAGATCATGTCGTATGCGACGATGTTCAATGTGCAGGAGATAATAATATATATCCTACTTTACAGCACTTGGTTTGCGGTTTAGGTGCTGTGGGTTTGATTACGACGATAACACTGAAGTGTGTACCAATTCACTTGGCTCAACAAGTTACATACACATGTACCTCAAAGGAGTTATTATCGATTTCAAAGAGAATTTCAAAAGTATTGTACAGTGAAATACAGTGGTACCCACTAATAAGTAAAGTGCTTGTAACAAATCACCACATAGTGCGCCTGCACCAAGGCTTTTATCAACCAATTTGGAAAAGAGCTATGGAAAACTTTTATTTATTATTTCACTGGATTGTCCGTCGTGTTTCTCCATACATAGTATCATTTGTTCCTGAACTGTCATATCATATTTCCAATATTCAGTTTGATTTAATGCTGAGAGCTTCTGTTTTCAGAACTGGTTTCTGTTTCAAACCACAGAAGTTTGTTGGTGTTGAAATGTACTGCAAGGGTATTAAGTGGTCTATTCCCACTGAAAATATAAGCACATTAATTGAGGACATAGAGAATTGGGCTGAATGTCATAGACATTTGTGTTCTACTCCCATTATTATGTGTTTCCAAGTGCATAAAAATATGGATATTTGTAAACCTCTCTTAAGTCCTTATACGGAGGAAAGCATGTGCACAATTTGGACTGACTGGTTTAGCAATAAGAGCTTGGAAATTTCTTATTCAGCTGAGATGGCAGAATTTGAGTCATTGCTTCAAAAGAGTTTTGGTAGAAAATGTTGGTCAGCTGGACCAGTTTTTACGTCACCACTTATTGGTCAGATGTATCCAGGTTTTAAACATTGGTGTTATGTGAAATCTGTGTTGGATCCAGAACTGACTTTTAGAAGCCCATATGTTGAAGGAGATCTCATAGGAGAACACAGTTAGTGTATGCACTTGCAATATGCTTTCATGTATATTCAGCATGTTTGCAGGATTTATTATAATACAACATTGCCTCTATCTGCAGCTCATGAGAGTAAATTAAGAACACGTGAAATATTTTCCTGTCATAAATTTAAAGTGTAGAACTTTTTGTGTTCTAAAATATTGAAAATATTCATCTTGTGAAAAATTTCCTTTCCAACTATATATGACAAGAGGAGGTAATTTTACTTCTTTTCTCTTATATGTTCTAGAATAGTTAGCGGGATATACTGGAGTTTTGATACTAACAGTACTGTTTTGTCACATGTACATGATTGTGTAATAAGTATTGAAAATATGCTGTTTAATACTTTTTTCCCCAATTTAAGTAAAATAATTATCATATCACACATCAAACTACATATTTAAGTAAAAAATTGATACACAAGTGGGTTGTGTCATAACCACTAATATACATACTACAGCAGTTTGGGTATGGAAAATGCCTTGTTATTGGTTTTTAATATAATGTGTTGGTGGTTGTACAATTGCCTATATATTACAAATTAGAATTGAGAAATGTGCCACCACTTACCTTAGATGATGGTTGTGGGCCGTGAACACACAAAGCAGACAAAAACACGTGATACTTGATAGTGAATCTTGTGGAGGGTGGGTGTTGTAGAAGAATGCTTTTGGCCAGGTCATGGTGGGGGTAAATTCAAGCGGGACTGCACCACTTTCGGTACCTGCGAAATACTTGTACTAACCTGTTGAAATTTACACCATTCGCTTCGTTATGATGTCCTCTTCACGTTTTGCGATCATGTAAACCGGAAAAGTCGCCAGGAATTAATTAAAAATGCCGAAATATGATGGGCTGAGCAACTGCTAAATGCTATCAGCACTGCAAAAATAACAAAAATTATCGGTACAGGGATCATTTCAACCTAAACAGTTTAGTTTTATCATATAATCGTGGTTAGGTTGAAATGCGGCCTGGACCAAGTGATAAAAAATTACGAAATTTTGGTTATGCCGCATACAACGCGCAAAGGCCTATTTGTTTACAATGGAAGCAAACGATTATCTCTGGTTGCTCATTGCTACGTAAGATGGCGGTCATCACCGTATTACAACTTGGATAAATATTGCGTGTTTGTCAATTTTGTGCGTCTTTTTTACAAAGAAGTAGAGCTGAAAAGGCATGAAAACATTACAACAAAGGATGAAATCAACATTTTAAGAGACTGTCACTAATTTTTTCAACGTTGGCTGCATGTAACGGCTGTACGTCATGTCATATTTCGGCATTTTTTAATTAAATTCCTGGCGACCTTTTCCGGTTTACATGATCGCAAAACGTGAAGAGGACATCATAACGAAGCGAATGGTGTAAATTTCAACAGGTTAGTACAAGTATTTCGCAGGTACCGAAAGTGGTGCAGTTCCCATTCAAGCTGAGTGATAATGATTGGGAGCTAATACCCGATTGTAGCAAAATATTGTGAAAAAAGCAATATCTTAAGCACATAAGTCTGAGTAAGCAAAAATAAAATTTTAATACCAATACCAAGGTGATATGTACCATGATGTGAATCAATAATACATCTACCAAATGTCCTAGAAATTGAGTTTTACTGGGGTTCAGAGTTTTCACCAGCTTCTCAAACGTATCTGATTCTTCAACATGTAGTGAAATAATGTTGGCAATGCAAATGTTTGCAATATATCGGTCCACAGCAGCTTGGAATACGATGGTTCTGGTAGCTACGATTGAGGTAAACTTTTATTATAAGATAGTGATGAAAACAAATCAATTCTGCTGATATCTACATCAGAAGAAGCCACAACAATTGAAGAAGGCTGTATATTATTTTTCTTCGTTCCTACGAGTTGACTCTGCTTTTACTTTTTGTTCAAACTGTTCATATTTGGAGATATGCATTCTCTTCATATTTTGTTTAAGATTATTAAGGCTAGACACGTGAGCCTTGATTGTAGAAAGTTTAGGCAAACACAGTTTGAATTTATAAATCAACTGTTCTCCCAGTCTTGATTTAAGTGCAAGATAATCGAATAAATGTGGCCAAGGATTTTTAACATTCTCGTTGCTATTGTTAGCATTGCTGCTTTCACTAACTGATTGAGGAGCTTCAGTTTTCATGGTGTAATCATGTAAAGAATGTCAGAATTTCTTATTTCACTAATGAACACCGAATCAATACCAATTAAAAAGTGAAATTTTCCTGGCAGTAAAAATAATAATAATAATAATTATAAGAATATCAAAATCAACAGTCGGTTGAATTAGAAACGAGCACTGAGCACCGGTTTGAAGATGTAAAATAAAAACGCACCAAAACTCTAGCTTTCCTGCTCACACCCACGCCATCCCTAGCATAATAATGTACACGCATCACACCCGCATTCGAAAGTATGAGCGTGGCGTGGCGCACAATTCAAATATACCAAACGACATCAACTACCAATGTAACGGACTAAAGTTAATGGTGGTTCAATTTAACGGAAGTTAAGAAGACCGTTACCAATTTTTCAGGTTAACTTAAAAGTTAAATTTTTACAATTTTGTTAACTTCATTAATTAGCGATTAATGTATTAATGATGTTTTGCCCAGTTGTGGGTATTATCTTAAATTGAGACCAGGAGATTTCCTTGTGCCCATTTTGTACTGGAACACAGGTTTGCACCTTCCAAGTTCAGAGGAACTGCCACTGTTTGGGAGGACTCTGATAGCAAGGACTGTGTAGCAAAAATTAAAATTATTTGTCTATCCTATATCACCTTCCCAAAATTCCTAAGCCTGGCACTCCATTACACCATATTGTTGCATCTTATGGATTTCTGCATTGGTGGACCAATTCCTACAACCTATAGTCTGTCAGCTCCCCTCCCATATAAAGGATACACAACACTTCCTCTTCAATCTTTCTACTACGCCCACACATCTTTCTTCTAACTGCATCCTTGTAGCAATTGATGTCACATCCTTGTTCACACACATTGCCATGGACTCAGTCCCATGTAACATTTTCTGGATCAGCACCCCCCTCCCCCCCCCCCCCAACGGCTGCCCCAGCACATCTTTCTTTCCTCACCAACTTGGCTGAATTGATACTTAACAACTACTACTTCTCCTTGGAAGGCAACAATCTACCACCAAACCTGTGGCATTGCCATGGGAACCTGCTCACTCTCCTCCCCCTTTTTTATGCTAACCACTTCATGGGCTGCCTGGAACTCACAATTTTAGAGAAATTCCTCTTATACCCCTATGTGGCTTAGGTTTATAGATATTTATATGATCCGGACACATGGAGAAAACATCTTCTAAATTTTCTGAATGATCTTAATACATTTAACATGCTGAATTTCACATGGACCTACTCCCAAGCCCAGGCCATATACTTGGATATGGATCTGTCCCTCTCCAATGGCCACATCAACTCCTCCGCCCACACCATATCATACCAAACGTTTCCTCCCCTATAGTCTTGGAATTCAGGGCAGTCATATATGCTCCAACCCCTTGTAGGCAGTATTCAAACATCATTTCACAAACATTGATATATCGCAACTGCCTTTCGGCTTTAGTTCACAAATAACTTTCATGGGCCACATTACAACCTCAGCCTGTCAACCACCCTATCTCCAAAATAGAAACCATTTCTCAGTCCTGGTCACACAGTACCATACTTCCCAGGTCTTGAATCTAACAATAGTATCATTTGGCAGAGTTATGATTTACAGCTAGACTGCCCAGAAATGAGATCCATCCTTCCCAAAATCGTCACTGCCGCTCCCAGAACTTGCTTCAGCAGGCCTCCCAGTGATCTCTGCTAACTCCTTGTGCACAAACATAGTCTTCCTTGTCATAAATCTTTCCCATGCAACAGATCCCACTTAAAATGTGCAACATACACCATGCCTCCACCACTTTCACCAGCCTTATCACTAGTGACAGCTTTCCCATCATATGACTTGTGAATCTTGTCAGGTAATATACCAGCTAACATTCAAAGACTGCGTGGCTTCATATATAGGCTTGATCATCAATCAGTCCACTAGTCATAAGAATGAATGACCACCAACAGAGGGTATTCACGTGGAATCCAAAACATTCAGTAGCTGTCCATACCATCTCCCATGATGCCAATAATTTTAATTCTTGTCTCATGCTCCATGCTATCAGAGTTCACACAAACAGCAGCAGCCCCTCTGAAGTCAGTACAAACTGGGCACAAGGCAACCTCGTGGTCTCAATTTAAGATAATACCCCATCATTATTTTTCCAACCCTCTGTCCTCTTCTTGCTTCCAACTGCACTACCTAAACTGAACCACCAGTAAACAGAGGTGATAATTAAGAGGTTCTGTTATTTAAAATTCTGGTGTTTTTAAAAAATTATTTACATATTTATTTTTGCTTACTCAGACTTATTTGTTTGTCAACTGAAATAAATAATTAGCAAAACACAATATTTTACAAAACAATTAGAAATGATGAAATGTTTCCATAACGGGAACAAAAGTATCAGAAAAACTCTTGACTCTAGAATACACACATAGTTTTGAATATCTCTGTGGTATGTGGTGCTGTTATCTAGCAGTAATGCGATCACTCCTTATCGACATCATTGAAGCATAGCAGCTTGACTGTATATTGTCACTACCTATCACATTGATTGTTCATAATTTTGCCCCATTTTCAGGTTGAATTTCTAAGAGTCCTTTCTTAGTTAATGTTGTTACCAAAGCGGAGAACTTAATCTTTAAAATGATACCTTGTTTATCGATTTTGGTTAAGCATGAGGGGAGAATGATGGCTCATCACAAAAAAAACTCTTTTTGGAAAAGTTATACCCATTTTTTTTCGATTCAAAATTAGATTCCCACTTAGTGTGCTGTAGGCAAGGACACTCTTTCATAATGTTTTTTTTCACGTTCATGTTAATGTCCTTTGGTTACATCTCTTTCCTTTGCATATATATAACTACAGCATAGTTCTCTTTCTTCTGCATTTAAAATTAAACTGCACCTTGTTTTGAGAAAACTAACAGAATAAAGGTTCATTCCAAAATGTTGAAATTTTTGATAATATTTCACAAAGTACTGAAGAATCAAGATTCAAAAGATTGTATAATTTCTTTTCACTTGTTATACCATGAATCTGTGAGATGATCCTAATAATTTTGAACTTTGCTGATAAAAATGTGAATGCTGTAATCAAAATAGACAAACTGCTTTATTTGAGGTGCTTATTAATTTAACAAACATGGTAATATGTCTATATAGGTATGAAGTACAGTATATAGAATTGTATAATGCTTTACTAAAATAACTTTCATTATAGGTGCTCCCAGTAATAAAGACTTTCTCTGTAGGTAAGGAAAGAAAAAGGAACTTTTATTTAACACAGATTGTTACAGAACAGAACAGTGATGGAATCTTTGAGTTTAAACCACAAGATGAGAACTGTGTAGGTGCCACTGGTTAATTGCATTTATGGAGAAGAGACAAAGGAGGTTTGGTTAGGTATGGAAAATACTATTTTGTATTAAAATGATTAATTTTTAAATAAGTTTCATATACTGTTCAGGCAAAGGAAGTGGTGTAAACATTTAGGGGAGAGAGAGAGTGTGTGTGTGTGGAATGAAAAAAGGGGGGGGGGGGCATTGATACATAATGACTACCTGATATGCATTATAGCACACAATGCATATATTCAAAAGAACTTTTCTAAGCTGGCAGTTGTTGATTGCTCAAGTAATAAAATGAAAAGATTGTGGTCCCTTTAAAGCCATCAATTAAAGTGGTATGTTGTTCGCTGTTATTATTTTAACTCTTTTAAATCTGGTTGGCCCCTTTACAGGCAGCTAAAAATTATTTTGTATGTGTTTTACACCTAGTTGACTCTTTTACAACTAGACAGTCTATATTTTGTTTTAATGTCTTTTGTATCTGGTTAGCCTTCTACAGCCAACCAAAAATTGGAGAATTTTATGTTCTCATGTCATCTCTACAGCCAATGTGTTATTGATTTACCATATTTTTCTGTCTGTTTGGTCAATCTCTCTACTTCTGATAATACAGCCAGGATTTCGGTTTAGATTTGGCCATTTTGCTATAGCAGTTCTTTGTTAGGGCACTAACTACTTCACTGTTGAAATGCCATAAAGCTGAAAACAACAACAATCTTATGATGGCAATAATTTTAATTCATGCTTCACCACCTGCGTTGTCAAGAATTCTCCCAAACAGAAACAGACCTTTTGAACTCGGAGAGAGAAATATGGCCTACCAGTACAAACTGAGCTTTAGGCAACCACTATGTCTCAAGATAAAACAATCAGTAATCTCTTAAATTTCTCTCCTCTCTTAATTGCTATCTTCTATTTCCACCTCCCTCTATTAGTCCAGTAATGGGGTGGTAAATAGGGAGTCTCACAAACATTATATCACATAGAAGATTTTCTTTTCTTATCTTGTGTATATTGATGAGAGTATGCAGAAACCAAGTTTTTGACCTCCGACAACCTCAGCACAATTTTCTGTGACCAAAAAAGTCAAAATTTTGGTACTTTTTTCAGTTTTTTGACTGTTCTTTTTCCTTCCTGATGAGTCCTAGCAAGAAATACTTTATTGAAAGAGGACGAAATTTCCTACAACTTTTGTACAACAAAGTTTCTTTCTAAACTCAAACTAAGCGAGCTGCAGTATTTCGAAAATCGAAATAATTTCTCACTTTTCCTGAAAGTTGTGTTTCCACCTACCTCGTTGCTCTAAATTACCTGGAACCCCTGTGTATATAATTGATATATACGTATTTCTGTATGACGAAGTATATATATATTAAACATTAGGATAGGATAAAAACCACTGCTTACCACAGAAGAAGATTCCTGCGGCATTGGTGCCCGAAAAAAAAAAAAACCATGAACACACATAGAATATAATTTTCGAGCCCATGGCTCTACGCAGTTGGCTGCGAGCCACCAGCGTGCAGTCTTCTCAGTCCTACTGATGTAGAGCCATGGGCTCAAAAATTATATTCTATGTGTGTTCGTGGTTTTTTTTTTCCGGGTACCAACGCCACAGGAATCTTCTTCTGTGGTAAGCAGTGGTTTTTATCCTATCCTAATGTTTAATATATATATACTTTGTCATAGAGAAATACGTATATATCAATTATATACACAGGGCTTACAGGTAATTTAGAGTGACGAGGTAGATGGAAACACAACTTTTAGGAAAAGTGAGAAATTTTTTCGTGAAGTTCTTATGGCTTGAATGGTGGTCCTCTTACGCCACAAATAGTTTCTTTATCCATGTATTTACTGGATTTGATACAATATCAGCTTTTTTTGGCCATGAGAAAGAAAATTTCTGCTGCCTCATCTGAAAGTAACATGCATGCTAAATTCTCGGAACTCCTAGCCTCCATAGCTAGCACCTGGAGAAAGTGCAGGGGAACAGCTCATCTTTGAACAGTACAGATAAATTGCTTGTGGAACATTCAAAGACTCAGATACGAAATGTGTACGAAATCTGCCCGAAATGCATTCTAGCTAGCTCGGTTGCCACCAAAATCAGACGTGTCAACGTTTCACTCTATACGCAATTACCACCAAGTGCAAGCATGGCTGGGTCATGAAACTTACCCATTGCCATGCAGTTGAAGGAAAGGCTCATGCAGTCTTATTCCAGTTACAATAATAAAAGATGCTGCTGCACCTGAGTTTATTCCGAAGGTTGTACCATGTTCCTGCAAGAAGCCTTGTACTCCACGCTGCAGCAGTTGCAAATCAGGATTGAGTTGTTCAGCTGCTTGCTAAAACTGCTCTGGCCTTTCTCGTGAAAACATTCCTAAAGCTGAAATAGATGTAGGAGAGGAAGCGTTCTTCGACCTCAAGGAAGCTTCTCCTGATGCAATGGCTAAATGAGACACAATACTAGATGAGGAAATTGATAAGCTGTGACAATCCAAACGCAGAGAAATTGATTTATGATTACTTTTTAACTTATTACGAATTTATTATGACTTAATATGCATTCATTTCCACTCTATTATCATGAATAATGGAGCGGATGTACCAGACTGCTCTATTACTAATGGTAATAGAGTGGTCTGGTACCTCAGTGGTTAAGGCATCTGACTGGAGATCGAAATCCCGGTCTCAGCTGTGATTTTCAAAGGTCAATTACCTGGTATTCAGCTCTGCCACAGCTTGCTGTGTATATGAAGTAAGGCAGAACACTTCTGTGGTTTGAATTCCATGTTAAGCTGTAGGTTCCGTATACCCAGTACTATTTGCTATTGAGGTTAGATGCATTGAACAGTGAATCGAAAACACTGGCACCTGGTAACTGAACAATCCTTCGGTATCTTCCGGTCAACAATTGCGTATGATTATTGAATTGACCATCAGTAATCAAAGTACAGTACATATATATACTGTGTCATGCAGAAATACATATATATCAATTATATATACAGTATATGAAAAAGTACATGGAAACCCTACTTTTATGAAAAGTGTGAAATTTTGCTGATTTTTTTTAGGAGCTGCAGCTCACTTTTGAGTTTAGAAAAAACTTTGTGGTACAGAAGTTGTAGGATATTTTATCCTCTTTCAAATTGGAAATAAAGTATTTCTTGCTAGGACTCATCAGGAAGGAGTTATAGATGAAAAACTGAAAAAAGTACCAAACTTTTGACATTATTTTGGTCACAGAAAATTGTGCCGAGGGTATTGGAGGTTGAAAATTTGCTTTCTGCACACTCTCACCAATATATACAAGATAAAAAAAAAAATCTTCTATTGCAAGGTAGAACCACCCCGTTACTGGTTTATATCTCTACGTAACATGAACCACCACTGAGGCAATGTTTAATTTCATATTTTTCTGTGTTATTTTTTAATTTTTGTTTAAGAATAATATCTATTAATTTAATAACATTTGCTATCATCTCCATTTGTATGTCTGTGAAACGTTTTTATGATTTATCTACTAATTTTTCAGAACTTCTCTTCGACTCATTATACAACTCCCTGTTGTCTTTTAGTAAGAGTGAAAGTTTTTGCAGAGGTGCATTAAACATCGTTTTTATAGTGTTCAAAAGAACGAAAGTAACAATCTGTTCATTGCAGTGTCTTTACCAAATACTATTCTGTATCACTGTGTCATCTGATGAATTTGACACAGATGACAAATTCCTCTGCTCAACTCGCACAAATCTCAGCGGTTGGTCTACAACACCCATTTTGTATATATCATGTTACACTGCTAAAGAAGTGTTATTTCTCTGATTATTGCAATTATTTTTGTGTGTTCGTTTCTTATATATGTATATATTTTACAGCTATTGATGTAACCAAGGTACAACCATCTACAACTCTGCCTAAAAAAAAAGAGGTAAGTGTGCTGTGTTTCTGTTGGATTTCAGTGTCTTTGTTTCCTGCTGGGCATGTTTGATATAAATAATTATTTGGATAAAAACAAAGGTAAACCAAGGCTAGCAAAACTCTGGCTGTGAAAATACCCATACATTTGTGACTTTTTATGGGAGAGAAAGATGGACATGAACACAATAGATTTTTAATTTTTGAAACGAGCTCTTGGTCCAATGGAAAACTATTTACTTGTACAAACACACATTTGTATGGAGCTTTAGCAGTTGGTCCTGTGAAGAGAGGTTGTAATCTCTGCCCTGCCTCATGTATAAGGGTCTCACCCACCTTCCGTTACTCATAGGAACAAATGATCCCATGCTGATGCTCTTTATTAACATTCAGAGTACCCTATCGACACTCATGCCAGTATTCATTGTGATAAAAACCTCAATACCAACTTTACAATCTGTTAAGTCAGTTTATACATTGGATTTGCCGAGAAATAATTGCCAATGAAAATTATAACATTGTTGGTGCCAAAGGCTAACCTCCCAATAACACTATTTCAAGTTTCTCAATTTACCTGAAAATTACCTTGGATTTTGCTTTTATTTAAGAAGCTCTGTTTTGTTGCAATCTCTCTTGCTTTTGTATTTTTCTCTATTTACTGTAGTTATAAACCTTATTTGAAAAAAAAAACTCTTTTAGTTGGTTTTCAGATCTTCTTGTCTTTACTGCAATTCAATCAGCCTTGCTAACAAAACCTCATTTCTGTTGCCTCCAGTATCTTTTATGTGAAACCCTCCCATTTCTATAAATTTCTAGTGGTTTTTCTTAACATCTGTAAATTTATCTTCACTTCCATAATTGGTCACTCAGACTGACACTGAATAACTTCCTTTACCCTAACTAATTTCTTCTTTATTTACACTTCATTAAAACATGCAAGCTCTAAGGAGAGATATTGTGATACATGCTGTTTCTGAACACTTTTGCTTGCATGCCTCTACAAATAAACTCCTGGCTTCAACTGTATTTCTTTTTGACTGTTCTCAACTCCAATTTTTAAGATTACATACCTCTTTCACCATTATTAATTATTGATACTATCCCTGGAATGTGCACATAATCATTCAAACTTATGCATTTAAATTATAGGTAAATATAGTTACTTTTTGTGGTACGATTACTTTGAAACTCTAAATTTTAATACTATGAGTGTTGGTATAGGTTTTTATTTGCTCAAAATTCTGTTAGTTGTGATTTAGTGCTGTGTTTACATTTTTGAACATTACGCTTGAGCTCAGATTATTATTATTATTATTTTAAAGTGTGTAAATATTGTTTAAATTTGATTTAGTTCTTGGTATTCATAATATAGTGCACTTCCTGATAGGCAATATTAAGTGTATTTAATTACTGATTCGTAGAGTCTTTAGTTTAAATATACTTGTGTTGCAAGTTAATTTAGCCATCTTCTTGAAGTTTAGGTGGGTGTTTCTCTCATGTTCTATATTTTATTTCGTTAACTGCTGTCAGTAATTGTGTGTAATCATGGGAGGAAATTCTGGTAATTGTCATAGATTAGTGAGGGTGGGAATACTTTTGAAGTGGTGTGAGAAATTGATGCAGTTGGGAGACTGTAGGGCCATCAAAAATGAAGAAATTGAGAGGCTCTCCCATGGTTGTGTAGATATTACGAGGTATGTCCACAAAGTAAGTTCCGTTTGGTTATATAAAACAAACGTGTACAGATACAGAAAAAATATTTATTGTACAAAAATCTGCAACTGTAAAACTACTTTTCTACATAAATTCTGAAATTTTGTAGGCACTTGTCATAGTGTGGCACAAATTTTTGTATGCCTTCTTCATAGAAGGTTGCCACCTGTGTATTCAACCATGTGGTAACATGTTCTTTCAGCTCGCCATCATCATTGAAGTGTTGACCACCAAGGACAGATTTTAGGCGTAACAAGAGATGAAAGTCACTAGGAGCGAGGTCCGGGCTGTACGGAGGATGATCAAACACGTCCCAGTGAAATTCCCATAAGATTTGTTTGGGCACATTCGAAGTGTGAGGTTGGGCATTATTGTGGGAAAAAAAAACACCTTTTGACAGTAATCCTCGGCGCTTGTTCTGTATTTTGCAGCGCAATTTCTTAATGGTCTTGCAGTAACCATGTGCATTGATTCTTTGGCCTCGTGGTAAGAAATCAGTCAGCAAAATGCCATTTGTATCCCAAAACACGGTGCACTTGACTTTTCGAGGTGTCAAGATTTGCTTAGGCTTAACCTTCGTTGGGGCTAAAGTGTGCTTCCATTCCATTGACTGCCGTTTTGTTTCAGGGGTGTCGTACAATACCAAAGTTTCATCCCACGTGACTATCCGACAAAGAAAACCATCGCCTTCTTCATTGTAGCGTGTCAAAAACTGAAGTGCACTGCCCATCCGTTGTTTTTTGTGTTGTTCAGTAAGAATTTTGGGTACCCAATGTGAGCAAAGTTTTCGAAATTTCAGGTTTTCAGTAACAATTTCATGAATTAGTGATCGTGAGATTTGCGGAACTTCCATAGCAAGGGCGCTAAGTGTAAACTTATGTTTGTCCTTAATCTTCTCTTCAATTGTGTGAACCAGTTCATCAGTAACCACAGACGGGCGTCCACTTCGTTCTTCATTGAACAGTCTGACCCATCTTGTAACCATTGAACCACTCAGCATTTTGTCCGTAAACCTCTCAGATTTGCCGATGAATTTCCTTTGGTTTAACTTTCTTTTTATTTAGAAAAAAAATCACAGGTCTGATTTGACACGCGATGGCATTTTCAATTACGGCTGACATTACAAACAAAGCACACGTCGGCAGCAGCGATCTGAAAATGGTGTACATGTCTTCTCCTTGAGTCAGAGTAACTGCCGTGCATGCTCAGAACTGCGATTGTAGCGCTGCCGCGGATAGAAATAGAAATGGAACTTACTTTGTGGGCGACCCTCATATATTTAAAATAGGAAGATATTAGAACAGGAGGTAAGGATTGGTACCATTGAGGCAGAACTGATACATTGTAGGGATGAATTTAATAGGCTGTGGTGGAAGGGGAAACAGAAGTGGTTGGGAACTGGCAACTGGGAAAAGGGAAACCAGAATATGACAGGCTTCTGATTCTTTTGTTGTTAGGTTTGAGCTATTGCCAGAGTTACAGCAATGAGCCTTCCGTAGTTGTTGGTGTGGAGAAAAAGTAGCAGACTTATTGGAAAATTTGTTTAGGTAAGTTTAGTAGACAAGGGTTAAGGACAAAAACATCATGCTGCTAGATAGTAGTGGAAGTGGTGTGGGCTCAATGCTATAGGAAAAAATAAGATAAGATTTTTAGGTCAAGAGTTTCTTTAAACCAAGTGCTTCTCTTGCTCAGGAAATAGTATATTCAAGGATGAGTCAGTATTGGATGTGATCTGGAGAAAATAGCAAAAGCAAATTTTGTTACGCAGTTACAAAATTTATAAGATACCCCGACAAGGTGCTCCACTCTGATCTCTGTCCTGAGATGCTATGATCGACTACAGATGAATTCCACTGTGAGGAGAGTGAAGCTAGATCTAGAATGGCTTCTTATATCTGGCATTGATTGCGACATGGGCTTGGTGCCTGTAATAGGTGACATTATACTAGGCACGGTCAACACCTCAATAGTAGTGGGAAGGGAGTTCTTCCAGATTTGATAGCCAGATTTTAAATGGAGCCACTGCCACTCATGAAAGGATTCCTGTAGTTAATGCTATTAGGTTTTAGATTAGGGTCAGGTATTAGGTAGAGTGTCTAAAAAAAAAAAAAAAAAAGTTATTTTAAGCAGTAATGAGTTTTCAGACCCCAAAATTAAAAACTGTGCAGGTATTAATATACTGTAGTATATCAAAATATCAGATGGTTATCAGACAAAGTGAATTGCTAGTTTATATAAGTTAATTGAATGCTTTCAATAGAATTGTTGTTTTATGCTTGTCTGAACACCATAATAACTATTATTATTTATTTATTGTATGGTAATTCAGAAACTTTTAAGAATGTTGAATAAAATACATACACGGCAACTTTACAAGATTAAAAACATATATCTAGATTATCAAACATAGTTTATCGATTCCTGAGTTGCCAGCAGGAAGTCCACAGGATCACCAGTGTAAGATCTTGTCAGACATTCTTCACAATACGACCAATAGTCTGAATCTTTCCGCATTCGCATAAGGTGGATAGTTGCTTGCCCCACTTTTACAGGGAGTGTGGGCATCTGCCATGTCGAGTTCTGATTCTGTTGAGTGTGGACCAAGTTTTACGAGGTAAATCAAAACCTGGTGGCTTTTGAGTAAAGCAAGGTATGCTGTTATTTTGGTGTACAGTCCACTGCTGGATCCAAGCTTTACTGATGTTGAAATCGTCACATATAACCTGTTCTAATGGAATCTGTTAGGGGGAGAAAACCACATACCGGGGTAGAAATTTCGTTTTAATCACCTTAACTAACCTCCAACATGCTTTTAGTACTGTCAAAATATTCACTAATTAAACTGCTAAACCATGTGTGAGCCTCTATAAATCAACAGTAAGAAATTACAGCCACCACTTTCCTTATTATCCTTTAGGAAAGAAAAGATTACTATTCACTATGAGAAGTGTGCATTGTTCAATAAAAAAATTTCAATATATTTTCAAAGTCACATCCAAAAAGTCACAATTACAGTTGAAGTTGGCAATTGGACAAATCATTTCCTAAACTGCAAGCTACGAAGAGGAATAAAAGAACTGACTAACCCTCGTTAATAAATTATCAAAGCATCATAGTCCCTGTTTACAAGTCACATGTTCAGAAAAATTTAACATGGCTGCCAAGACTGCGAGGTTGGTACTACTTCCGTAACTATTTTCACAGCCTACCCAGACGCCACTAGGCGGCTATTCACAATTCTGCCTAACACATCGATTGCTTCAAGACTTTTAATCCAAATGATGGCATCTCTGAGACAGAGGCCGTTTTATACCTGACACCTGTAGCATCTCGCTACTAAAAACAGTTTGGAAAAATCCTGTGATCCCCAGTGTTCAAAATTTTACAGTGTATAATATTCGGCTTGTTGATTTGTTAAGTTTATGTTGACTTTTGCTCTGAACTTACTCAGTTTATTGTAAAAAATTCAAGTATGTTTGCGGAATGATACTGACTTCGTATGAGATGAAGGTACTTCCCCTGACGGGCTATTTGACTTCACCTTTTTGGACATTTCATATGATTTTCAAATTTCAGGTTTCAAAACTTATGTTATCGTGTTCTATGATCCATCCTGTTTACAGTGGTATCACTTTTATTTCTATCCCTGATATATTTTATAAGTTATTAATCTTGCCAAAATCGAGGTGGTGTAAAAAGACGATGCCATTAGGCTAATTTTCAGTTTTATTGCAATTATTATTAGAAAAATGTTTATTTTGAGAAAGTGTTCTCTTCAAAAAAATTCTCTAATTTTATTACCCATTTAAAAAGTGATTCTGTTTATTGAAGTAGTCATAGTCGTTCACAGTTTAAATTTGAAAGTTCCCACTTTTTCCTTTCTGGCATAGTTACTTTAAAAACTGATTTAATGTTTGTTCAACTCTGTGGAATGCTTCAATACTTTTATATGTTATGCAGTATTCTTGGTTCTTATATAAACATTACTTGTTAGCTCCAAAAATTATCGAAAACATATTATTATGGGGTGTTGAAAATGCGAGTGTGTTTGATGAAGTTTTAAAATCATGTTTACTTTATTTATTCTTCCTGAAACTATTCATTTATAGTGAATTTTACTTTCTCCCGATTCGTTATTATTATAAATGTACTTTACTGCATCGAAAAGTGTTGAAAAATTGTGATATGATCACGTAACTAAAATCGATTGTTTACAAGTTGAACTCTTGAAGATTTAGGTGAGTTTGAAAGTTATTTTCTGTTATTAACTGTCTGGTTAGAGCTTATATTATATGTTGGTTTACTTTTCTGATTTTAAATCGCTCTACTTTTGGTTATCAGCTGCAGTATCGGCTTCTGTATCAATCCCGTCCTCCATATCCTGTAGTGACGAGGTGAACAATTTTACAATTTCTGAAAGGCTTACATCATCCCCTATACCCTGTATCTAAGAAATGTAGAATTTAACAAATTCTAAGGTGCTTACAAACCACTTCAAACAATCTGTGGCTGATTCTGTTATATATATATGTCTCTCCAGTAGCTTGTGGGTCATAGACAATAAAGCAATTGGTCTGTAGTTTTTTGGACTGTCTGCATGCTTTCCTTGTTTTAGTATAGCTATTGTCTTAGAACATTTAAATTCTTGTAGAATATTGCCAGACTGCATAATATTCATAAAGAATTGTGCCATCCATTTTTTGGTGTACTTGCCACAATTGAGTAGGAATTCAGGGTGTATGTTGTCAAGCCCTGCGGCTTTTCTTGGTGAGGTTTTCTTAAGGGCCTCCAAAATATCTTCGGTGGTAAAGGGGTGGGAGTATTCGGTTTCTGTGGCAGGACTAGTTATATCAAACATATGTGAGTTTGATTTAACTTCTCATTTCAGTAAAACCAACTTGGAGAAAGGAGGAATTGTAACTAATAATGAAAATTTCATGGTAGTAACTGTATACAAAATACCCTCTGGATGCTTTGCTCTTTTTCTGAATGATTTTAACTTTTACCATTATTTTTAAGCAAAAAAGTAGCCAACATAGTCTTGTGTGGTGATTTAAATGTAGATTTTTTTTTTCAAAAAATAACGTAGCCTGTAAAGTCAATTTGGAATCATCAGTAAGCTCACACAATCTAACTCGGGTAGTTGATTTTTCCACTAGAATAATGGATATTAACCCATTAACACTTTAATAGGAACTAGCTATAAGATAATGCTTTTAAAGTTCGGTGAGTAATATATGATGAATCGGTTGGTCATTTAAAAATTTCCTTAATACCAAAACCTGAAAATATTGTCAAAATACACTAGGTATGAATGGAAAATACATCATTTCATGTTTTAAATTGATATATTTAATAAGCATTTTTTATATATTGGCGATAATTTGACTACCAGTAGTTCAGTGACTCAGTATTGATTTCATCAACACAGGCTTGCAAAAAAAAAATTGACACTACGTCTATCAGTTTAGCTATTCCAGAAGAAAATACTCGATTGTTTATAATGGAATATCCAGCAGATTAATTAAACTCTTCTCCACAGAATTGAGTACTGTACCAAGCTATATGTTTGCTGTGTCTTTACTTTGGGATACCTTCCCAGAAGGGCTTAAGTGTACTGTAGTTAAGCCACTCTCCAAAACAGGGGATAAGTCAATTTGGCATGGGCTCGGTACTTATAGATTCTATTGACAGGTGGGGTTATACTAGGCATGGCCTAAACCTCGATAGTAGAGGGAAGGGGGTTCTTTCAGATATGATAGCAAAACGATTAATTGGGGCCACAATTTCACATGAAAAGATTCCTGTTGTTAATGGTGTTAGGGCAGCTCCTTTTTTAGATTAGGGTCAAGTATTAGGCAGAGAGTTTTAACAGATATTAGTTTAAACAATAATGAGTTTTCAGATACCAAAATTAAAATTGTGTAGGGATTAATTTATTACATCAGAATGTCAGAAGGTTATCAAACAAAGTGGATGAATTGCTAGTCCACATAAATGAATTAAATGCTATCTATAGAATTGATGTTTCATGCTTGTCTGAAAACCATATAACTACAGGAATAGGTATGTCAAATGTAACTAACTTTAATTTAGCTTCTGATTATTGTAGAACAAACTTGAAGAAAGGATGAGTTGTCACCTATGTTAGAAATGGTTATAGTTTTGAGGATATAAGTATTAGCGAGTATTGTCCAGATCAGCATTTTCAAGCCTGTGCTACACGGTTAAAATTCAATAATGATATTTTCATAATAGTAACTGTATACAGAGCATCCTCGGGAAACTTTTCTATTTTTCTGAACCAATTTGAACTCTTTATTAACATTTTTAAACAGAAAAGTAGTTATCATAGTTGTATTTGGTGATTTTAATGTAGATTTTTTAAATAACTTACCCTGTAAAATCATGTTCGAATCATTAGTCAGT
The DNA here is from genome assembly GCA_031002005.1 of Vandiemenella viatica. NCBI lineage: Eukaryota > Metazoa > Arthropoda > Insecta > Orthoptera > Morabidae > Vandiemenella > Vandiemenella viatica. Next base: position 195,011,422 of record JARYHS010008074.1, on the reverse strand, counting down.
TCATTCAATTTAACTCAGGTATTTAATTTTCCAATTAGAATAATGAATAATAGTCACTCAGCTATAGATAATGTTTTCCTAGATACCTCAAAATTCAGTTATACAATCAAGCCAGCTATCAATGGACTTTCAGATCATGATGCCCAGTTATTAACTGTCAACACTTCAATATAAACTAGCTCCAAGAGTTATATTTTTAAACTTTTATAATAAATGATGAATCAGTTACTTGTTTTAGGAAGTGCCTCAACACCACTTACTGTGAACATGTTTACTGTGAACAAGGTATGAATGGAAAATACAACATTTTTAGTAGTAATGTATTAAATTACTTTGAAAGTTACTTCCCCTTAAAAAAGTGTTGTGCTTCTCGAAAAGAACAAAAACTGTGGATAACTCTAGGCATTAGAACATCATGCATTTGTAAAAGTAAGTTATATATTGCCTCTAGGATCAGTCATAATGCTAATGTTAAAACACATTACAAGCAGTACTGCAAAATACAGAAAAAGGTTATTAAAGAATCTAAAAGTATGCACTACAAACAGAAAATTCATAATTCTGAAAATAAAATTAAGACAATATGGGACATTGTAAAAAAAGAAATAGGAAACAATAATCAAACCAGTGATGTCATTTTTATCAAAGAAAATTTAGTAGAATCTAATTTTTCAATTGCTTATATATTTAATAAACATTTTTTGTCTGTTGCTAATAAATTGACTGCCAATAGCTCAGTGACACAAAGTATGGATTTTGTGAGACCAATCTTCAAAGAAAAATTTAACATTTTCTGTAAATTTAGCTTCTCCAGAAGAAATAAGAAAAATTATCAGATCTCTTAAGAACAAATACTCAAGTGGTTATGGATGAGATTTTCATTAGATTAATTAAACTGTGCTCCACAAAATTAAGCAATATACTGAGTTATCTGTTTAATATATCTTAACTTGAGGGTACCTTTCCAGAAAGGCTTAAGTGTGCTGTAGTTAAACCACTCTATAAAAAGGGGATAAGTCTTCTGTATCAATTTACCACCATATTTTATTACTAACAGTCTTTTCCAAAGTTTTTGAGAGAGCAATGTACAATAGTCTATGAACACCTTAAAAATAATAAAATTCTAACTAAATCACAATTTGGTTCCCAAAGGGTTATTCAACAGAACAAGCTATATTTGCATTCACTGAAAATGTTTTAGAAGTGATAAATAATAAATTAATTTCTGTGCAAATTTTTTGTGACTTATCTAAGGCATTTGACTGTGTAGATCATAAAATTCTGATACAGAAATTAAAGTAGTATGGTATAGATTGTGTTGTTAATAAATGGCTTAGTTCTTACTTTCTGAATAGAAAACAAAAAGTGTCAATGGAGAATTTTCCATTGTTTTCTGAGTTAGAATTAATCAGATGTGGAGTGCCACAGGGTTCTATATTGGGGCGACTGTTGTTTTTAATATATATAAATGATCTACCCTGTGATGCATCTAAAAACTCAAAATTTGTCCAATTTGCAGATGACACAAACCTAGGAATACTCTAGATTTATCTGCAGAATATATTTCAAATTATGTCTTTGATCTTATTAACAAATGGTTTACAGCTAATGGCTTTGATAAAACTCAGTATATGCAGTTTAGTACATCACACAGATTAACACCAGATATAGACATAAAATTTGCAGGTCAGTCCATTCAAGAGGTAGTGTGTGTGAAATTCCTAGGTTTCCATATTGATCATTATTTAAATTGGAAGGTACATATATCTGATTAACTAAAGCGATTGGGTGCAACCATATTTACAATTTGTACAATTTAAGCTATACATGATCTCTGTATGAGGCAGCTAGTTTATTTTGCTTATTTTCACGCCTTAAAGTCATACGGATTAATATTCTAGGACAATTCTACCCATAGAGACAAAATGTTGACTCCAAAAGCGAGTAATAAGAATTATGTGTGGGGTTAGAACTTCATGTAGAGAGCTGTTCAAGAAGTTGGGGAGTTTTAACATTGGTGTCTGAGTATATATACACATTAATGTCCTTTGTATTCACAAATTATACTTTGTTTGAAACAAATAGTAAAATACACAACTATGGCACTAGAAGTAAATATTATCTTCACAAGGATTACAAGTCGTCGTCATTTGTTCAAAAGGGGGTTCAATGTTCAGGGGTACATATCTTCAATAAGCTCCCAACAAACATTAAATGTCTAGTGGATGATAAGAATAAATTCAGGAAGAAATTTAAAGAATTTTTAATTGACAACTCCTTCTATTCTGTCGAAGAATTTATTTCTAAGGTATCTACAAAATAAACTGACAGTAGTTTGTGTAAATGTAGTTGATATAATTAATGTACGTTGTATGATATAACTGTACATCTTCTGGTGTATGTATTATTTTGCTATGCAATTGTTTTTCTGTAAATTGACAACTGTCCACATCCCACAGAGCCAGTCTCTTATATTGAGATCAATGGAAAATGAATGTATTGTATCGTATTTATTGAATTACTGTCTTACAACTTTCTCTAAATTTTTTGGAGAAAACAACAGAGTTTGCCAATACCTTAAAAATAAAGTAGCCTAACTAAATAACAATTTGATTTTCAAAAGGGTCATTCAATAGAACAAACTAAATTTCTGTTCACTGACAATATTTTAGAAGGAATGAATGATTAATTACTGCCTATAGGAATTTTATGTGATTTGTTTAAGGCATTTGATTGTGTTATCAAATATAGTCTTCACAGGTATGTGTCATAAAAAGACAACTCTGAAAACTATCTCTGTTGTCTTCATCCGGTATCTTGCTTTCAAAAATTGAGAACTAAACTGTCGGTACACAGTGGGTAGAAGGGTTTATATAAATTCTTCATTCTCACGTCATACACCAGCCGGCCAATGGATATCATAGCTCTGTAGGAGGGCCACTCGGTTGTGCTGTGCAGCCTTTCTCATGCCGGCTTCGTTACAGTTGAGAAATGAAAGTGACAGTTTCTACACATCACTGGAGTCCTGTGTCTCTGTTATAGGTGTTGTGATTGAGACTTATTTTGATGGCTTGTTTTATGACATACTCACAAAAATATAGGGTCTGTGCCAGCACTTTCACAAACTGTGGAAGCCTTGGAAAATCTATTTTATAGCCACTGTGAGTGACATGTTCTGCGTCTGCAGACATCTCTAGTTGCAACAGGTAAAGATTGCACTTATGTTGAGCATAGCACGTCTCAATGAAGCGGATGGTCTGCCTGATGTAGAATTTTCCATATTCACAGGGTATGCTATAAACTGCTGGCAACCTTAAACCCAGTTCATCTTTCATAGGTTGAGGTAAATCTTAAATTTTTACAGGCAGGAGGCAGATACTCCTGATCTCTTAGTAAGTCAGTATCCTCCTAATCTCCCAAAATGCGACTAAAGTAAAGTAATTATTTGCGAGTAGGTCTTGGATGCCACATTGATGTGAAAATGTGTGAGTAGCTTCTTTGTGCTTGAACTTTGCAAATATTGTGTACAAAATGCCTGGCGTCAAATGAATATCAATTGTGAGTGAAACAATTTATATTGTCACATTATAGATACTGCTTGAATTTACTTCTAATCCATACTTAATATTATAAATGTGAAAGTAACTCTGTCTATCTGTTTGTTACATTTCTTGGGGTAAACAGCTAATCCGATCGTGATGAAATTTGACAAGGAGATACTATTTAGCATTAGGATGGACGTTGGATACTTTTTTCTGAATAAATAATACACGTTGTCATATAATTTTGAAAAATAAAACAGTGATAGACAAACGCTTAGGATGTGTAGGTCACTGTAGTACCATTCTGTATAATGGGCTGGTAGCTCAGTAGTTAATGCATTGCTTACTAATATTTGACCGTGCTCTCCGGTTCAAATCCTGGTGGAAGCAAAGATTTTTAAGAATTGTTTACGATCAAATGAGCCATGTCTGAATGGTCAGTTGTTCGGATTCCATTTTAAACTATAGATACCACAAATTTAGGGGTTCAAAGCATTGTAACTTGTACGCGGTCTAACAATGCTGTAAGTATACATTTTTTTACGCTATATTGATCATGCAGGCAGTGTTTCTCTTGCAGTTAGTGTGTGTGTGATTTGTACTAATCTATACTAATATTATAAATTTTAATATCACACATTATATTCTCAATTTAAAAAAAGTACATTCTCATGGAGCCTGTACACGAGTTTTCCCACACAGACCCACGGCTACACCAACCAATGCCCAGACAAAGAATACCTTATTGTAAGACTTATCAACTTAGATATTATTGCTACCCCATTCACTACACAACATTATTTCGAATTCAACAATGACTACTTTATACAGAAGGAAGGCCTACCAATAGGAAGCCCAATATCTGGAATAATGGCCTCCATCTTCATGGATTACATAGAAAATGAAATATTCGAATCCATTGTCCCTAATAAACAATAAAAATGCAATCTATTGGCTTCAATATGTAGATGATGTAATTTGTCTCCTAAATGAACCACCAGCAAGCATGAAAGAATTTCACACAGACATTAACAACATACACAAAAATATCAATTTTACTATGGAGACAGAAACAACCAACCAACTACATTTCCTAGACATTACAGTCAAAAATATTGTTAACAAGCACAGTTTTAGCATATATAGGAAACCCACCAACACTGACATAATCATCCACCAAAGCTCCAATTACCCCTCCAGTCAGAAACAGGCAGCACTCAGATATATGTTACCCTTGATGAATCAAATACCACTCTCTAAGCACAACTATAACAAGGAACTAAACAGCATAACACACATAGCTGTGAACAATGGTTACAGCAGCAACACAGAAAAAAAAAAGCTTAACCAAAAAATCAGAAAACAAACAAACAATAACATACATCAAACATCCAATGATCAACACATAAAACTACAAACCATCTCACAAAAAGACAACAAACATTGGTACACAATGACATATCAAAACACACACAAGATAGCGAACGTCTTTAGAAAAATGGGAATAAAAATAGCATTTAGAACCAAAAACACTATCCAAAAACAGCTTAACAGAAGTACATTTACAAACAAATACCATCAATCTGGAATATACCAATTAACGTGACAGCAGTGTGACACTGTATACATAGGACAAACAGCCAGAAAATTTGAAACCAGATACAAGGAACACCTGAGAGCTCTCAGATGTACCAACCACTCAAAATTCGCCGAACACTTGTTACAACAGAATCATTCACACACCAATATATAAACGGATATACAAATACTAAAATTAATAATCACAACAAAAACATGCTGACAGTTCAGGAAAACCTTCACATACAAAAAGCAATCAATAATGGTAAAAAAAGTTATGAATGAATATATACACCTAACAAACCAAACCTTGTTCAAAACACTAAAACAGGAATAAATAGCACACATCCTATAATCAAAACATACCGCCACAGAATAGACCCAGCTAATGACCACAGATTCAAAATAAGAAATAGTTTGACAACACATAATCTTTGGCTCACGACTTTTGGATGTCAACAACAACAAAAAACTTTATATACAGTTTGTGGCTGGTGAAATTACCTAAAATGCAGAATACACAAACTTTGGACAGTAGTGATAGTGTGAAAAGAGTAGCTGGTATGGAAACATGAACTTGCGCATGTTAATGCATATATAAAAACTGTTAGTACCTATTTAATATTTTCAGAAAACTGTACAAAAATCAAACAACATCATTGTGTGTGTATATATATATATATGTGTGTGTGTGTGTGTGTGTGTGTATATGTTTATCTAGCGCACTGAAGATGCCTTGAAAAAAGGCGAAACGCGTATGCCATCAAAAGCATTTGTTTAGTTTCAAATCAGAAACAACCGACAAAACAGTTATCTAGATTTTAGTTTCTCAAAATATCTCTAGGCAGATGCTACATTAGTTTCTCCATAAATACATTGTATATGATGAGATGTTAAGTCTGGTGAGAAAAAAATAATATTTTGTCTAACAGCAAGATCAAACTACTCAATAATATATATTACAAGGAAAATGGGAGCTTATATGCATGCCAATAATGAGAGTGGGGGACTTTACGCTTACCTCAGGTGATGGAAGTTTTGTAATATCTTTAAGTTTTTATTTTCATTCTAATATTATTTTTAATGAAGGTTTTTCATGCCCCATGATATAATTATAGTATTCTCTTTTTTATATTATTTCAGTTTGAGTTATGTATTTTTCTAAAAAAATATTTACATTTAGAAGCTGTCTGTACATATATGTTTGATGTCATTTCTTCTCATATTGTTAATTTAAAAATTCTGTCCACCAACCGTCACTGCCAAGTACCTGTGTGCATTAACTAGTTAGTTGCTCTCTGTCCCCCACTCCTTTCACTCCGTGTTCTGCTGTTCAAAATTTTTGTGTTTGTGGTTTTGCTGTTTTACACCATGCTGCTGTCACTTTTGGCAAGCAGTGTTTTCTCTCTGTTTCCTTATTTATATTTGCTTAATAATGTTATAATTTAATCACACTGCAGTCCCTTATACATTTTAAATCAGTTTGGAATCTCCGACCAACACTCCAGTTTATTGTATACATATTACAAAAATATTTACATTCACTATAATCTTATACTTTTAATTTCAGATGGATAGCCTACATGCATACAAGATAAACTACTTAAAGTACCTTCTATTCTTGAAGGAAGAAGAACAGTTCTTTATCACAAATTTAATTGAATGTGTTGTTGTAAATGTGATTTTTATGCAAAATATTGTTTTATGTCTTATATTTCATGCTTGTATTTTCATGCAGAATGTAATTATAAAGGAATTTGTATAAAAAATGAACTGATTATTTAAGAGGTAATGGTCTGCTGTCTTAGGTTCCTGCAGCTACATCCCAGTCTTCTATTACACACACACACACACACACACACAAGATGGATGAAAATGAAATTATTCTTTCTGTGGTGGCCTATGCAGGGAATTTTTGGTTATAGTTACTAAAGCTGGGCAAGACTGATTACATACAGTTACAGTTGGATTCAGGGCAGTTACAACAGAGAGTAAAAACATTTAGAGGCAATGGAATGCAACTATACAGACAACAACGACATCAAAGCAGGTCAGAGTGTCAGCAGAATTGAGCTGTGACTGGACGACACTGGGCAGAAGATGGGAGGGAAGGAATTACCATTATTGGCTATAGCTACTCCCCACTATTGATACTATGGATAAGAGAGGCTAACAAAACTCAGGTACACGAGGGGAGAGAGGTCTCTTGCAGAAGGAACATCTTTTGGGCAGCTATGGAATGATGGAGTGACACAAGGATGAAGTTAGAGGTGAGTCGCAGATGACAGTAGGGGCAGCCAGCAGTCTACGGCTATGACAGTCATTATAACAGGTGGGGAAAGCTATTGAAGTAAAAGTAAGAGGGAAGGCATTTAATAGAACCAAGCAATGGGAGTTATACCCTATGAAGTAGTAAAGGGAGTTAATAATGTCAGTATTGTACATAACTGATGTAAATAAATTGTACATATGTGAATATCCTTACTGAGAGTTTCAATTATGAGTACTACTGCTCACATGACCAAAGAGTCTTACCCACAATTTATATGTTCCCCTTGGGAGTGGCAGAGTGAAAATAAAATAAAAATTCGTCAGTCCATCACATTTCGATAAGTACGGAACTTACTCATACCTCCTCACAATAAAGTTTTTAGTGTATGTTTTATATCTATATATTAATTCCTTTGATGGGTACATGTATGTGTTACAGTACCTATACAAAAAATATACTGACATATGAGTTCTGTTGAGAATGAATTTTTCAAGTTGTATAATAACCAATAACCGAATCAAAACAGCTGCTTCCCACTCTAACAACCAGTATTTGGGAACATCTGTGATAGGAATTTGCTTTCAAATAAATTTCTCTATAGGTAAACTTCCTAGTTCGTAAATAATCGGTGATTTTATATGAATAATGAGAGAGTGGAGGCTTTCCCAATGTGTCAACTGTATAAAATGTTCTCAGAACTCCCACTGGTAGAGTGTGTCAATTTGATGCTTTTTTTAATTAAGGAAAGTAAGATTAGCAGCTTAGCCTACTTCATGGTGTGTTCTACTGGTGGAAGGCCCCATAATATTTTACAATATATAAATGAGTTTGAAATCTTACTGAGACACATGAAGTATATAAAATAGCATCTGTAGATATAGATTAAGGTGCTAAAATTTACAGAGATTTGTTATAAGAGAAAACCAGTTTTTTCTTTGATTCGAAAGGTGATATTCACTGTGAATTTCTTCCAAAAGTGAGAGCATTCATTAAGGAAAAGTAGTTGTGATGAGATACCTTTATTAAGCAGAGAAGGCGTAGAAGCTGAAGGCTGGACGCAATAGTGTTCGTTGATCCTTCATGAAGGTGCTCCCACTGGTGATAAGATCTTGTCTAGAATGTGATTAGCTTGATCCCTAAATTCTTTTTCTATTGATTTAGTTCCCGCAGAGCTCATGTTCCCAAACGAATATTCTATCCTAAACATGCCTTGGAATTCATTGATGCAACTGTGGAAAATTCTCGAGGATAACCATGCTAACTCTCAAAATAAGTTTTTCGATGAACAGTTTCCTTTTTTATTTATACAAAAAAGGCAGAAATGCTAGATGTAACTTAGAAGTCCTGTGTGGATAGAATTGAGTAATGTTTTAAGAGTTGGTGCATTTTCTATTGTTAAATGCTCTTCTATTGTAACATGGGGGCAGATGCAGACATATTTCTTGCAGCAAATATTCAGCATGTCTAACGTGAAACTAAAATTATATAGACAGATTCTTACATCCCCTCTCCCCCCCCCCCCCCCAGAAATGAAGAAAGTGTCCCACATGGGTCATGTGACTTTCCTAGCAAGCTGTGTATTGTTACTTGCAACTAAATATGCACAAATCATTTTAATCACATAACATCGAAATATATAAAGGCAAGAAATTAACAAAACAAGAAGAGTAGTGGATACCAGTAACTTACACGGGTGAGCCAAAACATTATGACTACTACCATGGGGGTATCCAGTGAGGGGCAGCCGCCTCCCCCCTCCCCCTAGAAAAAAAATAAAGTTGCCTTCAGTATGCTTCGGCGAGTGAAGAACTGGCTCAGGAGCACTTTGGGAGATGAAAGATTGACTGGATTATGCCTCATAAGTGTGCATCGAAATTTCGTGAAAGAACACCATGAGATATTTACAAAGTTATTGAAAAATGTTCTGAGAATCCGAGATGGTTAATGTTTAGATAAAAACAATAACAGAGTTACGATCTTAATTATCTACATAGTAGGTCCTTAGAGTAAGTGGTTATATTAATCAATAATAAAAAATACTTTCCTCAAGGGTTTGAGTTTCATTCTGTAAGAAATTTTTCAGTCCCCCGCCCTACTTCCTCGGAACCAATATGATTCCCCCCCTCTAGTTCTGATCCTGGAAATGCCCTTGACTACTACCCATTGTGAGATTGAATGCTGTCTGGTGACCTGGGTTTGTCTTGCGGTAAGGAAAATAATTATATAAGCCAAGCAGAGACGCAACGAAAAAAATGTGGCAAATGCGGAAGTCCACTCACATAAGTGACTTTAACAAGGGGCAGATTGTTAGGGTCTGTAGCCTAGAAACTAGCATCTCGAAAACGGCATGGCTGGTCGGCCGTTCGCGTACTTCAGTAGTGAGCCTCTATGAAAAGTGGGTGAAGAACCATGGAGGAAGGAATAATATGGAGACGACGCAAGAGACCTTTACCACGCATGGGAGTGAAGCAGGCCGGCGGAGGAGTGGGGGGGCATGGCCGGAGTGGTGGGGGCTTGACCGCTTCCCAACAAACACGGGGAATATGTACAAACACCTCAAGGGGACTCTAGGATAAACGTGACGCCGCAATCTGGTGATGGATTGTTATGTAACTCGATGAGACAAATAAAAAATGAAGAATAAAATTTTTTGATATCCTGCTTAGTTTTCGAGATATTCTGTCTCAAATTTGAAATGGTTTTGGTTGAAATTCAGAAGAAAAAATTATTCAAAGTCAAATTTTATGATGAATTTTTATTTAAAAAGACGAGACAAATAAAAAATAAAGAGTAAAATTTTTCGATATTTCACCTAGTTCTCGAGATATACTGTCTCAAAAGTGAGGTGTCTTGAGTTGAAATGCAGAAGAAAAATTTCGCAAAAGTCAAATTTAATGATGGATTCTTATGTAACACGACGAAAAAACTCGATAATAAGGAATAAATGTTTTCGATATCTTGCTTAGTTTGGGGGATATACAACATCCAAATTGAGGGGTTTAGGTTTGGATGCAGGCTGGACCAAAAATTAATTCTGTCAAATCCACAATGATTACATGGTTGACATGCAGAATGGATATTTCAGTTTTATTACTACCACTTGTGGTTAGTCTGAAATGTGTCCTAGACCAGAAAAAAAGTAAGAGGACCCACTCTAGGGATGAGCAACCCAGACATTTTGTAGGCTGGTACCAGAAATAAAATGTTTATTCAGTCACCTTAATGAACATTCTCTTGATCAAGATGTGTTGTCTAATTTCACAGCCCTACTTATTAGGACAATTGTAAAAAAATTATCTCTCAGTTAGATTTAGATACGGGGGGGGGGGGGGGAGAATTGTTGTAAAAAAAAAAAAAAGAGACTAAATTAGAAACACATTCCCCAAATTGATTTTGTTCAAAGGCCAATAACTTCTTTATTTATGAAGCCCATTTTTATTTCTGCATGAACCTGTTTCAACATAAATAGATGAGAAAGATTTCAAAATCGGTAAATAGGTATAGACGTATTTACAAACAGAAACAAGTCTTATATGAAGCTTTAAAAATAACCTAAGTCAATGGCCTGAAATAGCTATTTAAAAAATTAATAAAACTCACAGCTTCTCACATAACAGTTAATTTCATCATCCATTGTCAGTATAATCAGCAACGTGACGAAAGAAATCGTAATAGTAAATTCACTGAATCGCAGTGTAAAACACGCCCCTTTAAATCTCATTTTAAACACTCGTTAAAAAATAATGCTAGTCTATTATGTGCAAAATAGCAAGTTTGCTGATTTTCTACACTACACCAAGAAAAATTTGAGAACAAAGTCATCCCATTGAGAGCTATGACTAAATATTTATAGACGTACTGCAAAATTTGCGGTGTCTACCGCTCACTTCAACAACGATAATTACAATTCAACTTACTTATGAAATGATATTCCAGGTTCTTTCCTGTCTGGCCTATTTGTGCAACCGTACGCAACACAAGCTGGCATTTTTAAACACTTATACACAATACTAAATGAAATAATCACTGCATCTACCACAATGTGAACACCTTAATTGTTGGGGAAGCGCCATATGGTCGCTGCCGGTGCTGCCACCATGCGGGAGAGTTTAGTGCGTGCTTCACCGATTTAACGTCACTTCTCCTCCATATAATTCCTTCCTCCATGTGAAGAACAATGAAAGCACGAGTGGACATTCACGCCTCATCAAAGAACGTCGAGGTCGGAGGGTGACCCGTTCTGAAAGCAGAATCTGTGGTAGATACGACGTCAGAGTACAATGCTGATGCAGGCATATGTTTAGGAGTACACCATTCAGTGCACATTGTTGAACATGAAGCTCCACTACAAATGGTTCCGGTGTGTTCGTGTTGAACCAACAACGTCGTCAATTACAAGTGCAGTTGGCACGAGATCATGGAGATTTGATCGTGGATCAATGGAAACTAGTCTCCTGTTGAGATGTTACACCAGGATGGTGTGTTCAGATAGGCTGTTTTCTGGATGAATAGCTGCTCGAAACACACTACGCCACGGACGCAGGCCGCTGGGGCAATGGTATGCCATGGGTAACATTCACCTGAGCTTCCATGGGATTTATGTAGCGATCGAAGGCACTGTAACAGCTTCATACTACACAAAAATTATTGCGGCGATACTATCTTGCAGCATGACAACTGTCCATGTCACTAGGCCAGGAGGTGCTACAGTGGATTCAGAAGCATGATAGTGAACCCACGATTATGTATTCGCCTGTTCTCAACCAGAACACATTAGGGACGCTACCGGGTGCCAGCTCCATGCCACAGTCCATCGGCCTGCAATTTAAAGGAATTCGTGATCTGTGCCAGGTCCGGTTTGTTAAAAGTAGGAACGGATGGTCAAAAATATCGGGATTCAGCAAAAAAGAAAAAGTTTTTCACATAATTCATGTTTATTTATGTAATTTTAAGTAGAACATGGGTAATTTCTATATGTATCTCTCATTTTATAGGAGCTTATGAATCTTATTGCTAAAAATTGTAATAGTGAGACCTGTTGCCCACAACAAGTAACTATGGAAAGAAGTGTATTTTGAAATTTTATTTCAAGTAAAGTATTCATTTTATTAAATTTGCACTTTGTGTTAGATTTTACTTCGTTTTTTTAAGACGTAGTAATAAAATTCTTTACGAGACAGATTGAAGTTGGTTTTGATTTGTAGCTCTGATCTAACATTCTCCAATGATAAGGTGCGTCGGGGTGAGTGCGGACCAAAATTTACTAAGTTGAACAGACCCTGAAAAAATGGTTTCTGAAGCATAAAATGTAGGATTCTTTAAAAATTAATCAGCAGAAACATATTCTTAAAAACATGTTGTAAGACGGAAAGCTTATGCTTGGGGTGGAGCATAAACACGTTGTCTTAACTCTGACCACGCGTCGCCTTGGATGCTAGTCTTGGCTTAAATAGAATAACCCGGTCGCCACATAGATTTTAACCCAAAAACTATGGAAAGGTAAAGTTCAATCATGATAACTAGTTCATTGCCATTAGATCAACTATATTCTTCAAAATTTCACCAAGCCAAAAGCTGTACAGGCAATCAGATAATTTTTCAAAAGAAACGTTTTGCAAGTTTGATTAACCGTTCGAGCCAGACCACTTCACAATAGTTCAAGCAATCTAATCACTAGTTGAAGAAAGTCATAAAAAGTTCGTCACACGCTCCGATTGCTCAATTGTTTAGTTAACTTCGAACAATCCCGAGGCCCCACTTGGCGAAATACTATTTTACAGCAACATTATGATTAACTTTAATAAAAGAAGCAGCATTATTCCAAAATAAAACTTGCACAGTTGTGCTTGATATGAAACGTGCAAGCCTACCCAGCTACATGTTATCGAGTTCGCGGTTCCTGGTAGACTGAGGCCGAATAACTGCACGTACGGGTCTGTATCATATAGTGCTTCCCGCTTCTCGAAGATTTCTTGCGACTGCTCTCTCACGATCCGTAGGAACAAACTCTTTTCCTTATTCACATGGATGGCTGCTGGCGGGCTGATCAGATATCAAATCGCACGTCAGAAAAAGTTTCGACATAAAATTTGACCTTGATTTATAAAAATAATTTAATCACTCTAAAATTTTACAAATAGTTAGATCTTTAAGTAACTGTTAACTTTCGTTATTATGAAAAATTTCGTAACATTAATACTTCAGCCAAAAATAAATAATTTAGATATGACTTCTACTCCAGGCGAAAGCCGAAAAATGCTATCTCAACAACTGTAAAACTGTTTTCTAACTTGAATAAACATAGAAACTAAGTATAAAAATGAAATGCAATAATATTCTACCCAATCTAACTCGTGGTATTGGGAATAAAATTTTGTTACGCAGTTACAAAATTTGATAGATAGCTTACATACCTATCCAAAATTGAAGTTATTTTCTACGGAAAACTAACTGAAATTTTCTCAAAAAAAAACTGAAAAACCTAAAAATCTCCCTCTTATTTACCTACGGTTGGGGCTGGTCTGCCATTCATACTCCTTTCACTCTCTCTCAACTACTCAACAAACATTTGCAAAATAGTATCATCAATAATATCAAATTAACACTTATATTGTTTCACCTATCTGAAAATTTTCAAAATATTTCTGTTTCAGCCAATGTTCATTTTGTAAAATGTACTTTTCAAATGTTCATGTTAAATGTTTTTATCATCTATAAAAATGAGAGAAAAAACACAAAAAACACTCTTACTAAATGTTCAACTGTTAAAATGTTCATTTCAAATGTTCATGTCACCTGTAAATATAATAGCAAAAACACACAAATCACTTTTTACAAAACCACAAAATGGGTCAATTTTGTTATAATTTCACTTATGTCTTCTTATAAGGGATAAAATATTCAAGTCCTTAACGAGGGCAAAGAGAATATGAAGCAAAGCCCCACAGGTTGGCTGTTGAGTAATAGTCCTCTCCCTGGTGACTGTCGCAGCAGACTTGCCATGAGACCTCAAGTCAGCCACCTGTCAACAAACCAAAACAAAGGAATTAGTTTCTATTCTTATAGTAAATACATACAAAGAGAAATGAATATAAAATACAAATATAAGTAAAATGGTCAATAAATAAAAATTTTACAATATTAATAAGTTCTTCAAAAAACGATATTTTTTTCGCAACGCCCTTGCCTAGATGCATGGTTTTCGATGTCTCCATCCGCCTAAACACTTTTGTATGCCTGGGCCCTGTGCACATGTCCGGTTTTTCACGTTGCCGCGCTGTAGAAGTGCACACTTGCGGCGTGAAATACACAGAAACAGATACGGCAACTCTGCGGCGACCTGCGTCCACCCTGCGGTTGTTTTTCCTAGTTGTTGCTAGGGTTGTAACGGATGCAATGCTTGACATCCGCGGATGCGGATGTTTTGCGGATGCAGAAGTAGAAAAAATAAATACATAATTATTTAGATTTTAACATTTTATTAAAAATAAACCTAAAATCAAAATAAGAATATTTTTATGCCAAATGCTCCATTTTTCAGAAACAACGTCTATGTCCATATAATACTGCCACTGATTTATTTTTTGCCTCATCTTTCTACAACAAAATACATGGGAGTGAATTAAATTATTTACTTAACGACCCACGCGTCTCAAATAATAATAATAATTCTTTGCCATGTGAACTTTGCGGAGTTCGCGGCTCCACTAATTCAAGCGTCAAGCACAATGCCACGCCACCACACATCTCCGTGCCCACCATCTGCCTTTCTACCGCTCTAGCGGCCCATTCACATTTCAACTTGTAGGACCTACGTTCATCCGATTTTCGATAAAGATAGGCCGTGAAAAGGGTTAGAGAACTACATGCAGGACGTGTTGGATTTTGGGATTCCCAAAAACCAACACGAGTCCTTGCTGTCCAACAAGCTGTGATGGTAGATCATGATTAGGGATTGCAATCCAGCAAAGCGGGATCCCGCATCATTAGACAGTCTGGCGGATCCCGCACAAAATTAAGCGGATCCGCAATCCGCAAAATCCGGCGGAAACGCGTGTCAGTCTGCATGACTCGCTGCCCCAGTCGGTCTCTGTCGGATATTTGGCACTGTTTGACTGTACCCTTGTAGCTGGCATTTGACTCATATGAACAAGCGTTTGTGTTTGTCAACCTTCGTCATTCGTAAGTAAATAAATACACTTTTACGTATTCATCAAAACTTACGTTTGTTTCGAGTACACATTTCTGTAATTTGAGTTATGGTGCGTATTTAGTACGATTTTCTAACTATATAATTATTTTTTAAGTGTCGCACACGTTATCTGAACTACACGGTTACAGCTTTTTATTCACGGTTTCATTATTCCCATTTTCTGTATTTGCAGATAAAGTAATTGTGACAATTTCCTAATTTGCGGCTGAAATTTTGATTATTCGTTGATATGAAACTAATGTTACCGTATTTCTAACTATCGCGTACCTATTTATTTAACAGCCATCAAAAATAAATTGTATATCCTTTGACTTATTGTTGTTTTGGCCGCTGCCTCAATGCGTTTCTTTGACGAAAGCCACCTGCTTACATGTTCCGCTCAGGCTTTCGATTAATCCCTCTTCTCCTTGTTATTATTTCGACTAAAGGTAAAAAAAAATATAATGAAATTGTTCACGGGTGTATCGACCAATTGAGTTGTAGGAACACCATACTTCGACGGCTGCCTCCGCCGTCTTACTCACGTGTGTAATTTCGTGTGTTTGCAATGAAATCCGGAGATACGACCTATGAGGACTTCACTGCAATAATTCGCCGAGAAAGTCTCCTTTCTTACAAAAAAATAATAATTTTCACTCTAAAAACGTCGTTACACCATATAAGCAAATCGGAAATACTTGACAGTTTACATGTTGGTGAGTACTTTCTTTTAATAAGATTGAATCAACTGTAGTACCAATCAAGGAATCAGGAGATATAATAATGAATCACGCAAAAAAAGGCCAAGTTCTCGTGCTTCTGCAGTGACAAAAAGTTATGAGATCTTGTTCTGAGCCAAGTCTACACATTACAGAGTATATTCACTTCACTTTGTGAAATGGAATGCTTTTCTCGGTGTTATAGAACGTTTATTTAGAATTAAAAAAAAAAAAAAAAAAAAAAAAAAAAAAAAAAAAAAAAAAAAAAACTCTGAAAACTTGGCCATTAGCAAACCATATTTTTAAACTTATGTGATGTATTGTAAGGCACATAATATGACCTAAGACTCAATATTTTACATTTTTTATTATTTATTTAAAAATTCGTTTAGATTAAAAAACCAAAAATGTAAAACCTCGAAATACACTTAAGACACGCAAAAAAGTTTGATGTCATTTTGCCAATCAAAATATTGTTAACTGTTAATTTTTATCATTTAACATTAAAAATTATTATTAGTTTAATTATTATTTAATTTATTAATTATTTAAGTAACTATGTTTTAAATATACGCGTTTAAAAAACTGTTTTGTACCAATCCCGCACGGATCCCGCGGGATTGGGGCAAAACACTGCGGGATTGCAATCCTTAATCATGATTGGAGGAAAAATCCTGCGAGTATGCGATAAGTACACATGGTGTGCCGCGAGAAAGTACGAGTTGAAAGGATTGCTTGGAACATTTAGTTGGACTCCTTTTACTAGCGTGAATGGTTGAGTGCATCCTATTGTAGTTCTATATGGATGTCCTGTAAGTTGGACCGTGAAGAAGACGCTTTACATACATGCAAGTTTAACTTTTAAATTCGTAGCTCAGTTCATTGTGATTTTATTGCAAGATCGTCAGAAAAAACAACCACTTGTTAGCTAAGAGACGATGGACAGAATCTTGTATAATGAGTAAAGAAAAATTGCGGATGCGAAAGCGGATTGGGATTTCACGAGAGAGGTCCGCACTTGCGGATTCGGTGATCCGTTACATACCTATTTCTTGCCCACCACGCCGCAGCCGTCCCGATGCAACGAACGAGCAGTGATTCGCCACAGTCAAGTTGGATTCGCCTCTGATCAACCACTCCCCGATCAGTTTCACCACGATATGTGATTATAGGATCAGAGAAATTACGTTCTGCCATCACTTAGTAATGAGCAGGAATCAGTGATACAAGTTAAACATGTAGTTGAAAGAATGGAGTGACTTTAATAAAATCAATAAAAATAGGCATATGGAAATACACTTGCAATAACTGAAAAATACTGCATCAAATAGCTCTCATGAATGAAAATTCTCACTAATAAAATCCTGTCACTCGGGACACTCTTTCTAAGCCAGCAGAAGGGTATAAATGCATCAGCCTTTACCTAATAAATTCTTCATGCCAACTGGCAACGTAATCCATCCTGAGACTCGGCGAAAAGACTGCTACCCTCTCCGGCGTAGAAGCATAGTGGTAGAAGTCACGTGAAGTTAGTCCTATTCGCTTGGAACAGCTTACTAAGGGGTTTTTGAATTTACCATGGTGCGGGGGCCTCGTCTCACGGGAAGAGAACCTGTTAACCTTGGACTATACTGCGTCGGGAGGAATTAAATTACATGGCTGCAGCTAGAAAAAAATTATTCAGAGTAAAAATTACAATATCCTATTGCTAAAATACCTCAATATACTACACCTTTCCCCTTGGGGGAGAGTCGAACCCTGGGCTTTAGCCTAGGTGAGATTCTTCCCTGGTAGTCTGCAAAATCTGGACTCAAGTCCTTAAACAAAAAAAAAAAAACAAATCATTGACATCTAAAATCTACTGAATACACCATTAAATACTACTTAAAACTACTTGAAACGCTTGGATATTTAACTTGACACTTCTTGCATCTTTCTAATTCTACTTGCTATATTAGTTAATTATTAGGATAACATTTCTTAACTACTATACTTAATTGAACCTTAATTCTACTGAAACAAATTTGAAACATTACATGTATAAACTTCTTTTCTTTTTTTAAAAAAAAAAAAAAAAAAAAAAAGAAACATACACACAATTGAAATAATACATATATAAACATATCATAAATTTTATCTCCGATCATGGCGAGTGATAACAGATAATTGATCGTGATCTGGATCGAACGATTGTCTGTGTCCAATAGAAGAATGCGATCTCTCAAATACTACAATATCCTCATCATTGAGTTCATTGTTTAAGTCTCGATTGATATGAGTATGGCTTCTACCTCTTATACGAGATAATTCAGTACCAGTAGATTGGCTTACAATAGTAGTTTTCACACAAATCTGATTGCAACATTCTCCTGCCGTATTACGCCAAAAATACAACAATTCCTTAGACAGCTACAATGTTTAAATAGACGGAATACAATGATGCAAAAAATAAGAATTACACAGACATACGATAGGATTGAATAATGAGACAATGAATAATTTGTCAAATAGTTTTTCTCTTGTTCAATTTCATTTTGCAATTGGTGAATCTTGATACCGGCTATTCGTAAATCATCTCCATTGGTAAATTCAATTTTAATTCGGAAATATTACGTTTCTCTTTGTTTATGATGCAATAATCAACTTCCAGATTCAAATCAAGTATTAGTCGATCCGTGCGAAAATTTTGCGAATAAAATGCGATGAATAGTGAAGTTGAATGCTTGTATATAATGAAAAGTAGAACCGTACTTTTGTAGCATATAATTTATTTTTAGTGTAATAGGTACGCATCAAAATGCGTACAAGATATTACAAAACATTTAGGAAAATTTCAAGCACACTGCATTTACGACAAACTGTCACTGACCTTAACAGAATACAACCAACATAAACAAAATGCACACAACATATCAACATCTCTGTGATATTTGTTGCTGTGTGAATAAAATGTTTACATTGGAATTGTATAGCAAAACGAAAGTGTTTCCATAACAGAAAAAAATATCGGAAAAATTACTTATTGAATAAAAAAAAGTTTCTTGACGTCTCTGTGATATCTGCTGCTGCAATCTAGGAACTTGACTCTGAACTTTCTCATACGAGCTACCACCTAAAGCACCAAATTCCGAAAAGTTCTTTCTTAGTTTATGATTTACCTAACTGGAGTCATTAAACTTTAAAACGATATGATACTTATCGTATTCGCCTAGGTATCGAAGAAGATAAATGGCTTGACATAAAAAAAAAATACGCTGTAGAAATAATATTGATACTTTTGCCCTTTAATGGTCGAATTCCAAAAAAAATAATTATAAAATATGGTGTGACCAAAACAGCCACCTTGGTCATTAAAATGATACCTCTTTTATCGATTTTGGTTAGTTATCAAGAGAGGTAAAAAAAAAAAAGTTATAGAAATGATTATATTTTTGCCCCTTAAGGGTTGACTTTGGAGAAAGTTTTTTCTTAAAATATAATGAGACCAGAGCGGATAATTTAATATTTAAAACGATTCCTCATTTAATTATTTCGGTTAGGTATCAAAATGCGTTGTAGAAATATTAATACTTTTGCCCACTAAGGTTAGAATTTTGAAAAATTTCCTTCTTAAAGTGTGGTTTAACCGAACCTAAGACCTTACGAAGACCTCAATCTTTAAAATGATACCTCGTTTATCAATTTTGTTTAATTATCAAGGGAGATAAATGACTCGTAGCACAAAAAACGCATTATAGAAATACTGATATTTATGCCCTTTAAGAGTTCAATTCAGAAAAATTCATTTCTTAAAATGTAATTTTACCACAGCGGAAACCATAATTTTTAGAATACTACCCCATTTATCTATTTTGTTATATATTAATGGAGATAAATGCCTCGTGACTAAAAATGTGTTGTAGAACCATTTATACTTTTCCCCGTTAAGGGTTAAATTAAAAAAAAAAAACTTTCTTAATATATGATGTCACCAAAGCTGAGTCATTACGCTTTATACTTCTACTTCATTTAGTTAGGGAGATAAATGGATCGAAACACAAAAAAAAAAACGCATCTTAGAAATATTGACATTTTTTCCCTTTAAGGGTCGAATTACCAAAAATTACTTTCTTAAAATATAATGTTACCACGGCGGATACCTTATTCTTTAATATTTATCTATATCGGTTAGATATCAAGGGAGATAAATAGCTTGTGGCACAATAAAGCGTTGGAGAACCATTTATACTTTTTCCCTTTAAGGGTTCAATTCCAAAAAACTTCTGTTTTGAAATATGATGTCACCAAATCGGAGACATTTCTCCTCATAATCTTACTTGATTTACCGATTTTGGTTAGATATCCAGGGAGATAAATGGTTCGAGGCACAAAAAACACATTTCTGAAAAATTGACATTTTTGCTCTTTAAAGGTCGAATTACGAAATATTCTTTTCTTAAAATATAATGTTGCCACGGCGGAGACCTTAGTCTTTAATATGATACCTCATTTATTTGTATCGGTTAGATAGAATGGGAGATAAATGGGTCGTGACACAAAAACGCATTGAACACATATTGATACTTTTGCCCATTAAGGGACGAATTCAGAAAATTTTTGTCTTAGTATATGATGTCACTAAAGCTGAGATCTTAATCTTTAAAATGATACTTCATTTAACGATTTCAGATAAGTATCCAGGAAGATAACTGACTCGTAAAACAGAAAAAAGCATTTTAAATATATTGTAACTTTTGCCCTTTAAGAATCGAATTCCGAAAACTTTCTTTCTTAAAATATGATGTGACCAAAGTGGAGATAATAATCTTTAATATGACATCTCATTTATTGATTTCGGTTAAGTATGAAGGAAGATACAGGCTTGTGACAAAAAAATACCTTATCTATACAATTATACATCTGTAAGCAAGCTGCGTGTGTCTCTTTACTGGATCGAGTATCGCGCAATTAGTACCGCAGCAATTTGGATGTGGATTTCAAGTTTTTCGAGCTAATGGTGCCAGTCAAAATCTGGGAAAATAGCTAATGACTGATATGTACTGAATGAAACTGGAAATATTTAAATTCATTTCTAGATCGGTAATTATAATATACGGATCACACTGTAGTTGAGATGTTCACTCCTTGCAGAAACAACTGACAATAAAATCACAATCTCCTTTTTTAGGATCATGTTTCGTTTCTTGACTTCAGCTATTTATCTAATCTATTATCCGAAATTTAAAACATTAATATTAACGGAATATCTGACTCAAATGTATCAAGTGTCATTAATACATAATTTACTGTAAGCGCAGTCGCTATGATTATTAACATCTTTGACAATTACAAATTTTGCTCTGGTACGACATGTTTTTAAATTTTCGCTGAATGCCGTACAATATTAACGAAAAACGCTAATATGTGATATGAATGCGGAAATCAGTTTTTTTTTTTCGAAGAAAGGTGCATACAAAAACATTAAAAGGTAACGGTACCTATTTATTATGTGCAAATATTCCGTAATAATATCGCAAAAGAAATATGTGTAAAAATTTTGACTGCTGTTCAAACCACAGCCGGTAGAAAAAACGGTTATATTTATTAAATAACCATCATACCCCTAATTACGCCACAATTTGATGATGTATTTTTATATAATTCGATGAGACGTTTCTAGACTTCGCTTAGTTCTGGAGATATAGTACGTATCACATAGATTGTGTGGTTAGGTCGAAATGTGGCCTATATCAGAAGAAAAAATCCCGCGATTTTACGATGTTTTCTTAAGGCGCGACATTTTGATGAATTCTAGCCAGATCGTGTATCAAAGGTTTTGTTAATTTGTTAAAATGTGGCCAGGATCATTCTTATGCAAGAATACGACAAACGTTATGTCAAAGACGATATGATTAGGATGATGAGCGACCTGGACAAGAAGTAATATATATTTCCCTCTGTGCCATGAATTTAGGGAAATTTTGAATTATGATATTTCGAAATCTAGGTTAGATATCAGAAGATTTTGTTCTTTACTTCGATATTATGTTTGGCGTGAATAACATCATTGGAGGTGGTTGTTCTATACTATTAATTCTGTGCCTCATTGTAAAATATCTATCGCATTCTGGTCTAGAATACGTTTCCTTTTACTTTTATATACACATTTTTCTAGAGAAGCATATATTAAAAAACGGATATGACAAATTATAAAGCTATGGCACTTCAAATTACGCTCCTGGTCCAGGTAGCATATCAGCCTAACTACGTAATATTTGACGCAATATATCTCGAGAACCAAGTGAGACATCAAAAAATGTTATTCTTTACTTTCGATTTGTTTCGTCGAGTTCTATAACTCATCATATTGTGGCGCCCAGGTAATGATAGGACTACCAATTTCTAAAATATACTCTGGTAGACAGTTAAAAGTTTTTGTCTCTGGAACAATATGGTTGCTAAACGTTGCACATTAATAAACCAATATTTCTTCTTTACATATGATTATGGTTAAGAAAATCGTTTTTTTTTTCCTCGAAGAAAGATGTATGAAAAACAGGTACCATAAATATCAACAGGTAACAATACATTTTCCCCACAATGACTTGTGCGGAACTATCCATATTTCTACGTACTTTACTCGATTAATATATATTTTGTGGCTATAAAGTGCTAATATTGGTCAGTATTATCGCCCAAGGGAACGTGTGTACAAATTTTGGCTGCTGTTCAAACCACGGCCAGTAAAATAAACTGTTATTTCTACTAGATAAGTCTCATAACCCAGATTCTGCAATGTTTATCACCATACGTGCTTTGGGTTGATGACGACACCAACATGGAACCAGAGAAACTAAAACTCAATTAAGCATCTTAAAAAGTTATGCCACACCGCGTAAATAACAATAAAACTAAATCATCATGCCTTATGCCTAACAAAGCGAGTCAATTGTCATTCTGGTCCAGGCTGCATTTCAACCTAACCACTAATTTGACTAATGATTATGTTCGTATATCATAGTTTCTGTCCCATTCGCATTGATACATTCGCTGTATCGTGATCGATTCTTGAAACTTTGGAATTACTTACTTATGAACTAACGACATTAGTAATTTGGTGTCACTGAAAACGAATTATATTTCTTATAATTTATGCTGGGCATACTTTGAATCCTGAAGTCCTATCATTACAAAAAATGTATTTAGCGATGAATTTCATGCGTTAAAGTGTGTCTGCATCGCTTGATTTTGAAGCCGCAATATCAGTATGACTGTGGTTAGGTCGAAATGCTATCTGAACAAAAATGTTCTAGGAACAACAAAAGGTATGAGGCATTCAATTACTGTTAATAATTAATAAGCTACTTTAATGATTGCAATGTTAGTGATAATGTGTAATTACGAAAACAAACCAAACGCTGTGCATGTCCATTCTTTATTTTCATGTGGCAATAGCAACATATTTTTTTCTGGTCCATGCCGTATTTCAATGTAACCATTTCGATTTTGAGATACGATGATAAAAAATGGCTAGAAGTTCGGGTGGATGCGTAGAAGTTATAAGCAAAAAATACATTTTATTACCTACGGCATGAGAATGTACTGTATATATATGGTATACGAAAACTGGACAGCAATTTTAGATTCGCTGTTGTAAATGCTATCGTTGGAGGCAAAGATATCTTTATAAATGGCAGTTGAATCTACTGTCAAAACTATCGCAGACGGTACCTTTCGTCTCGCCTTTATGTCTAAAGTAAGGTACATTTGTTTTTACATTAATTGGCAATTTCTATCCTAAGGAAAATGTGTCTAAAATTTCTTATTGGACCGTTAGACATAATGTTTTATGTAGCTTTAATTTCTTATTTTTCATATATTATTTTCTGTTAAAATATAACTACTGTATAATAAAAAATTTCGAACTATAGTAGTGAAAACTAAATCACAGTTAGTAACTAAAAGGAATGAAAAATCTTTATATGAAATCTATATTTTTAGTTTCTCCAAGTTAATATTTGGTACTAAACTAAAAATGCTCAGAGTAATTCTATACACACCAAGACCCGCGTGTGCGAAGCAATGGGTAAATGCTAGTAGAAATAATATATATGATAATGTCTGGACTGGTAATATTCGTTCTTCTCGTTTGCTGTGATTCAATTAAATTATTTGCTCAATAACCACGATATCTTTGAAAGAATTTTAAGTTAACTGTTCCTCTGAAAATGGCATCCGTGGGTTGATTTTCACCACGTAAGATAGACATACCTTCGTCTTTAGGTGCCACAAACAACCATTCGTTGTTATTTAGTTTGGTAAACAAATTCTCTTTTAAAGAAACTATTTTTCTTGTACAATCACTTGGGATTGATCTTACTCGTTGTAACAATTTTACCTCACATGGAGCATTTTCATAAGAACCAGACAACAAAAAGTTTTGTTACTAAGATCAGATATTAACTGCTTACATTTAAGTTCATCATGATTTACTTTAGCATACATTCTGCGAGAATCATCAATAATCAGAGTATCTTTTTCTGGCAAGATGAACAAATAATTATACTTATTACCAATTGCTATTGGCTGTGGGACAATTCTGTAAATATTAAATTGATTGTTAATCATGATAGGAATGTTTAGAATGTAAGTAAAAAACAAGGTGCGGTAAGAAAACATCTAGACCGATCATTTTTAATAAAAGCTAAACGTTTTCCCCGGTAAGTGGGTCTGGGAATCGTTTGTCTTTAATATCATCTTTGATTAATGTTATATAACTGACAACTTGGGATGGATTAATGATAAAGGGTTTTAGAATTCCATACTGAGCGTTTACAATAGCCAAAACAACTAAATCATACTGCCTTTGCAATTCAAATATAATAGACAAGGATCTTATAAAATGTTCATTGGTAGCAGTCATTATAGCCAATTTTCGAATGGAATGATCTGTATGATTTACAAATTTTGGTACATAATTTTGTATTTTCTTCATCCCTGAAACCAAAATATTTTGATTTCGGTTCACACTGAATAATGTATAATTAGTTTCAGTTAATGATTTCTTTACTAAAGTTAGTTGTACTTTAGACAATTTAAATATATTATGTCTCTCCTTCTCAAGGATATCTGTCTTAGATCTCAAATAGTCTGCGTCAGTCAAATCCAGAGTCCCAAATAACAATTTGGAAATTTTGCCTACGAATCCAAAAACAGCACGCTTCCTTCGAGGTGAGTCATGTTTCGTAATTTGTCCCAGTAAATTTTGAGACTGTTTTAATTTGTTAATATGCCAGAATATTTCTTGAGACATCTCATCACATTCATGTCTTGCTACATTCAGTTCAATTAATTCGTTTTTGCAAAAAGTGATAGGTCGAAAAGAATAATTTGCTAAGTTTTCGCAAGCATCATCTAATTTATTTTAATTCACATATATAACAATTCTCTACGTTAATGAGTAAATCTGTGCACCGGTTATGCGATCAAAATATAACCCCTGAAACTGAATTTTTTGACCATAAAATCTTGTGTAGTTACGCTGACGTGAATTAATAATAGAAGACCGTGCAGTAGTTCCATCTGAAATGAAAAATAATAGTTTAGTTAAGAGTACTGTGCAATCTGTAAAACAAAACGCGTAATTTTAATTATAATTGCAAATTGTACGTCACAATCGATTGTTCTCCGCTGCGAATTACATGCCCACGCATTTGGACGAGTTTAAAGGCCTCGCAAATCAGTTGGGCCCACCTCGCCGTGCTTTATCTACACTTGGGCGAGCGGCCTTGCCTCCCGGCCTAGACAGATAACTGGAGGCCATCTTGGAAAAGCGGCTTATCAGGTCTGCGTGGGCAACCACGTGGTTACTACACGTGCTACTCCATGTGGCGCTGTGTTTACAAACAAACGACCACGTGCGTTGTGTTTATGTGTTTCTTATTGCGGCTTTCTCGGTTTCCTATCCAGTTTAAACGTACTGTAACTTACTTCACTGTATTTTTGGGGTGTGTTCTCACTACTGGCTGAATTATTTCGTAATTTACTCAGTGATATGGCTTTAATCTATTGGCATGAACTGTGAGTCGCTTATATCGACATTTTTGAATCGTTATATTTACACCTCGTATTCCAATCACAACAAAAGGTCCTCTATAACCACTGTTAAGCCTCTGTGACCTACCTCTGCGAAAGGATTCATCTTTTTTGCAAAACTTTGCTTCCGATTTTAAATTCTCTTCGATTGTTTGTCTTAACATAATATTCTTTGTTTTTCTCTTTCAGTCCCTGCTTGATCTCCCTAGCCTGTTTGTATAGTGTCTGTAGGATAGCTTTTAGCTCATCTGCGTACTCATTATATGAATAATGAATTTCTTTTGGATCACTTTGCAGTACTCTTGGTATATATGTGATCCTCCCGAACATTAGCTCATGTGGTGTTTATCCTGTTGCACTGTGAATATTAGTGTTATATACAAATACAAAATACGGTAACCAATCATCCCATATGTTTTCCTATCAATATAATGCCTCAAATACTCTGAAAAACTACGGTGTGCCCATACAATGAAATTTGATTGTGGTCTATATGCCAATGTCTGGATCTTATTTATCTTTAGTAATTACATACTTTTTGCAATGTTTCGCTGATAAAGCAACGACCATTGTCCGAAAGCAGAATATTTGGCGCTCCAAAGCATAGGATTACCGCTAAGACTAATGCTCGAGCCACTGTATCAGAATCCTGTTTGGCTATCGGAATTGCGGTTATAAATTTTGTCATCTCGTCCTTGAATGTCAACACATATTTGTTCCCATTGTTGCTCAAAGGCCGAGAGCCAACAATATCCATAGCACAAGTTTCAAATACATGCTAGGGTGTTTTTGTAAGCTCTAACGGCATTCGGGTATGTGATAATGTGTGTTTGTTCCTCTGGCAACTATCACACTGTTTGACATAATTTTCTGTATAAGACTTCATTCCTGGCCACCTAACATATATCTTAATTCGCTCATATGTGTATGTTACACCTAGGTGTACAGTAATAGGGCTGTCATGATACTCCCTAAGTATGGCTAATTTTTCTTTCTCATTTAATGTTGGAAATTCCTCCTCATTCGTCTGGATTTGTGCATCTACTGTGGATGTGGGCGTTTCTTCTTCTATTTGCATTGGTTCAACTGTAAAAGGATCTTGTTGAGTGGATTGTTGTACCTCCCTTACTTCCATAATTGTGCTAAGTGCATCTGCAACTTTATTTGATTTTCCCTTACGATAAACAATTGTGTAATTGTACTCTTAAAGTTTTAAGTGATATCTTAGTAATATAGAAGATGGGTCTTTAACACTGAAAATTCAAGTGAGTGGACAGTGGTCCGTACAAACCGTGAAAATTCTGCCAAAGATGTAAGGTCTAAATTGCCTTACCGCCCACATAATGGAGAATGCTTCTTTTTCGGAGATGGAATAATGAGTTTCTGCTTTATTTAAAGTTCTGGAAATATATGCGACTGGTCTATCTGAGCCTAATCGTCCCTGTGAAAGTACTCCTGAAATGGCATTCTCAGATGCGTCTGTGCTAATAATAAATGAAAGATTTGGACCCGCGTACGCTTGAACAGGTGCTGAAATCAATTTCTCCTTTAGAGTTTAGAAGGCATTTGTCAGTTTTTGGCCCCTAATCAAATAGAACAGTTTTCTTTAATAATTTATATAATGGTTTTGCTATCTTACTAAAGTTCTATATGAAACGACGATAATAACCTGCAAATCCAAGGAATGTTTTCAATTGTTTTGTAGTCTGAGGAGTTGGATAATTTTTAACTTTTTCAATTTTCTGTGGGTCTGGGTAAACTCAATGTTCGGTCAACTTGTGTCCCAGATAAATGACTTCTCTTTATAGGAAGTTACATTTGTTTGGCTGAAGGCGAAGTGTGTGTGGCCTTAGTCTATCAAAAATGTCTCTTAACCACTCATTATGTGATTACAAGTTTGGAACAAAACAGATGATTTCATCAAGATATGCAAAACATCTATCGCCTTATAAACCACTCAAAACTGTAGGCATAAGGTTTTGAAAACTTCGGAACATAAAATGGCCTTGACCTGCACTGAATGAATCGGTGTTAGCCTTGAGCTAAGTCTAAGGTAGAAAAGTATTTTGCCTTCCCCAAGGAATCTAATATTTCTCAAATTAGTGGAAGCGGAAAAACAGTTCATACAGTAATTTCATTTAATTTAGGAAAGTCTACCAAAATTCTGTATTGTTGTTGACCACTGGCATCAGGTTTCTTAGGAAGTACAAGTATCGGAAAACTCCATTCACTAGTTGATGGAACAATGATCTTATTTTCAAGCATTTGGTCAATTTCTTTCTGTAAAATGGGTTTTATAGTGTCTTGAATTCGATACGATCTCTGTTTGATGACTGTACCACGTGCTTCTCGCTTTAATTTGATTTCATGGGTGACTGTGTTGGTTTGTGACAACGTATCTCCTGGGAGTTGAAATATATCATTCTACAATAAACAAATTTCTGTAATAGATCGCTTTTCTTCTTCATTCAAATGACCTACCCTCAAATTTTCCATTAATAAACGGTGCGTGTTTCCCTTGTGTTGGTTGCACGTTCAGTTGTTTGTTTACCTTCTACAAGCTGGCTGATCACGTTACTCTGACGTCATATCGCACTCTGCACAATATGGCTGCACCTCTAATGCTCCACAATAAAATTTAACACTGTCCTCCTGGTATTTAGCATGGATAAAATACAAGTACCATTTTCTACTTTGACCATTGATTCAGGAATGAAAACACCTTGAATAATTTCTTGTTTGGTTACAATAGCTTCTGCACAATTTCGGCATTGAACCTGAACCCGTAAAATGCGTTCTTCCCTTGGCCCTAGCTTTACTGTGTAATCCACTGGAAGACTTACAAATTCTTTTGTGCCTTTAGATCTGTTGTTCAACTGCTTTGAACTATCCTTATTGTGACTCGAATTACTAGTATCTCTCCGATTAGACACCTGTACATTTGTTTATGTTTGTGCTGTGTAGTGGATTCCTTACTGTTTTGGGCATTATCTGTGTTTTTGTTACTACTCCTATTTCTTGTGTATATATTATTTCCTCGTCTTCTGCGATAGTTTTTAGGTGGCACCTCTGTGTTTGTTTCCCTTTGACTGAGAACATTTGCCTCTTGAGTTTTCTGACCCCTTTGAGACTAGCCCATTTGCTATGCCCACTAATATTTTCTAATTCTCTTAGCACTGGAATAAAATGACCACTGATACATACAGACATGTTTTCATAGTTAAGTATAGCTCCCTGTTTGATTAAGAGATGTCTCCCAATTAACCCCGCTTTAACTATATCTACAGACTCTTCAACCACATGAAACTCATGCTTATTGAACACATGGTTGCTCAGTTTAGTTGCAAAACGATCGTTCCTTTTATTCTTACAGTGTGTGACATAATTCCCTTAATACTTAAAGTTTTCTTTGTATCTATTTGAACGTGATTTGCCAATGCATTCTTGTATATAAGAGACAACTGTGCGCCCGTGTCAAGGAGAAAGAGTATCTCCCCATTGTCTACTTGTTCAAAGGTGATCTTAACAAAATCATTCTCATGTTCACAGCCCATAATGACGAGTGTAAGAGTGGCTGCCATTTCTCACACTCTTCGCTCGTTTCCCGAACTTTTGTTTGTCTTTTGTGTTGTGTCATTGTTGCGACAATGTGACACGAAGTTACCGACTTTGTTACATTTGCAACAGACTGCCTTCTTTACTCTACAGTCTGATATAATATGTCCTTTTCCATGAGAATATGCACAAGTGACATAACTAATTCTTCTGAACTGTGTGCGTGGTTTACATGCTGTGGCTAGGTGCCCCTTTTGTCTGCAGATTTGGCGAATGGGTTTGCTCCTACATTATTTGCTAATATGGTCAGTTTTATTGCAGAAAAAGAAATTTTTTCATGGCATTACCCTTTGTTGTGTGTTTATCTGAACGCCCTATAACAGCTTTTTCTTTCTGTGACAACAATGCGCTCTCCTCCACGAGTGCTAATTCAACAGCAAATGGTAGAGTGATAGTGGAACCCCATGCTCTAATTACTGTCTGAATTCTGTAATTACTTAACCCTTGAATAAACGTATTGCGACTCAGGCGATCAACAACAGTAAGACTGCCTTTTACGTCTTCTTCAGGAATTTCTTTTGCTACTGCATTTCTAAAGTCATGTGCAAGTTTTTCAATCCTCGCGGCCCATTCAGCAATTGGTTCTGCTTTACCCTGACGAGCTGCAAAAAGGTTACAAGCATAGTGATCTAATGAACGCCTCTCCCCATAGTTTTCAAACAAGATATCTTTTACAGAATGCCATGTTTTAGTAAATACTCGAACGAGCTAATTACTTCTAACTTGACCACAGATCTTTGACTTTACAAAATGAAGGAGAACATCATGATCTAGCTTATCAATTAAATTAAATGCAGATTAAACATTTTCAATAAAAGGTTGCAATTCTTCCTGGTCCCCGCTGAATGAATTTGGATTCAACTTTAATGCTTCTGAAACTGAGAGCTTGCCCGCACTTCTCTCTTCGGAACCTACTTCACTCGTTGCGGCATTCATTGTGAAACACTGCGCACTGCGTATTACTCACTGTTCTGCTGTGTTGAGACTGCGAGACTTGAAGTCTGGCGTCATCCGGGCCTGTTGTGGAGGCGTTGTCCTATTGGCTGCTGGCGGCGTCGCCCCCTCCACTGCTTCTGCGCTGACTGCTGGGAGTCGGTCCGTGCTGCCCTCTCTCAAGCGGATCGCCAAACTCTTCGTGGTTTTATTTTATGTACTTGCAGCATCCGGTTTCGGTTCCAACTTGAGCTAATTGAAGCGTCGGAAATTACTTTGCTATACTGACTTCTTCGTACTGTTTATGGCTTAGCATTTACCCTCTGTGGCTGCTATACATAAGAAATGGTTTTTACAGCGAAAGAGAATTCCTGTCTCTTTGCCGTACTAATAGAAAAATACTTTCCCAATTTATCTGCTATCATTGATTACTTATTTTATGTAATCATCCCCAGAATCTGACACCATTCAATACGGCTGTAACAAAGAAGCAGTGATTCGCCACATTCAAGTTGGATTCGCTTCTGATCAACCACTCCCCGATCAGTTTCACCAAGATATGTGATTATAGGATCAGAGAAATTACGTTCTGCCCTCACTTAGTGCTAGTAATGAGCAGGAATCAGTGATACAAGTGAAACTTGTAGTTGAAAGAATGGAGTGACTTTAATAAAATCAATAAAAATAGGCACATAGATATACACTTGAAATAACTGAAAAATACTGCATCAAATAGCTATAATGAATGAAAATTCTCACTAATAAAATTCGGTCACTCGGCACACTCTTTCTAAGCCAGCAGAAGGTATAAATGCATCAGACTTTACCTAATAAATTCTTCATGCCTACTGGCAACGTGATCCATCCTGAGACTCGGCGAAGAGACTGCTTCGGGAAAGTGCTTCAGACTGCCCTCTTCGGCGTAGAAGCATGGTGGCAGAAGTGTAAGGGACGCATTTTATTATATTAAAAATCTTGTATTTTAGTTGTCGAGTCTGAGCGAGTCGTATGTGCCGCAGAAGCCTAGTGGATGTTCTGTCATTGCTCAGCAGGAAATCTTAGGCGCGTGCAAAATAGCGCGTGGTGAAGGTCACCTTGCAGAGACGACTTGTAACTTTTCCACATTCGTGTGTGATCTCTAGGAGCGACAGCTCGGCCTCGGGCGATACCGATCGGACGCGATTCCCGCCAAGATTCTCGTTTACACATGTCGTAGGATATTTCCTACAACATACCTAGTTTGCTGGCATTACGTTCGCGTGAAGTTACAGATGTATTTTCCTTGTAACAAGTATCCAGTGTTGCAATAAACATCGGTTAACGACTTCAGTATTTCATTCAACGAATGCAAGCCGTATGTTCTCCATTCCCATGCAGCCCACAGCTAATATTCCTAGGTGTCAGACAAGCAAAGAAGACTAACAGCGTAGCGGAAGAAGAATACGTCGCAAGTCTTAGCTATAGTGACTGGGTACAGACTATACACACAGCCATCCGACAAATCAGTCACTACAAAATTTTTGGCGACAGAAGTGAGATTGTGTGGAACCATACGGCAACTAGGTAACGAGATATTGGCGGGAAAATCGATCGTCGATCTACGAGAACTTCGAGGTTCGAAGCGGCCAGGCGGTGAGGCGAGCGAGCAGCGAGGGCGTATCAACAGCGACGTAAGCCACATTCCAGGCAGCTGATAACAGTCGCAGTGCATCCGGCAGTCTAGGGCATGGTGGTAGCAGCAGCACGACAACCCAACACGACAACTCAGCGCAGTTTGGCAGCTTTTCGCAGTTTTTACAAAAGGTGAGTTGCTGGCAGCATGCCGACTAATCCAGAAGGGCGTGAAGGAAATTTGCAAGATGTGATTGATGCATTAACGCGTAAAATTGCGGCGCTAGAGGCCAAAGTTGCACAGCCTGCGCAAGCAACTAACAATTCTCAAGCTTCTAATAACAGAGCTTACAGTGCAGTGATGATGAGTTCAGTCTCTTTTGGGGGAAAGCCTAATGAATCGATAAATGAGTTCCTAATCAAGCTAGATGATCTTTTTAAATTAGGAGAATTAAGTAGTAGTGAGAAATTAACTCTTTAAGAACAAAGTTAACTGACGAGGCTTTGAAGTTCGTGATCTATGATGAGGATTGCAAAAAAGCTGAAACATATGAATTATTATGCGGTGAACTTGAAAAACGTTTTTCCAAGAAACACACGGCCAGGTTTTACCGCGAACAATTAAGAAATATTAAAAGAAAGCCAGGGGAGGAACTTGATCAATTCGCAGATAGGATTAAGATGATTAATAATAATACATATGTGCTTGGGGAAAATGCAGAAGAGAATATTGTGAAATGCTATGAGGCTGATATGCGAGCATTAGACGCATTTCTAGGGGGATTAGACGGTGGATATAGCAAACACGTAAGTCTTCAAAAACCAAGAACATTTTCCGAGGGATTAGAACATGCGCAAACTTTTGAACAGGTAATGAATATGACTAGAAGTGACCGAAGAGATAGGCTTGAAAAACGGGTCTTTCATACGAAAAGAGAATTAAAGTGTGGAATTTGCAAAAAATTAGGTCATGCTTCTGAAAACTGTTGGTGGAAATTTGCTAATAATGCATGCTGTAAACATAATACTAACAATGCATGTTATGATTCTAATGTTGACGTCGCATGTCGTCAAGATAATGATTTTCATGATTTTCATGGTGCTAATAAAACGCATACTTGTCATGGAGAAATAGTGCAAGATTTTATTCTGACAGTAATAGTAGATTCCAAGGGAATGATGGAAAAAACCTATTGTACAAGGGAATTTAGGAGAAATAGTGGAGAAAGATTATCTGCAGATGATGATAAAGATAATGATAACAATAAAGATAGTAAAGATAATTATAAAATAAGGGTAATAGATCATTTATGGGAAATAAGCAAGGTTTTCAAGGAAATAATATAGGAATTATGGTTCAAAAAAATACAGAGGTTTCAATAAATCAAATGGTGGGCAGCGTGGAATAATGATTCACAGAATAAGTTAAACGAATAAGGGGTATGCAAGGCCACGTTGTCACGCCCCAAATTAAAATGGTACCTGTAACTATTTGTCAGAGTAACCCCCAAGTGGCAGATTTTATTGTAACAGTAAATATTGAGGGAAAACAATGTCAGCTGTTGGCTGATACGGGCTCTGAAGTTACATTATTATCTAAAGATATTTGTGGTATCAATGATTTAAGAGAATCTGATTGCAGAATTACGGGATTAGATAGAAATACTATTATTCATACTTTTGGGATGAAAGATGTGAATATAACTATAGATGATTGTGTTTATAATGCAACTGTTTACATTGTTTCTGAACTGAACCCAAAATATAGTGGAATTTTAGGGATGGACTTTCTAAATAGATATAACGCAATACTTGACGTGGCGAAACGTACAATTGTTTTGAGGAAACGCGAAAGCGTAGGCCCACATTTGTCGTTCCCAGATTCAAATAAAAGTCTTTGCGTAAATGAAGGAGTCATGAACCGACATTTACCAGCTACACGGACTTATAAATCTGTCGTCAGTTTAAGTAAAGCGGAAACCATTCCAAAAGCTTCAGGGAAAATTGTGAACTTACCCATTAAAGATAACGTAGAGTGTGATGAAAATTCAGTAGTTTTAGTAGACCTTCCCGAAGAATCCAGTTGGTTAGATTCTAATCAGTGTTATGTGAAAAGAAGTATTTGTAAAGTGCGGGTAATTAATGGAATAAAACATATACCTGTGTCAATTGAAAATTTTGGAGAAAGTGATGTTGTCGTACCCCGTGGACATAAAGTTGCAAAAATAGGAATTTTAAGAGAAGAGGAAATAGCAAGTAGTATTTTCTGTAATGATGCTGATAATGATAGCGAACTATTAACGGACAAAACATTGTGTACTGTTCAAAGGGAGGAAGATATTGATTTTAAAGAAAAAATTAAACATTTGCCACCTAAGGAAAGGGAGAGAATGGAATGTTTGTTAAATGAATTTAGGGAATTATTTATACCAAACAGTAAATTACCTGCCACAGACTTAGTGAAACACAGGATCTTAACGGGCGATGCCGCTCCCATTTATAAGAAAGCATATAGGCTTCCATTTCATCAGAGGCAACTTGTAGATGAATACATTGACCAACAACTAAAAGATGGAATCATTAGGCCTAGTAATAGCCCGATGGTCATCGCCGAGTGTACTTGTACCTCGCAGAAGTCGAAATGGAGAGACAAAATTTCCGTTTTTTGTGTGGATTATAGAGCTTTAAATGCAGTAACGGTCCAGTGACGTGTATCCATTACCTTCAATCGCCAGAAACGGTAGACTACCTAGGAAACTGCAAATACTTTTCAAACCTAGATTTACGCAGTGGTTATCACCAAGTAAAAGTACATGAAAATGACGTCGAAAAATCTGCGTTCACAATTCCGAACGGCCATTACGAATGGTTGCGTTTACCATTTGGATTAAAAAATGCTCCAGCAACGTTTTCAGAGGCTCCTGATGGCGTCTTAAGACAATTAAAGCCTTTTTCAGCTTTAGTGTATTTAGACCGATATAATAATATTTTCCAAAACATGGAAGAGCATCTCCAAAGGCTCAGAGAGGTGTTTGAACGTTTGAAACAAGCTCATTTAACCTTATCACTTGAAAAATGCAATTTTGCAATGTCAGAACTAGAGTATTTAGGTTTTCACATCACCAAAGATGGGGTTAAACCACATCCAAGGCTTGTAGAAGCAGTAAAAAATTTTCCAACTCCCACCTGTGTGAAAGAATTGCAATCATTCTTAGGGCTTTCGAATTACTATAGAAAGTTTATTCAGGATTATGCCCTTAAGGCCAAACCATTGACGAAATTATTAAGGAAAGGGGTTAAGTTTGAATGGACAAATGAGTGTGATGAAGCCATGAATATTCTGAAAACAGCCCTTACCAGCTATCCCATTTTAATATACCCTGACTTTAAATAAACCCTTCGTCCTTGCGACTGACGCATCAAATATTGCATTGGATCTGTTTTATCGCAAGTAATCGATGGACAGAAAGACCTATAGGATACGCTTCTCGTCAATTAACCAAACCAGAAATCAATTACACAACCACGCTAAAAGAATTGTTATCAGTGATTTGGAGCGTAAAACAGTTCCGTTGTTATCTTTACGGGAGGAAATTCACTATCGTGACTGATCATTCTGCGTTGAAATGGATGCTTAGTCTCAAAGATCCATCGAGCAGGTTAATGCGATGGACCCTAAAACTTTCAGAGTACGAATATGACGTAGTTCATAAACCAGGAATTTTGCACAGAATGCCGATGGCTTAAGTAGAAAAATCAGAGTAGTTAACAGTGAAGAACCACCCTCATTAACTGAGTTACCTATTGAACAGGCTAAGGACGAAGAATGCAGCAAATGGAGGAAGCAGAAATGGTTTGCGTTTCGCGATAACATTCTATATCGTGTTACCAAGCGCGGTGATAGAGTGGCGGTACCAAAATCACTGAGAGAACCTATTATGTATTTGTATCACGACGCGATCTTATCAGGTCATTGTGGTTTCAAAACAACTAACCAACGAATAGCGACCGAATATTGGTGGCCACACAGGAGAGAAGACGTACGGAAATATGTAAAAAATTGCCTCAAATGTAATGAAAGATATGGTTTAGGTAAAGCGCGGGAAACCTTTGCAATCGTTTCCTGAAACAACAGAACCTTTTCAAAGAATCGGTCTTGACGTTTTGGGCCCATTTAGTCGCAGTCAAGAAGGCAGTAATTATATACTCACAATTACTGATGCATTTTCCAGATATTTAGTTATGGTACCTTTATCTGATCAAACAGCTGAATCAATAGCTAAAGCCTTCGTAGTTAATTGGATATTACTTTACGGAGTCCCAGAATCGATTATTACGGACCAAGGATCATCATTTATGTCTTCATTGTTTACACAAGTTTGCAAGTTGTTAGGTATCGAAAAATTACGGACAAGCAGTTACCATCCGGCTAGGAACGGTAGGACGGAGATCATACACAAAACTATAGGTAGAATGCTTAGTTACTATGTCAACAAATCCTACGATAATTGGCAATCAATTTTTACCCTATTTAGTATCATGTTATAACTCAAAAATTCACACCAGTACTCGAAAAACACCTTTTGAAGTACTCTACGGCAGAGAAATGAGATCACCCTTCCAAATGTTCCAAGTTTCCAAAAAAAATTGATAATACAAACGTAAAAAGTCTTGCTTTCAAGCTTAAAAAATTATGGGCTTAGGTACGACGTAATAACTATCATGCTTTCTTATCACAGGCCAAACAGTACAATAAGACCGCGAAACCGCAAAGTATTAATGTGGGAGATTATGTTATGCTCAGTAAACCATTCATGAGGAAGAACGAGTCGAAAAAATTCACTACAAGATGGCTCGGACCGTACCAAGTTAAAGAACTTCTTTCACCTGTAACGGCACGAATTCAATTACCGGATAGAACCACAGTCGTTCATAAAAACAGATTTCGTTTGTATCAGGGGATACCTAAAAAATATTGTGCACACCACCAGACCATTAGATAACAAGACACAACAGACAAAACCAGTAGACACAAAAACACAACAGACCAAACCAGTAGATAAAAAAACACAACAGGTCAAGCCAGTGAAAAAGCCAGTAAATTCGGAGACGAAAACTACACCACATTCATATGGATTGCGCAGCAAGAAGCCTGACTCGACAGCTCAAACATCTCAGAAAACTAACCATTATAATTTGAGATCCCAGAGATCAAGTTAACAGTAAAATTATAACTGTATCTATAGTCATTTTATGTTTACTTGTGCCTTGAACAATAATTAAAAGTAGCAAATGGAAACTGATTCAAATTTTCTGTATTTGTAATCTTTGTCATTGGAACTATATTTAAAATTTTATTTATTTGTTCCGCCCACAAAGAACTAGTCACATGGTGCCATCAAACTCGCCATGGCTCAGTACTTTGTGGATTCCAAGAATATTTTACTGCTGTTCACGAGGTTTCAGGCACGCAGCGGTCATGCAGGCTGCAGGGCAGTAACAAGAGACCGCTTACGCAGCTTCTGATAAGCGAGATCTTCCGGCCGTACGCTCGAGTGTGCAGCTACAGCCTGGAATAAAACTCAAGGACTGAGTACCATGCTATTCAAGTTTATATCCTTACTAACCATTGAAGCAGTGCAATAATCCTCAATCGAAAAAAAAACAGAAAATGAAAAGAAAACAATTCTTTAAGATATGTTTATAGAGACTGATAGAATCATTTTTCATTACTAATATATTTTGTATGTGATTCATATAATTCAAAGGGAAGTATTTGGGGAATAGGTATAATGACTAGTTAAGATGCTTCAATGCTATGATGATTAATATCAGAAATATTTTTGAACTCTAGCATTCATATGATAGTAATTATTAATTGTTTAATAGATTCCATAATTAATTGAATTTTTTATATATGTTGACTTAGCTGAAACAATTTCATTCTTTTGTGTGATGGGGATTTAGTAGCTTAATAAGATAGTATTTATGTTTGACGATAAACATGTAATAC
Source organism: Vandiemenella viatica (assembly GCA_031002005.1). Lineage (NCBI taxonomy): Eukaryota > Metazoa > Arthropoda > Insecta > Orthoptera > Morabidae > Vandiemenella > Vandiemenella viatica. The sequence goes on along the minus strand of JARYHS010008074.1, from coordinate 194,972,874 downwards.
ATTTTAATTCATTTTCTATCTTATCAATTGCTTAGATTTGCCTTATAACATATTCAAAAGTAGCGGAATTAATTGTGAGCCACTTTATAACCAACATTGTTCACAGAGATAATTCAATATTGCAGTTGCCATAATCCAATTGTTTACACAAAAATTGCTCTATACCGATTGTTCTGAATACAAACCAGTTGAAATTGACTATAGTCAATTAGGCAATGATTTAATTACTAGTGCGATGATTTCTTGCATTTCATGTTTGAGTTATAATTTTATAAACGCACGTAATGTGAGCAAACTGCTAGTAGAGATTCTCAGAAATTTTGAGACCTCAAGGCGTGTCCCAGGAGGTACACGATTCCTCAGCTGTGGGAGGATGTAAGGGACGCATTTTATTATATTAAAAATCTTGTATTTTAGTTGTCGAGTCTGAGCGAGTCGTATGTGCCGCAGAAGCCGAGCGGATGTTCTGTCATTGCTCAGCAGGAAATCTTAGGCGCGTGCAAAATAGCGCGTGTCGAAGGTCACCTTGCAGAGACGACTTGTAACTTTTCCACATTCGTGTGTGATCTCTAGGAGCGACAGCTCGGCCTCGGGCGATACCGATCGGACGCGATTCCCGCCAAGATTCTCGTTTACACATGTCGTAGGATATTTCCTACAACATACCTAGTTTGCTGGCATTACGTTCGCGTGAAGTTACAGATGTATTTTCCTTGTAACCAACTATCCAGTGTTGCAATAAACATCGGTTAACGACTTCAGTATTTCATTCAACGAATGCAAGCCGTATGTTCTCCGTTCCCATGCAGCCCACAGCTAATATTTCTAGGAGTCAGACAAGCAAAGAAGACTAACAGCGTAGCGGAAGAAGAATACGTCGCAAGTCTTAGCTATAGTGACTGGGTACAGACTATACACACAGCCATCCGACAAATCAGTCACTACAGAAGTCACGTGAATTAGTCCTATTCGCTTGGAACAGCTTACTAAGGGGTTTTTGAATTTACCATGGTGGGGAGGCCTCTTCTCACGGGAAGAGAACCTGTTAACCTTGGACTATACTGCGTTGGGTGGATTTAAATTACATGGCTGTAGCTTAGGAAAAATTATTCCGAGTAAAAATTACAATATCCTATTGCTAAAGTCCCTCAATATAATACACCGCACACCCAACTCCAATCCCCTAGTACATTGTTTCCTATGAGGCGGTGTACACATCAGAGTTAAAATTCAAATGCGCTAAGCTTGGTGAACGATTTATTAGTTTTAGAAAACATTGACATTGATCGTTTCATCGGTGAAATTAAGAATTACCCACAAATTTGGGATATCACATCAGAAAGCTATCACGACCGAATCAAAAGAGAGAAGCTTGGAACAGTGTATGCCACGTATTCAGTGAGGGATTCGAAGAAAAGGACGACACAGCCAAAAATGAAATGTGTAAGTAAAATATTTTCTATTTATTATAAATTCGGTTTTAACCAAACTGTCTAGATTTTATATAACTTCAATGCAGAATCTAGGGGGGAGGACAAAACCTTGTTTAAAAAGTGAGGCAAACTTAACACGCTGACGTTTTTTAGCTCCGCTACTGCCCTTGGCGTCGACAATAGGCAATAATCGGTGCGGAAAAATAAAGTTCTAAGGGGTGGCAAATCTCGGAAATTTCCCAGATCCTCCGCTGTATAACATATATATAAAATTGTCAGGGTGCCGAGTGGTTGTTTGGCGTTTTTGTGGACGTTGTGAGTGGTGGACCTTAAGTGGAGTGAATAACCTTCGTATTTTTAGGCCTCTTCTGTCTTCTGCTATTCCGTGTAGTTCTTCATCTTGCGGGCTACTAATTGTGCTAATTTATCAGGACATCTGACACCACTCCGTTTTACGGCCAGAGAACCGAAGATAGAGAAAGTTAGGACTGGTTTAGCATTAGCTGATAATATAAACTATCCTATGAGAATGAGAAGACGGCTAACTGGTAGTGAGTCCACTTAATGGCCACTGAAAAGTGTGCATTTACAATCGACAACGTGTCCTGCAAGGACCATTCCGAATGCTAGCGTCTTGAAGCTAAATTACTGATTCCAATACTGACTGATGGATTGGATGACTATGACGCGAGACATGGCAGCTTGGTTGGCAGGCATTAGCGCTATGCAAGGCTACGAGAGTCGGCGCGCTCTATTAACTAACCAATACTAACTGGTTCAAGTCTACAAGAAGAATAAAATAAAGTAATGTACCGTGTGTTCAGAAGTGAAAATTTAGTTGCGTCATAGCTGACCGGAACGAACCAGCCGAAGATGACTTTGCTGTAGGTATTTTTATCAAACAACAAGCTTGCTGAATTGCGTCTGTCTTCACCGATCAAATCCGTTGCAAGTTAGATTCACAAAATACAGCAACTATTTCGGATAATACTAATTTCTCTTAATCAAACCCTAATGTCCAAAACGACCTTCACAAAATGTTTGTTAAATTGCTGTCAAGTTCACAAACGTTCTTAAATAAAATTCTTGTGCCAAGGTACGCTATCAATATCGAAAACTAAATGCTAACATGTTTCTTGCTTTGATAGACTGCTTAGTAGTTCCTCTTGTCTGTTTGGAGGCGTCCTATCTGATATCGATAAAACCTTCTATACCTATTGCATTTTGAATGCTGAATACCTAATTATTTTTTACAAAATTATGAAGAGAACAAAATCCATTTATCAATAGGACGGATAAATTAAAATTTTATATTAATAGGGGACCGGACAGGTATTAGAAAAAATCTGAAATTTAGTTAGAATTATTTTCTGTAAAATAATAATGATTTATATTTTTAAATCAATAAATAAAATCTGATTTTTGCCATTTCTCACGTCAAATGAAATACCAATCACAGCGCCTGACGTCATATGTTTGTAAACGGATCTAATACTGCGTTGCGTTAACTTGTGTTCTTTTAACTGTTTCTGTGTTTATTTGCGTTTTTTGTCATAGAACTGTTATAAGAGACGTTATAACGATAATCCAAGCATTCGTTGTTTGCAGATTCTTTAAACCAGTTATCATGACTCCAGAATATACTAATGCCCTTATTACACTAGGCCGCCTGGCGGCGCAAACAGCCGCGCCACTGTCGAATCTGTTGGTGACGCATGCTAGAAACTGGTGGCGCAGCCAGCGAGCCACTCGTTTCCATTCTCGCACAGCTGAGCAGCCTGTTTGCTGTTAACCTCGAATTATACACGAATTGTTTTGTTCAAAATGTTCAATGAACTACAGAATGTCATTGTGGAAATGAGTGGAAATGAAAGTGTAGAGAAGACAAAAGGGTAAAGCAAGAAGTATTTCTCATTTTCGTATCTTTCCCGGTAATATCAACCTTTATTAACGACAATAATTGAAAGAAAGACGATTTAGACATTTTGAAATAGTAAAAAACTTGTTGTCGTATGAATACAGTTCATCAAAAAGAGTATAGATTCCCTTAGCGATAGAATATGATTTACATGCATCTTTCTCCCCCTTCGCCTTCTTTTTCATTTTAATTATTTTTAATTAATTATTAATTTATCTGCGATGGAGCTAACACTCCGGTGACAATTTCCCTAGTCATCTAATTACCATATATAAATTTTCTTTTATTGTTGGAATGTTAAATTCCTCCCCCATTTACTTTTCCGATTTACAAATTTTAATTTTAAATTCCTTAAGCTTTTTGGTACATTATTAATCACTACACTTGGTCATTTGTTCCAATCCCTGATACTTTTCCCAACAAAAGAAAATTTTTCCACTCCCCTACGCATGAAATCGAGCGCAAACTTGTGGTCATGGTCACCTTTCCCCTTCCATGCACTCCCTAATCCTAATTCCTTGACCAATATCCCTCCAAGCCCCATCACCAACATATACCCTGTACATTTCCAGCACTCTCTTTATCCTCCTCCTTTCCTCCAATTAGTCCCATTCTAGCTCCCTTATCATATCAGTTACTGACTGGGTCCTGCAATAATTTGTACAAACAAATCTAGATGCTCTTCTTTGCACACCTTCCAACTGCTTTATTTGATAACCAAAATTTGGGTCCCAAATTACACCACCATATTCAACCAGTTGTCTAACCGAAGTTTTGTAACCCAATTCCCTAACTTCTCTGTTTCATCCTCTCATCACCCTCTCCCCCTTCGCCTTCTCTTTTTTATTTTTATTTTTTTAAATTAATTATTAATTTAACTGTGATGGAACTAACACTCAGGTGGCAATTTCCCTAGTCATCTAATTACCATATATAAATTTTCTTTTATTTTTGGAATGTTGTAACCTTTTCTACCACCTGCCCAATGTGCTCTGCCCAGTTAAGTTTGTTTGTTAACGTTATACAAAGATATTTACACTTCAAGCTTTGAACAAGCAATTCTGAACCCGTCCTATGATTATAATTAACCTTTAGTTTTTTTATCTGTGTACCTTATAAGCTGACTCTTCTCGGCATTTATCTGACCTACCCATTTACGTAGATATTCTATCCAGGTGAGCCTGCAGCTGTTCACAGTCTTCACCTGTTTTGATCCTATTGTATACCGTTATATCACCATCAAAATATGTAGATTCTGACCGTAACCCATCTATGCAATCATTCATTAAAATATTGAGCAGCAACAGTCTCAATACACTACCCTGTGGCATTCCCATATTTACTTCCACCTCTTTTGATACTGTATTTCCTACTCTAACACTTTGCTTTCTGGCTTTTAAGAATTCCTCTACCCAGCAAGTAACTTTTTCATCCAATGCAATAGATTTCAGTTTATTTAAAACCATTTTATGTCTCACTCTGTCAAATGCCTTAAAAAGATCTAGTGCCTGTAAGACCCAAGGCTGATACCGGGGTGGAGTATAGCCTTAGTGCCTCAACTTACACTCTTGATGGTGACTCACAGTTCTCTGTAAAACTTACGAAATAATTTTGATTTGACCATGTAGCCTGGATAGTTCAACTTGAATGCTTCAGGTCGCCACAATATTTGTTGACCCACAAATATTGAAAAGGGTTATCGGTTAACTACGAAATAACAACAGTTCACTTTTAAAAGTTCTTCAAATTTATTCAAATAAAACCAAAAGTTCTAAACAGCATTCCAAAAGTTGATTTGGCTCATCGAACATACGTTTCCAAAAGTTTCCAAGTTGTGGAGAGATGTTAAACCCTACCGAACCCCTGATGTAAGATTTTACCAGTTCATGTTACCGTTAAAAACCCTCCATAAGCCTAAGTCCCAAAATGGCCAACTCGGTAGTGCCAACTTTGACCATCTCCTGCCAACCGCACCGACGCTCACACAAACTTATACGCACATATCAGCACAGCTACCGAACTAGAAAAGATGGCGTCTCCTCTACGCATCATGTTATATAGGCTTTCTGACGTCACAGCCAAAACACAGCTTTCTGCTAACACTTTGAAAATTTAGGTCTGAAATATCTCGGTAACCAAACGGATATATGGAAATTAAAAGATGTCAGTCCCAGGACTTTTTCATTAGAGAAATAGTGGATATGCAGTGAGTAACTTTAAGCAATTGGTTTTTAGAGATCTATTTTATCTTAAGCATATGATGCGAACTATTTTCTACCCCGGGGAAATACTATCCTTCTCGAAGTTTCGATATTTCGTCATTTCAGTTAAATCACAATTTATCCAAATAATATTATTATCAGCGTGTTCCCCCAAAATTTCTGAATTTTCTGGTGTAACTTTTATTAAGATTGATGCACTGATAATGAAATTACATCGTTGACAAGATTTACCAAAAATGCTATGTGTGTTTTAATTTAATAACTTTATTTCTATTACTTTTATCGGAAATATAAAATTACCAAAAGATTCACTGCATTGAATTACATATTCTGAAAGTTGTTTCGTCTCTGTATCTAATCTTGATCAGCTGTAATAAATTCCTAAACTTGGCACGTGCTTTCATTGAAAAGTAATCTTTAAAATCTTTATAGAATCGTTCCTACTGCATGGAATTGCTCGAAATTAATATGTGTGATATTAGATTTTTGTGTCTTTCCGGAAATCTACTTTTTGTTTCGAAAGCTGTCTAGGATTTTGTGATAAAAAATGTTAAAAGTGAAGTGCATCTGATGAAGTGTTAAAAATTGATTTAAGTTATTTACACGGCCAGAAACTACGGAATTTTAGTGAAATTATATTTTAACTGTGCTATTACTTCTTTAAAACTACTTTATCCCGTTCGAAAGTATGCAAAAAACAGTGAAATACCAAATATTAGAAATCTATTGTGTGATGAACTGAATTACTATGGATTATCACGTTTCAGGTTAGTAAAAGGTTTTTATATTATTATAGAAAGTTAATTTAGTTTGTTTATTAAATATTGAGCTACTTTATTGCTCTTAAATCGGTTTAGAAATGACGAAATGCTCCAAAAGTAGAAGCTCACAGGTTCAAAACTGAATTATTAATGATTATTTAATTTTCGGTTGACTTAAAGTTTGTTTACTATTATACAAAGTTTATATACGGCTTTTATTAAATACTGACAGTCTTTACTGCATTTATATTGGTTTAGAAATAGTGAAATTAACCTATAGCAAAGTTTATTATTTGAAACTGAAATTATGTGAATTAACCTATTTTATCCCAAGATAATGTTTTCTTACTGCTATAGAAAGTTTATTTAGGGCTTTTATTAACTTTTGAATACTTTTACTGCCTCTAAAAGGGTTTATTTAGTCTGTTTGGTTACAGTATATGCATGCTATATAAAGCTTCACTCTCCTAACCTATACACGAAATGACTATCTGTTACTAAAGAGTGAGCTTTCCCCCCTTATGCCTAAAGGTGAGGAGCTAGAATTTGCTAAAATTCTAAGGTTCTTACATGCTACACTATCAATTTTGCCTCCCTTGTTCAATTCATCTGAAATATCTTGAACATAGCCCACCATCTGAGATTCACATGAATATCCTTGCCTAAAGACATGTTGTCGATCTGAAAACTAGTTTCTTTCTTCACAGACATTTCTGATTTAGTTGCATATAAATCTCCGCATCATTCTGCCCATCACTGATGTCTAACTAATTGGCCTGTAATTTTCAACCCTATTTGTAAACCCTCCTTTATGAACCGGTACTACTATCGCTCTTTTCCATTCCTCTGGTAAGTAGCAAGACTTCAAACTCATTTTAAATAAAATTTCAATATTGTACAATATCGTATCCCACAATCTTATATATATATAAAAATAGACGTGTGTTTTCCTATATTTAACTTTTCAGCCACCACTACCTAGCAAAGATCACTGGTGTTTGTGTGTGGAAGTAGCATGGAGCTTCCTGACGTGGACAACGTTGCCCGAATGTCGATAGCTGTGGGGATGTGGTAGATTATGATGGTTAAAAGTGGTTGATGCAGCGCATTTTCGTATTTCGACCGCACAGACATGAGTCTCCATATATGTCACTCTGCTGCCACAACTACATTTCATACACCAATGGTGTTTGGGTGTGGTAGTGGTATCGTGTCTCCGATCGTGTACTATGGTGGTTACATGTCGGTAGCTATGGGGGTGTGGGAGATATGGTGGTTGAGGGTGGTCGACTTGCGGCACTTTCATGTTTCTACCTAAAACGTATGTGTCATGGTGTATCACTTTTCAGCCAAAACTATCTAGCGCAGATCACTGAGGTTTGTGTGTGGTAGTAGCACACAGTCACCCTTCGATAACAACGTTGGCTGAATTTCGGTAATTGTGGTAGTGTGGGAGATATGGTGGTTGAAATTGGCCGATCAAGGGTATTTTCGTATTTAGACCAAAGACATGTGTCACTGTATATGTCACTGTGTTGTCTCAACTACATAGCATAGACCATTGGTGTTTGTGTGTGGTAGTGGTATCGTGTCTCCTGTCGTGTACTATGGTAGTTAGATGTCGGTAGCTATGGGGGTGTGGGAGATATGGTGGTTGAAAGTGGTCGACCTTCGGCACTTTCATATTTCTACCAAAAACGTATGTGTCATGGTGTATCACTTTTCAGCCAAAACTATCTAGCGCAGATCACTGGTGTTTGTCTGTGGTAGTATCACAGAGTGACCCGTCGAAAACAACGTTGGCTGAATTTCGGTAACTGTGGTAGTGTGGGAGATATGGTGGTTGAAAGTGGCCGATCAAGGATATTTACGTATTTCGACCAAAGACGTGTGTTCGTATATTTTACTTTGCTGCCTGAACTACATAGCACAGATGACTGGTGTTTGTGTGTGGTAATATCATCGAGTCTCCCATCGTGCACTATGGTGGTTAGATGTCAGTAGCTGTCAATCCAAATTCTTTACAAACACGAACGAAGTCGTGGGTACCAGCTGGTCTTTAATAAATCTATGGTAATATTATCTACACTAGTCCCTTTACTTTTCTTTTTGTGTTCCTTCGTAATTTCCTGAGAATTTATTTCAAATTTTGTAGTTTCCTCATTTATACTTTTAGGAAGACTGTCCTCTGATTCATTCCCTTCCATCACAGGATGATTGTCCGACTAAACTAATAACTCAATATCTCCGCAATTTTAAAATCCTAAAGTACAAGAAGGAGCGTATGTGTAAGCTTGTTATCTAGTGTAATAAGCTAGTAAGATACAATGCCCCGCCATGTCTCTGCGCCACCAGTAGCTGCTGACGTGGTCGCGGGGTACGGCAGCCAGTCGGCCGCCAGTTTCTGGCGACGCCACTGGCTGCCCTAGCGTAATAAGCTCCATAAGACTCAATGCCCAGTGACGAGCAGCGCCACCATGGGCGCGGCTGGTTGCGCCGCCTGGCGGCCTAGTGTAATAAGGCCCTATGGGTTCCGGCTACACTACGACCGACCAACTCGGCCGAACTCCGCCGGATTCGCAGACCAAATAATTTTGTTTCATTCGGCCGAACGCGCTTGTCTCGCGTCATGTGTGTATTCGTATTTAGCCCATTCGCCACATCGAAATGAAAGATTAGATATATATTTCCACTTATAAACGTATATTATGACTTGTTTTAATATTTCAGTAAATTACATAAATTATCTGGTAAAACATATTATTTTTTTCATAACACACCTCATAAATTTTCGATTTCAGTTGACAGCAGACCAGTATATATTAATGATTTATATACACAGATAAAAATTTAAAAATATATAATTATGAAATTGAAAATAAACATATAAATCAAATGAACTGTATCCCTGGGGGTTACAGCTATAGTTGCAACCGTATTGTTATTTATTTTCCGCAGGCGTACTTTATAATCTACAAAAGTAATGAAGTACGTTAAAATAGTTTTTTTTTATGTTTTTACCTGAATCACATTACTGTTTCATCTCTTAGAAACCATAACTAAGTCTTTGGCACACTATAGTGGATTGAGAGATTTTCACATTTCTGAACCTGCATTAAATAAACTATCTCAGTGCAAGCCTTTCTTCTGGAGAAATACATTTCCTGAAATTTGAATATTTTTCTACAATAGGTCGGATTCCTTCCAAAATATAAAAAAGTGTCTCCGGTTTCATTCTAAAGTATTCCAAAAATTTAATTATTTGTTCCAAAAGTTTCGAGAAAATTATATGAAATTCTCCCACAGCCTCTCTCTCTGAGAAAATGACGTTTACCCATTCACTTTGTCCATGAGCAAACATAATATTAAATCTCAGTTCTCACTCAGCATTTCAATAACGTCAGTTTCTTTCATCTTGTAACGCGATCTGTTGGGAACTGAATAACAATCGGTTCAAATCTGCCGGCTGAGTGAACAAACGGCCGTATTCCGCAGAGTGAACAATCGGCCGAAGTCGGTTGCAAAACTAAGCAGAATATCAAAAAAATTTATTCTTCATTTTTTATTTGTCATATCGAGTTACATAATAATCCATCACCAGATATCGGCGTCACCTTTATCCTAGAGTCCCCTTGAGGTTTTTGTACATATTCCCCGTGTCTGTATGGAAGTGGCCATGCCCCCCCACTCCTCCTCCGCCCTGCTTCACTTCAATGCGTGGTGAAGGTCTCTTGCGTCGTCTCCATATATTTCCTTCCTCCATGATGTCGACAAACCAGAGATTGGGTTCAAGTGAGAAATCAATTCGTCGCTTACTTTAATCGATATTTAAACCTATCGTAAACATACGTGTTTACTAATTTCCTGTTTACTCAGATAAAGAGAATTATATGTTATATGTCAAAAGTGCAAATAAATAATAATAAGTTGCAACTAAATAAATGTAACCAATAACTAAAGATTATGTAAATAATGTAATTCAAATCATAAATGAAATAAAATGCTTTTAAATAAATAAATAAATAGTAATTCAAATAGCAATGGCTAGTGTCTTTCATTTTCTTTACAATTCAATCCAAACTTCAATTTTATTGTTATTTTCGCAGTCGGAATGGCGTGAATCAAATAAATAATCTTTTTCTCGCACCAAATTAATTAATATATCTATTTCAACATTTGCCACCTCGACGTGATCGCGCGATATCTGTGTGCACTCACAACCTGATCGCTGCAAGCACTGACTGCGTGACTGGATCGTCAGTTTTGACCGCCTTCTGTTTGACGGGGATGATGCAGTACAATGTAATACGAGGGTTGTCTTTTAAGTTTTTACAATCGAACAATAGGTGGCGTTAATGAGTTGTGGCACCACTGCATTTGTGAACAATGACGTTTGTTATTGTGAAGCCAGTGGCAATTTAGAAATTGACTACGTAAGTTGTTGATAGTGAACGTTTAAAAGAAGCAAGTTTGTGCAAAAATGGAAATAACCCGTGAAGGCTTACGTTGGATGATTTTAAAAAACGCCTTACTCAACAACAATGCATAGAATCGCTTCGTGCAATTTTTGGTAATGAAGCACCATCAGAGAAGACTGTTTACAATTGGTTTGCAGAATTTCGTCATGGTCGTGCGTCCGTCAGTGATGAATGTTGGGAAAGTCAGCCAAAATCGGTTGTCATTCCTAGAAACATCGATGCTGTGCGCAACATGATCAAAGACGATCGGCAAGTGACTTACAGACAGTTAGAGGCATCTCTTAGGATATCGCAGACTGCAATACAATCGATTTTACATGAACATTTAGTTGTGAGAAAGATATATTCCAGATGGATTCCGCATAATTTGACCGAAGCGCAGAAAAAGGGTGGTGTTGATTGGTGTCAGGAAATGTTCAAAAAATTCGTCTGAGGACGTTCAAAATCCATATACAAAATTGTTACATGAGACGAAACTTGGATATATTCGTATGAACCTGAAAGAAAACAACAGTATACTGTTTGGGTGTTTGAAGATGAACCCAATCCCACTAAAGTTGTTCGTTCACGGAGCACTTCCAAGAAAATTATCGTTCGTCGGTTGTACTGGACACGTCACAACCATTCCATTAGAGCAGTGGTTCCACAATTAGTAGTACGCGTACCATCAGGGATACGTGAGGTTGCTTCAAGGGGCATGCGTGCTAGTCTCTTGGCTAAGGTAATCACTAAGATAATTATAAAAAAAATTACGCAAACATTACTATAACCAAAATATATTACTCTAATGCTGTGGTTAGCTTTAAGACATTTATCACCTTACCTAAGCGGCAATAACATTTTTACTACCATTTTGCAGGATGTATCTTTGCGATAGCGGATTTTTGCCACGACAAACATGAAAACCAAACATCGAAACCGACTTCAGCTCGAAAATAATTTGAGATTGGAAATCAGTAAACAGCAACCAAATTTCTCAGATTAGTGCAAAGAGAAAGGTGCTCATTGGTCCCATTAAACATAAATAAACATATGTGATTTTGATTATTATTAGAATTGGTATAATACAACTTTTGGACATTTGTTGATTTTTTGTGATATTCGTTATTGGATTGAAATTTAATAAATCCAAAAAAAATCTTGTTTATTTTTTTATTTTTCATATCAGTTACGAGGGGTACGCGAGCTTGATCTCTTTCTTGAAGTGATACTCGGGAAAGACTAATTGGGAACCGCTGCATTAGAGGATGGAACTGTTAATGCCGAATGGTATACAACAGTTTGTTTGCCAACGGTCTTCGATGAAATAAGGAAAATGAACAAAAAACGTCGCATCATTCTTCATCACGACAATGCCTGTTCCCATAAAGCACGTCAAACAACTGAATATTTAAGAAGAAAACATCTAATTAATGTCTAATTGCCCGTATTCACCCGATTTATCGCCTAATGACTTTTTCTTGTTCCCACTGTCAAAAGATGCGCGTACAGCGATTTTCGTCACCTCAAGAAGCTTTTGAAGGCTTTCAAAACCATGTTCCTGAAATATCAGGTTCACGGTGGAAAAAAAGTTTCCAGAATTGGTTTGAACGTATTCAAAAATGTATAGGCCTTAAGGGAGAATATTTTGAAAAGCAATAAAACACTTTGTTTCTAACTTGTTCGTTTCTGTTTCACTTTTTGTAAAAACTTAAAAGGCAACCCTCGTACAGTGACCGCTGCTGCACACGCCCGCGCTCTGTTTGACCGAGCCTTAATGGCTTCTAAAGTTCTAACTGATTTTTATGGAAAAGTACGCAAAAATGACCCTCATCTTACCAGTAGTGTAGCTAGGTTAACAAGGGCCCCTGTGCAAAAAAATATCTTGGGGCCTCAGGCCTAGTGTTGTAAAAAAACGGTTATTTTCTGGCTTGAAAAAAACATGAAAAAAAACTGTGAAAAAAAACATGTTTTTTTTTCTGGAACATGTTTTTTTTTCACAACTACTAAATCTCAAATTTGTAAGGCAGTTATCGTTTAAAATAACTGTTTTAGAGTTTATTCTAAGTACTTTTCTTAGTTCAAAATCTACTATATTTTTCTGGTTCAGTAGGAAAAAATATTACGAAAATATTGGCAAAATTGACTGAAATTTCTTTATTAACGGGGATTTCCCGAAGAGACTAGGTTGCGCAAGAAGGAATCCCCATTCCCCATTGTTTGGAATGATACTTGCTATTTGAAATAGTGCTGCCAGCTCTACAAAATTACCTACAGAGCTTTTAAAAAAATTAGGAATTTAAAATTTATCCACGGTTTTTTGCCTCTTTTTATTACTTATTGGGCTTTCCTTATATTCGTATACTTGTTAACTCTCAGAGTATACTGGTACTGACTCATTAAATTGTCAGTAAGGGAGCGTGCATAAACCACATAGCTCCAATTTGGCCTCCTGTGAACCCCCACGCAGCCCTACGTGGCTTTTGCCTCCCCCCCCCCCCCCCCCCGCTCACGTAGCACGTAGCTTTCTTCCGTTTTGATTCCAGAAGACATTTTGTACTGTTTTCTCTTGTCAGACTATTGTAAATTACATACGGATATAATTAACTGAGGGAAATAAATACTCACATGCTGTTGTGAGTTCAGTTCCTCATTTTAACTGTGAAAAAAGGAAAGTTACGTGGCCTGGCTCGGAACCTCCCCCCCCTCTCCCCACGTAGCCCAGCGTAGCCTTTCAGCTAACCCCTCCTCCCTCTGGACCGAGCCACGTAGTTTGTGCACGGTCCCTTATTATGAATCGTTTCCTTGCAACCGTTGGTGTAAACAAACGATTGAAAAGAAGTGAAACTCCTATTTTGTATGATAATAGATTTTAATTCAAACTTAAAAGACCGTAATACAGAACTATCAGCGCAGTCTTTATGCACAGTGTGTACTTTGCTCACAATTTAAAATTGCAATCTCAAAATATTTTGCGTACAATACAAGAACAACCAGTAAAAGAAAATTTAACTATTTCTGAAGTTATGGATCTAGAGGAGACAGAAGAAGAGACAGAAAATTCCGACACCGATCGAACTAGTGTTGGTAGTGCTGATACTAGTGAATGTGGTACTGACATAGAGGATGAATAAAATTATGTTACCTATATAGATACCCTTATGAATCATTATGTGAGACATTATATGATTCAGTAAGACTTAAAACACACTTGTAAAATGGAAGTTCCTTAAATAAAACTATAATTTATCAAATATATTGTTTTCTGAAAAAAAAAATTTAGAAAAAAAAAACACGGGTGCTAGGTTTTTTTTCATGTTTTTTTTCACAAAGCTGAAAAAAAACATTTTGTTTTTTTTTCAGTTTGCAACACTACTCAGGCCACATGGGAGACCTTTTTTCTTCCATGGTTGTCAGTGGCGAACAGTCTATTGCCGCATTGCGTGTTCGCAGCGTGCACGCAGCAGCGCCGCAACGTAAGCACTGTGCCTTACCCCCATTAGTAACGTCCTTCAAAAACGGCGTACGCGAAACAACGCTCGTGTGAACATGGACCATGTATCCCTACGATTTCTCTACAGTTCATATTGGTGCTGTTTGTTTCTTGTTCTACCTTAATTTCAGAGGTTATCAATTTAGATTCGGTGGAGTTAGACTTTTCTATTGCATTATCCAAGTCTACAGTTTTAATGTCTTCTGGCTTATTTTTTTAAAGTTATGTATACAAATTTACTTACGTTCCCTTGTTTATTTCAACCATTTCACTGAAACTGTTATCAAAGCTTATGGCGGATCTAGGAATTCTTCAAGTCGGGGCAAAAACTGTTACATTGCTGCGCCTTCGAATGTTAGTTTTCCTCCCCCGTTGTCACTCCGAGTTTCAGCGACCCGATTGTCGCTGCCCGGGGCAGTAGTGGAAAAAAAGGCCTTCAAATACGAGTTTTCCACTTCCTCCTGAAGTTGCCGCAAGGGGAAAGTTCCCCGGTTTGCCCCCTCCCCCCTAGTTTCGGGACTGTCACTAAAATAAATGCAATTGAAGTCAGTGTAAACAGTCCTTTTTCAGACTAATATTTGTTATAGAATGATTACTGTATGCAACTAGTTGCACTTGTTATTAATTTTTTAAACCGCGTGAAATAAATAGTGTACACTTCAGATATATTTCCCTGGTCTGTAGTGGTAAACAGTCCCATAATTTGCTTTAAATTTTTTATTTATGCAAATCAAACAATGAGAAATATCACTCATTAATTCTAATATGGTATGTCGTTTATAATTTTATTGATCTTTACAAATCACTCAAATTAATAATATTTACTTCAGTTTTACTAATCAATTTATGAAGGAAAGTGTCGGCTATACAATGACATGCAGATAAGAATACCAGTTTTATAACAGTCCACCAAGAAAACAGTCAGCAGAGTCCTTTCGGCAACAAACAATAATAATACCCTATCAGGCCATCATATGTTTACACTTTATAGTTGTTTCCAATCGTTGCAGTCTCTGAAACATAACGAACGGAATTGCTTTCAGGAAAAGGACAGCAGTGTATACAAACTTCATGGATTACTTAAACTGATCTAATGAAAACATTTAGGAGTATCATTTTAGCTCAATTTATATAGGATTTTTTACGTTATAAAGCCGCATACTATTAATCTCAACACAACTATGTTAAGTAAGTTGGCTATTCTGCACCCGGGCGACGCTTCGTGTTTTGGGATCTGGGCTGATGGCTGAGTTATTTATATGAAACCAACATTTTTTATTTCAGTTATTCAGTATGCCGAGGATCAAAGCATCTCCTAAGAAATGTGTGAAGACTTCTAATCCTCAACAGCCATCGAATACTTGGGTTTTTCTGGTAAAAGGTGAGTTTTAAAATGATATTTGAATGCAACATCATAGCGTCTGTTGTAAGCGACCTGCAAGATTCGCTGTCAGTGTCAAAGATGGTCTTCCCATTTTTATGTAAAACTAGATTTAAACTCTTGAAATGATTCGAAATATGGGCCCATTTCTTACATATATCTAATTGAGAGAAGTGCTGTCTTTTGAATTGTATGTACGATTTCTGCTCTTTCTGGAATTAAGTTTGTCGCGGTAAACAATTCTTAAATCATAAATTTGAATCTAGGTACAGTATTAAGTTATTATATTGTGCAGGTGAAGCTTTGGATGGTGCCGACGGCTCTCCTGACATTGTTCAGTTAAGGCATCCACAGACCGATGCACCAGCAATGTTTTTATTTTCGCCAGGTGATGGCATGGTGCAAGAAGTTCTCACGTTTTCAGAAAATAAAAGGTATGTTTCAAATATAAAATAATATTTGAAAGTGATAATTCTGCTGTTATTTCTATGATTTACATGTAAGGAATATTTTCAGATCGTGGTTTATAGAAGATTCTGTTAAATCAGATGGCAAAATGCATTTATCTACCCCTATAGATCCTATATTTCTGGTTTTGCCGTACTTGAGGAAGGTAATACTGACATAATTCGAATATTGCATGGATTAATTCTTCAGATATTTTATATACAATATACGTTTTGGTTCTTATTGTAGCTGTGCAAGGGATGTTATTTAGTTCGCTTAAATCACACCAAGCATTTGTAGTTTCTTTTATTAAGAAATTAGAATGTTAGGCCTACATTGTAGATTTTTTTTCACAAGTAATATGTTTCTTAGTAAAATTGCACATCAGTGATGCATTTAACTTGCTTTATCTCCTGGTGTTGGTAATCACAGTAAGTGTGATAGTTATATTTGATACTGATTGCTGATGTTGAATTAAGAATGTGATTAATACTGAAAAGCATGATACTGTGGGGATTACTTTATGCAACAAACAATAATTTCTTAAACGTGGTACACATGATGTCATATTACATACATATTTACAAAATACAAAATGAATATATGGTTTCTCATATAAAAACTGTTAAATTGTAAATATTATTGGTCAGTGTATCCACTTTTTGCTTAAATATTTTCATGAGCTATCACTTCTAATAAGAACATCTTCATGCCATCAGTAACATAATTGATGCACATGGCAGAAAGTAGTCCCACGGGTATCATACACTTCAGAACCATTTTGCACATGAAATATAAATTATATATAATGACGATGTAATAATTTTTTGGAAGTGATAAAGACGATAAAGGGGAGGGAAGTGAGGACTGAGGTACTGCTAATATAGTTTCAATGGGAATCATATAAGAGTGAAAAAAAGAAAGAAAGACCCATACTTGGGTAGTAAAAATCATGTTCAATCAGAAAACTGACATGAAAGCTATTCTTATATTATATTGCAGTTTGTTGTGGAATGAGGAAAGATAATCAAACGAATACCTGAAGAGACAATAATTTGGGTCTTGAGTCAATAACACCAGTGATAAAATAAGCAATAACCTATTCAGATCCTCATGAAATTTATCACTTTAACTAGTTATCTATATTTCAGTCTGCAATCATACCAAAAAATAACCATAAAAATTAATGGGTAAAATCTAGACTGGGACACCGCTGCAATCACTTATCACGTCAATATGTAAATATTTCCGGATGGAGAGAGTATGACATCACTACATTGCTGAATGTGACATATACGTTCCAAGCACAGGTTTAAATGTCACTAATGGGGCCTTCCACGGAAAGTAGTCCATCACTAATACGTCTCATATTGTGAAATTGTTAATTTTGCACCAGCAGTACAGGAATAAATTCATCAGCGATGAGGTTTTGGTGCAGCCTGGACCACACTGAAACGTAACTATCGAACACCTTATTGCGGATAACTAATTTCTATGTCGTATCTATCGCTGTTACTGTCTTTTACGTCTTAATGCAGGCTGGACCATAGTCAGGGGCGTAGCTACTATGGGGCTAGGCGGTGCAGTGCACCGGGGCCCTCACGCTCAGGGGGCCCCCAAGCATACCTCAAGGGGCCCCAAAGCGCACCTCTAGGGGCCTTCAAGCGCAGTTTAGAGGGCCCCACGAGCCTTCACGGTAAACTGGCGACTTTTTTTTTTTTTTTTTTTTTAGCTCTACCGTCGCCTAATGGGCCCCTGAGAGTACAAGAGCCCCTCACTAAGGGCCCTCGCTGTGCTCAGGGGGCCCCAACCACTGCTCAGGGGCCCCTAAAGAATAATTCAAGGGCCCTCATCCTCAGTTCAGGGGGCCCCTACCAGCACACAAAGCAAAAAAAAAGGTCGCCCGTCTGGCCTGAGGGCCCAAAATAAATTTTTTGCACCGGGGCCCTTGTTGACCTAGCTACGCCACTGACCATAGTGAAACGTAACCGTCGCACATAATATTGCTGATACCCAATTTCCAAATTTATCTATCTCTGTTAGTATGGCGTTGCAACCTAAACACAAACATTTATTGACGAAATATCTTTTATAAATATTTTATTTTGTATGAATGATTTTAATAGCAATTTCAGCCATGCGAGGAAATATAGAAGAATGGAATCAAATACAGATCAATGGAATTGTGACTAATAACAGCAACATTTCAGGAATCATCATTATGGGACGTTAGCTATTTTTTTATGATATCAATTATCAGTTTGGAATGTTGATGATATTTTAAAAATATTATTAACTACACAAGTAATAATTTTCTTTAACTTTTATCCATAATTTTTATTATTATTACTATTGGTATCATTCCATGACCTAACATGTATTCCCAAATCGATCGAAGTCTGAACACGTTACACATGGAAACACAGTGACTTCATACTCTCTCCGCCGGGAAGTGTTAACATCGCGAGGCGGTAAGTGGTTGCAGCAGTATTCCAATCTAGATATTACCCAAATAAATTACAGTCTGTGGCGTGACATAATGTCAGTAGGCATCACAGCACAAGGCATTATTCCTAATTTTCATAAAATTACTTTACCAGATTTATGGATCCAGGAATTATATCAACCTAAATTATTTCTTTAATGATTGATGTTGCCTTTTTCAGTGGATGTGGTTAGGCTGAACTGCTGGCTGGACCAGGAGAAAGTGACATTGCAGCTACAAATTGTGGTTTCTGTATATAAACATGCTTAGAAGGAATGTAGACATCAATTAGTTTCTATATTAGCCAGTCACTGATTCCTGTCATCTTAAATTTTCACAGTGTAATTGATGTCATATCTGTTTTACCAGAAATTGACACTGCTGTGCCACAGCCAGGGCCGGTTTAAGACAGCACGGGGCCCGTAGCAAATGTGAAGAAGAGGCCCTTGATTTTTGAAGTTCGGGGGAAAATTGTAGAGCTAAAAAAAAAAAGGCGCGAGGCCTGTAGCATTTGCTACCACCTGCTACGTGGTTAATCCGGTACTGGCCACAGCTATCACTTGCTCATGTCATGTGTCAGGCCACTAGGCTGCACGGGGGTTATGCAACACCTTCACCTGAACTGTGAACAATTAAGTTCATGACCATGTGTAGCCTTCTGGTACCTATAATATTAAATAACCTGTTCGCCACGCATTCGTATTAAACCCCAAATGCGAAGGGTAATTTAAATAAAGTTACTTAACGCAGCTTGAGAGTAACGAAATACTTATATTCTTGATAATAGTTCACTCGTACATTGTCAGTACCAGGTACGTGAATAAAGCATCAAACAACAGTTTCTTTGAAGATTGCGATTAAGTACAATTCTAAGAGAAGACAAAAACTCGCAAAGTCCCCCTAACATTAGTGAGTACTATGGCATGTTGGAATTTGCCTAAACCACTACCCCCTGGAATAATTTGCTCCTCTAACTAGCGTGGAGTTGCGCGATCACTTTCCGGCGAAAGAATGAGACTAGAATGAGGCTACATACTACGAATTTACTTCTTTGAAAATCTAGCACGGAGTGAGACAATCTGTGCTTGCTGCGAGGTCTTTTATAGATTTCTCAGAGTCTATGACGTCAGCAATTGCTTCTTTAATTAATATTTCCAAAAGTACAAAATAGTTTAACTTGAAATTTTTACAGGGACTTTCTATGACCATGTTCTATCTGTTTTAATTTAATTTAACATTCAAACGGGTTTCTATAATCTTAAAATTGAAGTCATCATGTGACCAACTTGGCGGAATTTTTACGCGCATCAGCAACAATCCGCGACAATCTACCTTTAAAAACTTATTCTGACAAATGCTTATGCTTTTTACCAAAACCATTATATGTTTGTAATCGTCTTGATTTAGACTATCTACTGATATAAATTTCAAATGAATATTCCTTTTAATTAAAAAGGTCATTTTTTCTCTTAATTAAAACTGCTAATTACACTTTGCCAAATTATTTAATTTTACTACCAAAATATCAGGAGCAATGCTGGTGATAAAGGTGCAGCTGTAGATTTACTCGATCCAAAGATATTTCAAATCTTAGATTTTTTCTTTTCTGATCACTCGTTTCAAAACGTGAACAAACCGGAATATCTCTTAAAATAAACGTCTCCCGATATAATAAATACACTAAAAATTATTTTTATGGTGAATCCTCACTGTGGGAAAGATTACAGGAAAATTCCTTCACGTTGACAATTACTCTTCTCGAAATTTCTAAGTCCAGCATAAGCAACTTTACAATCGATCTATAGAATATTTTACTACTGAGG
Organism: Vandiemenella viatica; assembly: GCA_031002005.1. Taxonomy (NCBI): domain Eukaryota; kingdom Metazoa; phylum Arthropoda; class Insecta; order Orthoptera; family Morabidae; genus Vandiemenella; species Vandiemenella viatica. The sequence continues at coordinate 194,952,454 of JARYHS010008074.1, read as the reverse complement.
ATAGCTAGTGGGAGTGCTTTTGGTGAACTAAAAGGTACTTTACAAGTGGTGTTTTGAACAATATGATATATCAAAATTAATAATTACTTGTTTTGACTTTTTGGAACATTTACAAGTGGAAACATGTATAACTAGTCACATTGATGAAATTCATAAAGGTTTGATAAGGATAATGTCCAGTATTTGATCAGTGCACAACCATTTACCCAAAACCCAATAATTTTTTACTTCTGGATCTTTGAAAGCAAAGAACTGGGAAGGAAGAACATCTGCAGATTTAGAACATGTAGCACTGATTTTTATGCATATGGCTATTCAGTAGCCTCTTGATAAGGTTCACAATTTACAGTGTGTTAGACACTCTGTTGGTGATGAGTGATAAGTATAAACCTGTTAATTTGATGTTGGTAAATCGTGAATGAACAGGTTTTTCAACTAGGAGGAACTGGCTGTTTGCAGTGTAGGTGTTAGATCAAAGCTGCATACATCTTTTTTACAAAACTGGAAGTTTGTTTTAAGTAAATATTGGAAAGATCTGAAAATGGGATCAATAATTTTATGTGGAGTTTGGGAGCATTCATTTGAAATTTTATTTTGTAAGTACCCCAGTTTGGTTCAGACTATAGTAGGTTGTGCCACTGATAAAGATAGATAGAAACGGATTTGATTTAATTGAAATGGAGCGTATGTCCTTGTGTACTTCCTTACACACCTACATTTCAATTTCATAATTTATTTTCCCCCGGAAATGCTACTAGTGCTATAGAATCCAGGGCCAGTTTCACCCTCCAGTCTCTTGGAGAATTATGTTATTTTATAATTCAAATCATTTGGTTAAGAGTGATTGAATGTTTTGTTACATGTTGGTAATTTGTGGCCTATTGTAGCCAAAAGTTAAAATTTTGCTAGTCACATTCTTGTAAAATATAATTCTGTAGTCTGCGTTTTAGTATATGTTTTGGGATGTAAATTTTAATTTTAGTGCTCTAGATTGTCTTGTATACATTTCGAAACTAGTACTAATTTTAAGTTACTCATAGTGGAGTAAATATTAGAGATAAAATGGGTTTCCGGTATCTGTCCTAAATTTACTATCTGGCCAGATACCGGATAGTAGATCAATCTCCTGTGGATATCTACCAGATACCGGGGTTTCAATCAGTAAAAAAAAATTATTTTAATTTGTGTATGCTAAGCATATAGTAAGTCTAAATGCAAATAAACACTATATATTCAAATCAAAATACCACTTATTATTGTTTTAAAAAGAAAAAAAAAATAGTTGTCATACTGAATGTACACCAGTATCGTTGTGGTAAGAGATAATAAGCGATTTTGCTTGTCTTCTTAAACAAAGTCAGTTTCAAAGAAAAATCTTACAATATATACCCTTCAATCACCATCAATTATTCTTGAGCTAAGCCCAAATTATTAAAGTGTGTAATGAGTAAGCCCCGGATTAATAGGTTCGAACCTATTTTGTTCCCAACCTAATATCCTCGAAATTTTAACTTTCTCTTACGTCTACTGTATAAACTAATAATATTCATAAATTTAATAGGACCTAAAATAACCTAATTTTTATGTTATGACCTAAAATGACCTAATTCGATGTACTGATCCAGTTCGACTGTAGTTTTGTTACTTAAACAAATGTCCAACCGGATTAGCTCAGGGGTACGGGTCGTGGAATACGCCATGGGCTCGAACCCAACCGTCGGCTGTTCTGACATGGTATTCCGTCGTTTTGCTTTTCTCCTCCAGGTAAATGCCGGAACAGTGCCTGATTGACAGGTTACGGGCGGCTGCTTCCTTTTCCCCCTTCCTTCTAAAAAATTTCATTTTCTTCTTCTACATCGATCCAAGTTAATGTTACATGGTGATCCGGCCAGTCACCATCACCAGCTGTATCTATTATTACGTGAATCCTAAGATCCAAGACACTGCAAATGTGAGCAGTATGGGAATGATCCCTAACATACTCCGAGGGGTAAAGCCGAACTTGGAGGGTATACGAACTATGTTTACGTGTAAAACGGAAGAACTTATTTTAAAATTGGAATAACTATTCACCACAATATTAAATGATGTGTTTTAACCTAACTGTTGACAGTAACATTGAGAAAAGCTGTAACAATGCAGTGTGGCAACTTCATATTATTACAAAGGTTTACACTCAGTAGAAACAAATCGACAAAGCAAGTTTTAAACATAGCACGTTAAACATTAACAATCGCAGGAACGCAAACCCTTTCTGAAAAATTAACAGTTGTATACTGTCATCGTTCAGTGGTAACATGAAAAATTAAAATATTGTGTAGGCCTACATAAGTTTAGTCCCTTAATTAAAGGTAATCATGCTTAAACAGAAATCCTCAAAAAGTAGTCACCTGCGAGAGTGGTTAGGAACGACTAAGAACTTTTCTACAGATGAGAGAAAATTATATATTGTCAAGCATGTGTGAAACCAGTAAGTTTAATTTGTTTTATATACATATATCTTTTACAATTTTTTTAAAAAAAATAGATTTTATTTGTTTTTATTTCTAATGTATCATAAAGTGACAGAGTCTAGACTGCTGAATTAAATTTTATAATATTAACTGGGTATTATCCGGGGTGTTATATTCAGGTGGACTATTTTTATTTTTGCTTTCTATATAAATAACTGCAGTAAAATGATCCCACGTACTGCAGTATCAGAATTCAGCAACTTATTTGGCAAATGTTACCAGGAGAAATGCTTCCGAACAGAAACAGAGTTTCATTACAAGTTCAAAGCTGGGTGCAGAAGATTCGATTCACCTGCGTCTGTGTGAAGCTCTCACTGCCACTAATATACCAGTTTCAACAGTCCATAATGCAGTCCTGAAAACCATTTTGGAAGAATTTTGCAACAGACAAATATCAGATGAATTCACTTTAAGGAAGAATTACTTGCCTCAGCTGCAAGATTATTATTTTTTAACTGCTTTACGTCTCTCAACAGCGAGGTCTTTAGAGACCGGAAAGGATGGGGGCAAGGAATGGGAAGGAATTCGGCCATGGCCTTTTTAAGGAAGCATCCCGGCATTTGCCTGGAGTGATTTGGGAAACCATGGAAAACCCAAATCTGGATGCCCGGACGGGGATTCGAACTGCCGTCCTCCCGAATGCGAGGCCAGAACGCTATCCGTTACACCACCACGCTCGGTCCAGCTGCAAGAGAAAACCATTGAAGAACTAGTGGACATTGCTGACCACTTCATCTGGTTAAGTGTAGATGAGACGACAGATGCCTGCGGCAGATACATAGCGCAGGGCCCGCTCTAGCGGTTTTGCCGCCCCGGACAAATAAACAAATTGAAAGATTATGTAGAATTATATATTTTTTAAAAAAATAATTAATTTTTAATCGAATAAAATATTAAATTTTTAATTTTAATAAAATCATATATTCATAAATAAACTTATTGAATTTTGATTTAGTGGCACAAAATAGAGAAATTAATTATGAAATATCTGTACATAGCCACAAATTAACCATATTTTTCACATTATTAAATGCTATTACAGATGGATATTATCACACAAACAATCTAAATGCCATTATTTTGAAAATAAAACGAGATTACATCAGATAAGCTAAAATAAAAAAAAAACTTTTTTTCTTACTTTCAGGTTGCGAATTTTTTATTACATCTTAAAATTTACTTCATCAGCAATTTCATACTCAATTGCCAAAATGGCTGAATCATTAAATTATCAATTTCTTGGTTTTCGTAAATGCTTACCAAGGCGTCGTATACCTCTCCCAAATGAAATTTTAAAGCGTTTAATGCCTCTATCCTATTCTCCCATCTAGTGTCACTCCATGTTTTCAGAGTTGAACCCTGGACATGCTTTAAAAGTATTGCCCATCTAAAAGTAAATGCCAAAAAGAATAAATATATTTTTTGGAGCATGTTGAAGAAATTAGCGGCTTCCAAGGATGCTTTTGCTATTAATAACAAGATTGAGAGAATGGCTACTACACGGAACATTGAATGCTCGCGAACTGTATTGTTTAATTCTAGATTGCACTCCTGCTTTATTGCCCCTCATATTGGAGCCGTTGTCAGTCCCTGTCCTCTGATATCCTGCAAATTTAAACACAAGTCATTAAGTTCTCCAACTATAATGTCAGACATTTGTTTTCTTGTGGATCTTTCGACTGGTAAGAAACCTTAAAAGCTTTCATTAATTTTAATTTCAACATCAGGATTAAATTTATTGGTTGAAACGTATCTGATTACAAGAGTAATTTGCTGTATCTTACTAAAGTCAGGAATACAGTTTAAAATTATGGAAAATATTTCAAATTTTTTATTTCATTAATAACATGAGACTTTACGCTTTGATGCAGCAGATCTACTATCCCGGTTTGTATATTTTCCCCAAGATATTGAGCTTTAGTCTCTACTTTTTAGAGCACTCAGCGGACGTGCTCTTCCATAATGGGATCGTATTCAGAAAGTAACTCAACTATTTTTAAGAATTTACCGTCATTATGCTCAAACAACTTGTCGCTTGTACCTTGAAAAACCAGTCAACTTTTACCAAGCATTTTGGTAATTGCAACAATTCTTAGAAGCACCTCATTCCAATGATTTATTTCGGCATTAATAACTCTTTGAGTGGCAGCATCTACAGTTTTAAAACAATTTAATCTTTTTTGCCTGAATATGATTTTTCGAAATTTCATGCTTTTTTAAAGTTTCGTCGAGGTGCTTCCAATTTTTAAAACCCTCCTTTGGAGAGAACTAACTAAACAGCCGAAAATTTTGCAACAGAAGTAGTAAATGCAGTTTTGTGAAAGATAGTAGCTAATCTCACAATATTTGCTCTCCGTTGCTTAAAACTCGTGCATAATATTTTGCGCTAAAATTTCGATCTGTGTCATTGGAAGGAAATTTGTAATTATGCAATAGTTTAGGTGGACCTTGGCTTACTAAAAAGCTTCTTACGGCGTCTCGTAAAATTCTTGGCCACAAAGTTTTAGAACGCCTTCTGTGTGTCTCACGTTGGTGTCAGTTCCAGTTGGTTTAGAAACTTTGTTCATTTGTTTGCTATTATTCTCTGACGATTCTGTACTTCTTTTGTATCCCGACCTGATATTGGATTCTAAGATTTGTTGTGGTAAACCTTGAACACAGCAAATTTTTTTAACGCGCCAGATTAATTCTGCCTTTCCGCTTCCTTTCCCAACCTTCTTTTCTTTTTTTGTACTGGTAACCAGATAGTTTTCTTTGACCGCCAGACATTTTGGAAAAGGCACGCACGTAACTCAAACAATGCACATTATAAAATAATATAAATATTTATTGTTGTTCTAAATAAGCTAAAACCATATCTAAGATAAATTATTCTCAGTCGATATAAAAAAATATTTATGCACAACACAAAATTTCTATACCCTGTGAACATAAAGAATGTCTAGTGTTACTACACAGTCAAAGCATATTCGCGGAGGATACTATCCGTACATTTGCTGCAAATACAGAAACCGTGTATACAGAATGGCAATTTTTATAGGCTTAAACGGAATACTTTCCAAGTTCACAAACAAAATGATGTTGTGGAGTGATTGTCGTGCAGTGCACTTATTAAACCAACTGACAAAGTTATTGACATTCACTAAAATAGTTGATGAATTTCTTTTTGTTGAGACGATTTACAAATGCAGCAGTTAGAGTATCTGTAAACCGCATTCGTACATATAATAAGCATCATGGGTTATTATATATTAGCAGTTAACATTATAAATTGAATATACTAATGGTATGTGAAGTAACTAATCGGTAATCAGCAGCTGGTAATATTATTTATTTATTAATTATTGTAAGTACTGTCCCACACCCACTAAACTACAGTATTTCCACAAGCGATCGAAGCTAGCGTATGTAATTTAACCCAACCATAACACTTACGATGCCTGTATCTAATTTGTACAACAAATCGGTGAGGCTCGGATTACGAGAAGAAATTATTATGAAAATTATTACACTTCGATTTCCAAACACTAAGATCCATATTGATTTGGTTTATCAAGTCAATAAAATAAATACTCGGCATCTCCCGCCAAGCACTATCGATTCCATGTACGAGTATTAGAGCCTAGTTGCAATTGCGAAAAACACTCCTTTTCACCTGTTCTAGTAACTTGTGGGCAGTATAACGTCAGAATCAAGGCAGGTAGCCGAGGACAGGTGTAACAGCCTCCACCTACCGCTCTTCGCTTTTGTTGTGCGCTTTTGTCGTTATGCGCTTATGTTGTACTGTATATCCAACTAAATAACAGCTTAATCATAGATGTACTTACCTTTAGAAATAATGAAATCCTGAAGTAAATTTTATGAACTTCCACTTATCACTAATAACGTAATAGTAAGACTAATGCTGTTGTGTAATGTAACCACTTTTATAATTAGTAATAAGAAACAAGTTGAGACAACAAAAGTCGAAACAGCGTTCTACTCGCGTGCCAATGCCCAATTCACACGGAAGAGACGGGCTGAGACATGGCGCGGACGCGGCGCATTTTGAAGTTGCTCCTGTGGCGGAATTCACACAGAGGCGGCTGGGCAACGGCATGCCCCTTTGTGGTCCGCGCCCCGTCTCTTCGAAGTCTCTAGGGGCGCACCCAAATAGCTAAGAATTGTAAGTTTTTAACGAATGAAAAATTCGGTATGTGAATTTTTTTTATTAATTGGGTATTTTACACATTAATATTATTAATATTTTTCTCACACTTACAGCCGAAATGGCGCCCCTAAATTTTAGCGCCCCGGGCAAATGCCCGGTTTGCCCCCCCCTAGAGCGGGCCCTGCATAGCGTTGTTGTGGGCAAGCTCGCATGTGAGAGACGTAGTATACCCCAAGTCATTATGTGCAGAGAACTTCCAATGACTAACCAGTCTACTGTGGTAATTGCTGTAAGGGATGCATCAAAACTGTTGTGGCCAGGTCCAGAACACGAGGATAAGTTGTCGTTGTTAGTGACAGACAGTGCAGCTTATACGATAAAAGCAGGGGAGTGTTTGAAGGTATTCCATCTTCAAATGGTCCATGTCATCTGTCTAGCTCATAGGCTGCACCAGGTAGCTGAAAAAATTCGCGAACAGCACCCTGTAGTTTACGAGATAATTCCTTCAGTGAAGAAAATATTCCTGAAAGCACCAAGTCGAGTCGTTACTTTAAGAGAAAAGCTTCCATCAGTACCCCTCTTTCCCGAGCCAGTAGTGACACGATGGGGGACCTGGCTCTCAGCCGCAGTATATTATGCAGAAAACTATGAGAGCATCACGGAGGTCATCGAAGCTATTGCTATAGTAAATGCAAAGAAAGGGTTGCACTCAGTACCAGCTGTACAGGAGTTGAAATATAAAAAGGCAAATTTTTACAACCCAGAATTTTCAATCAAGAATTTGGAAGGAGGTACTCTACCGTTGACGGAAGCACTTCAAATCATCCAAGAAGTGAGGGCCAAAGTGGCTCCTGGACCAGTTGGGATATCTATAGCTAAGAAGCAGGAGTCTGTTTTAACCCGCAGTCCAGATTTCAAGAGGATGGAATACATAGGCCGTGTCCTCTGTGGTCTAAAGAAACAAGAAATCGCTGATACAAAGTTCACACCTCTGACCACATGTGACCTAAAGCGTAGTTTTTCCGCATTCAAGAGAATTTGAACGGAAAAGAGAGGAGGATTTACTCCTGAAAATCTGTCAAAATATTTCATTGTTCAGTGTCATATTAGAAGTTTTAAATGAGTTGTTTACCATAAACAATAAAGACAAAGTATTTTGAACATAATAGTGGTTTATTTTTCTTGTTTTAATGTGATCGAGCAATGACATGTTAAGGAGTATTTGACATTGTACTGTAAAGTCAACAAAATTTTTAACACTATGGCAGTATATATTGCGTGTTTTAAATTTTATTTCCCTTAAAAACGTTTAAGTTCCTAAATCAGAATTTTAAAAACCTATAAAAGCCTAAAATGTGAGTTGAATAAACCTAAATTTGATGATATCTACCAGTAACAATCCCTCTTGGCACTTCAGGCTGGATCTTCAATGACACATTTAAAATTCTCTGATGCATACTCAGCCGTGCATACACTTTTTACATGTTGGCGCCACTCTCATGAAAGACTAAATGTATTTTATTTTGGTCAATAGCCGAACAATTTGTGATGCTATTAAGCTCCCTTACTATATTTTCAACAGTGAGAGAAAAAGGGAAATGCTTTATACCAAGACATTCAAGTTTTAATTTGAGTTCAGAAGATAACCAGTAAGCTGTAAAACTCAGTCCAAAACTGGTCCAAAAGTCACAGAAATGGCAAGAGCACCTGAAATGTTTCTTTTCTCATAAATTCTGTCATAGAAGTCAGGTACAATTTTTTGGGAAGTGTATGTACAACTTGGTATTTTATAGCGGGGTAAAGCTTGTTCTAGGAGACTGGAAAATCTGGTTCTTTCTGCGATAGATAAAGGCATGTTGTTTCATGCAACCATTTCTGCAATAACTTAATGATATTTTTTGGCTTTTGCATCATTTACATCCCAAAGCAATCTCCTTCTGATACCATCAATTGATTTTCACTACATGTCAGAGACTAACTTTTCCCTGGGATGGCAGGACAGTAGCTGTAGCTTTCCTCATTTCATTAATTTTTTTTTGATCAAATGGTTTTCAGTGGCAGAAGTACCTGGTAGAAGACAGGGATTAAAAAGAATTAATTCAAACTCCATGTCAAAGCTTGCCTCGTGGAAATTAATTCAGAATCGAAAATTTTGCACAAATATGATATTATTGTTATTTATTTGCTTGAGTGTCAAGTCTACACGTTACGACACCACAATGGCAATATTCAGTTGGATATTCGGCTGCTGAATATCTGGCTTATAGGATGGCTGGATAACCGGTATCCGGCCAAACAGCTTTATATCATTTTTGTAATATAATTGCAGTGGATTGTGTAGCAGTTATGTGTTAATTTTAATTACCAGTTACCTTTGAAGATTTATCTTTAGATTTTGAGGTTAGGCTTCTACATCTACTAGATCTTATGTTTACTTTTCCTGGAGAATGGATATGCTAATAGCTAATATAAAATGAAACAATTTATAGGAGTGATAACTAGTGTGTAAATTGCTGCAGAACAGTAAAGGTAGGAGTGTGAGTGCCAGGACTCTCAACTCTGAGGCTGCAGGGATATTGCCAACAGTGACTTGTGTTTGCGCAACTTAAAACTGTCACATTTGCAAAATAAATTATCAGGAATAGTGGATTCTGAAATTTGTCGGATATGGCATCTGCTAAAAGCTCTGTTCTTAAACTTGGGCAGGGTAACGAGAGGAATGAAATCGGCTCATGAAGGATGGGTAGGAGAAACTTTAAATCTGATGGTTCTGGCTCCAGAAATCAATTACATTTCAGCCTTTGGAGAATCAGGAAGGTAACTTTTGAAGCATGTGGCCTTTAATAACTAGAAAATGTTTTCAGTGCTTTTCAAAAGGAAATTACTGATATTAGGAAGCAGTTATGGGAAGCTAATTATTTAGATGGTTGAGTCCCATTTGGCTACTTGTTTTGAAGTGTGTAGTATTCTTCAAACACAGTGCATATCTTGGAAATGTGATGACAGATATAAAAGCTTTGGAGAAAGGCTTCACAAAGAAGATTATATTGTGTGTGTGTGTGTGTGTGAAAAAGAGGGGGGAGGAGGAAATACCTCATATAAGGGTCTCTACTTTTTTTAGTTGCGGAAAAAGTTTTCGTTTCCAAGAACTCATTTCAGACAGGCTTAGGATATTTTAGGCTCACTTGGGAATTATGGCAAACTCTGGATGTGGTGTCAGTTGAACAAGTGCATTGTTGGAAAGGGTTCATATAAAGTCTGTTAATCAAAGGGCAATTCTATGTGCCAGGGACTGTGTCTGGAATTCAGAGACGATAGGAAACCTTTACTTCTTATGGTTTTTGTCAAGGATGCCAGGTGAGTGAATGAAGAATTCTCATGATCCGTGCTGTTAGGTAATGGCATTTTTTTAGCATTTTGTAGGAGCTACTTCTAGATGCCTAAAAGAAATTAAAATTACTTTTAATCTTAATTCATTCACCAAAATAAATGGAATTTTATCTGAATCAGAAATTATAACTAATACAGAGACTTCATCAGAATGTAAGAGGAAATTTAATAATAATAATAATAAAATGATTAAATTACCTTATGCTTAGCAGAGATACAAAATTTGAGAGTGGTTAAAGTAGGTTTTGTCAAGCATCTTTTGTTGCCTGACACATGAAAATTTCAGATTTTTATCCCAAAGTATGTATTGAACTGCTTAATGTAGATCTAAAATGGAGAAACTGGTCTGGCTATCCAGATTTGTTTTTTCCCCTGTTTCTTCAAATCTCTACAGGCAAAAGGCCATGTGCAAATTCCTTCTTGTTCCTTGCCACCAGTATTTTCCCACTTCTAATGACCTCAACATTTGTGAGGCATAAGGCCATAAGCCAAAAATAAGCCTAAGGGCAGCTCATTGTTATAGCAGTCCCCCCACTTTTCTGCTATAAATTTTAATTACAGTAATGGCTACTAACAGTGTTATTTGGAGATCTTAAATGTTGATATTTTTAACTACTGCAATGTGTGACTAGATATGAAACCACAATTTTAAACTTCTATACAAAAATGCTAACTAATAGCAGCACTGCAAAAGGTTTTTTTTGAAAGTAATTTATCATACTGTCTGTGATGATTGGTATCTCTGAGCATAATCTACATCTGTTTAGTACTAACTTGGAGACTATTAGACATGTTCATAATGGATTTCGATCTGCCAAGTATATGTTGAAGAGTATTTAATCCATATGTCTGTGTTACAATAATTTCTTCAAAATGAGCCCTATTTTTTGAGACATTTGTGTACAAAAATATCCTAATACAATATTAAGATTATTAACAGTTAATTCAAAACTTTAGCGTGTCTTATGTGGTAAGATGCCTGCTTCTCAATTTGCGAACCCTGTTTCGAATCGCCATACTGCCAAATATTTTTATTTCTTTTTTTTTCTTTTTCTTTTTATATATTCAGAAATCATCGAGTATTGATATATTTAAAATTCATTTGCATATTTTTATTACACAAAATAACATTACTTACAATAATATAATTACTTCCAATAGATACGATAAACAACTTTTATTACAATACTATGCTCGGAAAAAGCATATTTGGTTAATTTTCCATTTGATCTATTGAGCACATTTGGGGGTGGTAATTATCATAGAAACATTCAAAACATATTTCCAGTTCGCACCAAGCGCATTCAATAAAAACCACTTTGCCACATGCATGTTTCTTTTTTAACAAAGGCATTTGGAAACTAATGTCCCTGAAAATGCTTCTTTCTTCAATCAGCTGTGCACCATAACAAGTGTACTGCATCATTTGGTGGAATACAGGCGCAGATAGTTGATGCACGATTAAAGAATGTAGTTTAATCATGTATTCACTTGAATATATTTCTTTTTATAATTTCAGTAGTATTGGTGCATTCTGGATTTTTCTAACAAATGATTTTATTTGTCTAAAAAAATAAAAATGGCATGGTTGGCATGCTACCTCTACATGGAAATAAACATATCGTTCCAGAAAAATAAAAAAATAAAACAAACTTCTGGATTTTACATATTTATTTTAAAATATTAATTATAGAGATGCAAGTGTAGACATGATGAAGATGAAATAAAGTAAAAAATATACCTGTTTCATTAGAAAATGCATAAAAATAAACAATAAAATAATGTTTTCCTAAAAAATAAATTGAGGGATATATAATATAATATTTTATGTTTTAAATGTTATTTTGCATAATAAAAATACATAAATGAATTTTAAATAAAATAAAATCAATTCTCAGTGATATAAAATATATTTGGCAGTACGGGTATTTGAACCCGGGTTCATAAAATGAGAAGCAGGCACCTTACTGTATACACCTCGCTAAAGCTCTGAATAAGCCGGTAATAATCTTAATATTTTAATTGTATTAGAATATTTCTGTATCCAAATATCTTGAAAAATAGGGCTCATTTTGAAGAAATGATTGTAACACAGATATATGGAGTAGATATCATTCAACATATACTAGGGGTTTCGAAATCCATTCTGAACATGTCTGATGGTCTCCAAGTAAGTCTGCAAGCACTGTAATCTTGATTGAAATAAAGGAAGACATGTTACATAAATATTAATGAAAACAATATAAAACTTTTCTTAGATTTGTGAATGAAGACTTTCCACTGTGTCACTCAGATGTAATATTTACGGGTTTGAAGTTGGTTGATGTTGAAATGCATTCTTCCAGTATCACCCATGAAGATTAAATTCATTTAATAATTTGTTAAAAAAAATTAAATCTGATCAGAAGCATTACTTCAAAATTTATTTTTATTTGTAAATGTTTTTTCTAACAATTTTTGAAGATTTGTTTTAAGGGAAACTTCTAAAAACATCAAAAACAGAACAGGTGTATTACAAAAGATATTATACACAGTGCCGCCAAATTAAAATGACCACCACATCTTTTGACGTCTGCGTGAAATGATCAGTTGCAACAGTGCTAGCAGTGGAGGGTATTTAAATGCTGTTGGAGGGAAGAGGGAACCACTGCAATTATTGGATTAATGTAGAAATGAAGTGAGTTATCTGAAGTCTGAAATCACTAGCTCATTAGTGTCTGGATGAACGGTGGCAGCATTTCCAAAATGGCTAGTTTTTGAACAGTTCTCATTCTGCCATGTTAAAAGTGTATCCTGCATGGGAAAGTGGTATTATCCAAAATCGGTGACATGGCAAGTGTGGTGTATTGTGGTCCATAAATGACAGAGGTGAATGACAGCTGCGGAGATACGTTTGGGCAAATATATATGCAATCTTCGGCAAACTAACCATCCAGATGAACATAGGGGCTTCAGAAAGTATATATCCTTAATGACAGTTCAGTGAACGTTATTACATATAGGGTTGCACAGCATATGGCTGGTAAATGCACTTTTGCTGACTGTTGATCAGCATAAAGTCTGGAATTTTCATGTCAGTACTGCTGTTGGACATGTGCACCCTCTATATGTGAATTGTTTTTCCTCAGCATGATGGCATCTTCAAGCAGGACAGTGCAATGTGTCAAACATCTCACAATAAATGTATGTGACTCAAAGGGCACTAGTATGTGTTTACCATACTTCTCTGGCCCTCAAACTGCTTGGGTTTAAAACCGAATTGAGAGTCTGAGGGACCATCCCGATTGAATTGTTGGTACCATCGATTTTCAACCATTTAACCTAGGGCTGCTGGCCACAGAACAGGAGTTGGCATGGCTAATACATTCTTCCAATTACTTTACAGAACCTCACTGATTTTCTTCCTGCCTGTCTAGAAGGGGCCTGCACTACAAAAGGTGGTTATTCTGGCTATTGATAGGTGATCACATTAATGCAACTGGTCTATATAGTTCTTTAAAAAAAGAAAAGAAAAAAAAAGGACAAGAATTGAGCCATATGAACAGTTCAGGTGGCCACTGCATTTTCAGTCAACTCGAGGTAAAACTTCTCCATCTATTTTTTCCCTAACAATGTGTGGTAACGATTCTACCCTAACCTTTGGGGGGGGGGGAGATATATTTTTCAGGTATATTTACCATAGAATACAAAAATAACAATTTTAGAAATGATATATAAATTTTTTGGCATTCAAGGATAAGAAACACAAGAAAATATCATATTACCTTTTAAGACATTAGGTGGATTAGGTTTACTCCTTACTTGTACTTAGTCGCAGCTGATGGAATAAGTATTAGTGGAAACTCTTTGTAAAGTAGAAAAGGTTTTCATAACCCAGAAAAGAGATATTAGGATATTGTGTGATATAAAACCAGGAATTCCTTGGAGAGAATTCTTTAAAAATCTCAATATTCTTAGGATGAGTTCTTTCATCTGCTTTTGTCATAGAATATTTTAACATGTACCCAGGTACCATATTTCAGCACAGCCCATTATGATAAATAATAGAATTGTGATTGAAACACCGTCTGTTAACATTTTTTTACGTTATTTAATCACAGAGGCATTTATCACTAAGAACTTGGTAGACTGTTACAGTCTGACTGAGAACAGCTCTATTTGCACTTCTATAGAACTAAATAATTTTGTGATGTGGTTCAACATTGATTTTTGTATTTTTGCTAACGTAACTGCTTCACTGTTTTACATCATTCAACAACTTGATGAGGGTTTTTTACCTTGTAATAAGATCCTAACTTTTACATTTAAGTCCTTAGGTGCAAGGTAGTAATATTAATAGAATATTACATTTAGTAATATAAAAGTAGGCAACATAAATCATAACAGATGTGATACACAGCTGACAATTGATTCAGACAACAGGCAACTATGCAACCTGGTGAACTTTCAAGATTTTGTTGATGATCATCATCTTTGCATCCTCAATATGCACATACATGCATAAAAAAAGTAATCCTTGCACTGTAATAAGCTAATGTTCTGCATGACTTTCAGACATGTTGAAATTGAATTATGAATATTGTTTTTATCACAGGCAAATCATGCTGTTCCATTAGACCAGTTATTAAAAGACGATGATTTTCCTGAAACAGAAAGGTTGCTTCGGTCAACAGGCTTAAAGCATTTGGCTCAAGTTGCAGACAGAAAAGGTACACCAGGAATTCTTTTATAGTTTAAGATTTTTAGTTTAGTGTTCTTCCTCTTGCCTTGATACAATAAAAAATTCCCCAATACATTTTGATTGGAACTGTGTTTAGCCGTAAAAATTTATTTCTATGGTTTCTCAAATCATTCTCTAAAGATGGTGAAATGGTTCCATAATATAAAAAAAAAATTACCCAGATATAAGCAATAAATCAAACACTGATATGTGGTTTTTTTAAAAAAACAAAAGAATCACTGCAGAACTCATTTAAGCTGTTAATGTTGAAACTCTAAGTAAGCCATGGGAGACCCTGATAATAAACTCTCACATTTGGTTTTTATAATATTTTGCAACATAGACTAACAGGTATGCATTATGTGAGGCAGATATCTTACAATTCTGGTAAGTATTTAAAAATATCTAGATATGATAAACAATGAAATGAAAGGCATTAAGTATCAAAGGAATTACAAATTAGGATAGGGAAAAGAGCCACAACTTACCTTTAGATGATGGATGTGGGGTGTGAACAGACAGAAAAGACAAAATCACACATGATACAGTAATTTTTGGGTCTAGCCCTTTATCAACATGAGATAACTATAGGGGGTGGGTGTCATGGGAGGCTGTTGGTCAGGAAGATTGGTAAGGGGGGGGGGGCAGTGATTCAGAGATAATACCCGAGCATAGATAAATATCAAAACTGATCTCTGGTGGGCAGAAAGATCAAGAAATATAACAAAATCTAAATAAATAAATAAGAATATATATTAAAAAATTAAACCAAATTTCCTATGAAGTTAAACATCACCTCAGGTTAGTGGTGCTTCAGTCTAGGTAGTGGCGATAGAGACAAAGAGGATAAAAAAGAATAAATAATAATAATAATGACCAGGTAAATTGAGACAAAGTGGTTGCCTTGTGCCTAGTTAGTGCTGGTTGGTAAGTTCCCACCTTCTGAGTTCAGAGGAGCTGCTGCTGTTAGGAAGTACTCTGACAGCACAGACCACAAATCCACTTTCCATAAGAATAAATTCTTATTTCAACACCACTTGTTTCCTCGGCATTGCCATTATTATTTTGAATATTGTTTATCCCTTCTTCTCATAACTCTTCCTTCTCTTCTTCTGTACTGTTTGTTACTACATTCACTCACTTCCTCTGGTATGAACATCTTCCACCTAGATATAAGTTCATAACCCTTATTTATCCCTAATTCCATATTGATCCATAGATTAGTCATCTCTAGCTTTATTGCTGTCTATCCTTGCTCTATTTTCATCTGTCCTTGCTCAATCTTTTGTATCATAACTAAAAACATTTATTTCAGGTTAAACTTTTTTCTTCACACAAATTTGTTTCCTTACATTACTAACTGGTTCACATGTATATACACTACTTGTTTTTTTACTCTCCATAACTGCTGACTAGCTTTGGTGCCTTCAGTCAACAGTCTGTCCACAACATCTCCTCTGGTTGAAGAGTTTCGCACAATTTTTCCAAGACAGCCATATTTTGCACACATTCATCCACTTTTTCCACATAGTAGTCATTTACTTTAATTAATTTCCATTTTATGTTAGGTGCTTTTTACTATGCTTCTCTTTCAGCTATGATAGCATTTAATGTTACTTTATCAGCTGTTGTATTTTTTTCCTTCTCCATTTTCTAATCCAAAGATTGTAGTCAGTGTACCTAAGATTTCAATTTATTCTGCATCAATGAATCTTACCGAAGGTAGTAAAAACCTTCTTTTATTTATCACACAATTGCAGATTGATTTGTTGACCAACTCATCTTGTACAAATGAAAACTTTATTTATGGAACTCGGCACTTAAATTATTTCTTCGCCGTACCGTGAGTCAAGAGTGCACTGGTATTTATTTCTTTTCCAACTTTAATTTAAAGTACGCCACACCCCTCTCTTATATTATTCATCAGTTGTTGGCACAAAAGATTCTCACTTACACTCTACCTATGCTCTTTGGTTTTTAACACAGAAATTGTTGCTAGCACTGTGTTATAACATAAAACTTTTGTTAAAAGGATTAACATCTATACCTATAAAATTCAAGTCTTGGTCATGTTGTAGCTGTTACACCATGACATCACGCTTTTCGCCTTCATTGCCCAACTTACGACCAGAGATGTTGTTCTAGGTTATGCGTTATTTAATAACAGTTCTGTTTAGCTAAGCATCCTTTAATAAGCGAACTGTCAGAACTCTGAAAGAAAAGTACATATTTCATTTCAATTGACATAATAATTATTAGTTGCTTATATTTATTTAATATTCATTTGACGTAAAAGTATTCATTAAAATCTTTGGCGATAGATATGTAAGATAAAACCTTTAATTTTTGATTAACAATGATTAGATTGTTATTATAACTGGCACTTGTCTTTAAAGCAGGAGGGCATGAGTAAATTATTATTTTTTAAAAATAATTTAAATTCTTTTAATGTGTGTCCTGTTACTTAAATCATTACTTCGTTTAAATGAAAGTTGTTCCACACTTATCGTGATCTTTACAGACTAGATTACAATTAAATCTAGTGTTACCTGACACGACATAAGTTGAGATTTTTTAATATTCTTTTGCTCTTACTGATATGTTTCAGCTATGTGTACTTGCACTAGCCACTCAAACATTGTAATATTGATCTGAATCATGGATGACAAAAATAGGCAGGTGTAAGAACCCGTGAAGTTTTTTGATTTAGTTTATATCATGGTGCGTTATTGCCACTAAAATATATTACAGTACACGTATTAATATGCATATAACTGAAGTATTGTTTGTCTGGTGGCAAGTTTAGCATAATATATAGTTAGGTTGAAATACAACTTGGACCAACTGAAAACTTTAATTACAATGCAAGGCACTAGGAATGACCTTGAGCTTTATTTTATAACAATTCTTTTTTTACTAAGCAATTGCTAAGAAATGAATTGCCAGAACAATGAAAGAAAAGTACATATTTCGTTTAAATTGGCATATTAATTATCACTTGATTTTTTTTACTGAAATCATTACTTGGTTTAAATGAAAGAAGTTCCAAATTGATCATGATCTATGTGGCCTAAACCACAATTAAAACTAATATTACGTGTCATAACGTAAGTTTTTAAGATATATCTTTAGCATCCTTCGTTTTCACTGGGGTCATTATTTCAGATGTATGTAATTTGTGTCAGCCGTTAAAACATCGATCTTCATCACAGATAATAAGAAAAAAAGATGGAAGACCATGTGAAGATTTTGGATCAAGTTTATATTGCGATGCATGATGACATTGAAATGCAATACAGGGAATATATTAATTCACATGTTATTGCCACTATAGAATCAAAGCTTCAGTATTAGCGGGGATTGTGATTAGGCTGAAATGGAACCTGGACAACTGAAACTTTTTGCTACAGCACCAGGGACATGAAATTACATTGAAATTTATTTTATAACAGTTCTATTTAGTTAAACAACTGCAAAGAAATTAATTGCCATAACCCTCCATTAAACCTGTCATTTTTTACGGGCCTTGAGGCTAGTTTAATATGTAACACTATAACAGCAGGAATCTATTACCTTACATAGGATCAGCAGTGTGGTGTCAGTACAGAGTGTAGCCAAGGAGCTGCATACAAGCTTCAGCCGTGTAATCACTCTGGTCTGTAACCACAGTGGTTGAGCCATTATCAGATGGGATATTCACAGTAGTTTTTTCATGTTCTCCCATGGCTCACATTTTTTTTATGGATCAGGCTATTGGAGTAGGGGTTTGAATTTTGGAAGGAAGGCAATGAAAGGGTCAAAGTTAGGTACACGTGGAACATGGTGTAAGAATTGTTGTTGACTGTGTTCAGGTTATCATATCGGTTATCACTGCTGTCATTTTTAGTAATATAATACCACCAGTGGAGGGTGTGGCATAATGAAAATGTGTCTCTGACAAAAGTAGTATTGTCAATTTTTGGAAAGGACAGCAAACTGATGTTTGGGGAGGGGAGTAGAACAAATATTCACAACTAGGATTTTGAATTTATCCAGGAATGGGTAGTGGGAAGGACATAGGTAAAATGTAATGTACTTCAGGAAAAGATCTGAATATCCATGAAGAATCATATGGTTCAGGAATTCCAGGCCAGTAGAGAACTGGGTTAGACAGGATTTGGTTTTGGGTGGTGAGTTTTGGTGCACTGGATAGTTTTGGCTAGGGATATCTGTTTAGGTATTGTTTCAAGGATATAATTAGGGGATACAAAGGCTTGTGCTAGGTTGTTGAGGTTAAGTATAGAGGATTCTTGGTGAGAGCATATGGCTAGGCAGTTTACAGCATTTGTGTGATTTGAATGGCAGCTATCAGAAGTGTTGACTTACTTGGCCAATACTCATTTCTGAGTTTGTTTCTCACTTGCATACATTTATCTATGTGAAGCGGTCTGGTAGCTCAGTGGTTAAAGGGTCTGACTGGAGATCGAAAGGTCCCCAGTTCGAATCCCTGTCTCGGCGGGGATTTTCATTGGCCCTTAACCTGACCTTCACCTCTGGCATAGCCTGCTGTGCAATGTGAAGTACACCAGATCGTTTCTGTGGTTCGGATTCCACGTTAAACTGTAGGTCCTCTGTACCTGGCAGGATTGCCGGGTTAGGTTAAGGCGACTATGACATGGGCGGAATGTGCAGCCAGTAGAAACCGTCACCAGGTCATTCTGACCACATGGAATTATTATTTATATATGTGATCATTGGTGGCTAATCAGGCGAGTCCTGGTATAAAAAAATCATCCGCACTCGTTGCACTTAATTGTGGGTGGTGGCTGCAGTAGGGTTTATCAGAAGTGTAGATATTGTAAGATCTTACTATGCTTGCACATTTTCTAACACAGTGTCAGGGGCTGATTGGCCAAGGCTAGTGGGCGTGTGTGTGCATAGGTGTGCTTACGAACTAACCTTAGGGAATTCCAGTTCTGCTCGTAGCGTCTTTTCTGTTCTTCTGGCAGCTCCACTAGAATCTTACCATTGGACTGTTTGGGCTAATGCTTGACACCACTGTGGATTGACGGCCACACACCGAAAGTTAGAAATTGACATAAGTTCTTACTACATGAAGAATGCAAGACTTACAATTGAACTAGTTTATTGGCCTCTGACATGGAGTAGTACAGTTTATAGCGTGCCACAAAGTGGATTCCAACTATCACCAACTTATCTAAGCCCCGAACTGTAATAGTTAATTGTTAGGCAGATGGTTGCCCGGATGCGAGGTGCATGGGAGGGTGGCAGGCAGCTAACAGGTGGCTATCGAAGTATGCTCGACTACTCTCGCCGACTGCCCAACAGTAAAGACACTACTTGCTAGCTAGTACTTCCCAAGCCGCCTCGGCTGACCTACAATTACGAAGGGGACTGCACTCTAAGGTGCTGACTGCAAGCATGCAGATTCCTGGCTGGTCACTGCTCGAGCGCGCTTAGCATGGCAATGATCGCCGATTGCCGATAGCTCAACGACTGAATAGTAATGGTCTTCAAAATGACCTCTTACAACAGTATGGCTTCAAAAAAATAATTTTCAGATGCTGGAACATTTCTACAACACATTCTAGTTAATCATTTGCTATACCCCCTGCCAACACTGGTGATCTACTCACCGTTAGATGGTATAGCTTCATATTAACTATTGTACAATGTAGTTATGAATCCAACGTTTTTTTTGTACCAGTGGTTAAGATTATCAAAGAGATTGCTAATGTCTGAAACCATACTGCTGCCAGTCAGAAAAGTAATGCTAGGAAAGGAAAGAAGAATGGGTTAACTCTGTTAATTCCCAAAGAAAATAGTACAGTATTGCTTGTAGACATTTGTTATGAAGGAATGGTGTGGATATATCCATCATTCCATTGGGAAAGGAAAAAAGAATATTTAAAGTTTTAAAATGCATGGAACAAAGCATGTGAAGTTAACAGTAATTTATGCTTCGTGTTCACATGAAGCTCACATTCTTTTTTTCAATCTCTTTCATTTGGGAATAAAATAGTTTCTTTCAAAATTGTATCATCTGCTATATATAGAGTAGGATCAGAAAGGAGTAGGACTGAATTAATTTTTTTTTTTTTTAAGTTGAACAAATCAGTACAAATCCTTAGTATTCCTTTAAATAACACTCTAGTACTTCAACACAATGAGTATAACACGATTCCCACTGTGTGTACGCCTTCTGGAATTCTCTTTCCACGAACCCCTTCAGAGATGCCATCACGGCCCCTTGACCATCTTCTATAGAGCTGTATTGGTTTCCCTTAAGCTTCTGCTTGAGCCGAGGAAAGAGGAAGAAGTCTGGCGGTCCCAGATCTGGACTGTAAAAAAGGGGGGGGGGGTTGAGGCAACATGGCAACCATATGCTTGGCCAGAAACTCCCTCATGAGCAGTGCAGTGTGGCATGGTGCGTTGTCATGGTGAAGTTTAAAGAAATCAGCGATGTCTGGCCACACACGGAGGACACATTTGTGTAATCTGTCACTCTGTCATGCATGTAAAAACTGGCATTCACAGTCTGTCCAGGGGGTACGAACTCTCTGTGAACCACACCACGATGGTAAAAAAAGCAGAAGAGCGTGGATTTGAATATTGAATTGCTCTTTCTGGCTGTCTTCGGATGCAGAGACTTGTTGGTGTGTTACTTGGTGCTCTGGCATCCCCGTAGGTGCTCTTAATCATTCCAAGGATTTCCAGTACAGACAGGGTTACTACATACAGGTAAATGCTAGGAAGCCACCTGCATAGAGAACAAAAAATAATCAAGTTTTTGTATTTTCCATGAATAGTTTGGGGGTGAGGTACAAAGACTTTCTGAAGATCACTAGAAGTGGAATCCAAGGGATCAAAGTTTGAGGGGGAGGCATTATGGGGATTTTAGTTTTTAAAATACAAGAAGACATTCGCTTAAAATGAGGAGAGTCAATTGAAATTATTTCAGAGTCGAGCGACCTCTGAATTCAGAGTAGTTCTCAGCTTGTATGATACGGAGAGATGAGCAGAATTTTATGAAGGCCAATAAGAGCAGCATAAAATCTGAACAGAATCATGATTTGTGGAATGGTATATCTATCTTAAAAAGTGAAAGCAGAGTGATGGATGGACAAACGAGAGAGAACTCGATGGGCATTCAGTAAAATGAATGGATGTCTAACTGTAGGAGTTAGAATAATTCAATGTTTTGCTATGGAAAAATTTCCATGAACTGATTAATTTGAAGTTCAATCATGGACATTAAAAATTCTATTTAACCATGGAGAGAAACCAGAAAATTATTGCCCTGCCAATACAGTAATACGGCCGTAATTGAGAACTGGTGCAGCAGAATTCTCTGAAAATGGGCAAGAACAAACATCTTCATTCTAAGGTAGCCAGTCTATTGAGTTTCAAGATGATGTATCTGCTCAGTGAGAATTCGGACGACACACACAAGCAAACTAATTTTGTGAACATAGAAAGTGGCTAATCTTAATTTAAATAAAACACACCATTTAATCATTATGGAAATGCTGGAGCCTAGTGTAAGTGGTAGTGTGGTCTTCAGATAATCGTAATGTGAAACTATCTACATTTGGGAACCTTTAAGTGCTCGAATGTATTTATTATCTTAGTATCTTAAGTGCTTGAATGTGTTTGATAATTTTATGTTTCTTTTGATCTATCCAAATTAAAGTTGATATGAATACAAACTTGGCCATAAACGAATAATCTAGATTGGAAACCAAAAGCCCTCAAATATTGCTTTCATGGTTATTAAAGTGGTAGATGCTATTGATTTTAATAAATATTGCTAAAATTGATTATTTTGGCCATGAGAGTATAATAAATGTATTTTATTTCTGTCTCTCTCTCTCTGTCATCCCTCTCTCGACTGGTTTGATGCAGTTGTTCATCACTTCCTATCCAGCGCTGACCTCTTCATCTCAACATACCTCTTACTACCCATGTCATCAGTTATCTGCTTCATATATTCTAATCTTTGTCTACCTCTACAGTTCATACCTTTGACTGTTCCCTCCATTAACAAATTAAGCAATCCTGCATGTCTCAAAATATGTCCTACCATCCTGTCTCTTCTTTCTGTAAGACTCTTCCATGAGCTTTGTTCCTTATTCATAATTTCCAAAACTTGATCATTTTGTACTGTCCACTTAGTTTTCAGCATCCTTCTATAGTACTGCATTTCAAATCCTTCAATTTTCTTTCTTTCTGTATTCCTAAAGTCCATGCTTCACTACCATAAAGTGCTGTGGTACACACATAGAGTTTTAAAAAGCTCTTTCTAAGTCCTAGATCAATATTTGAAACTAAAATATATCTCTTTTTCATGAAGGCTCTTTTTGCTATTGCTATTCTGCTTTTAACACCATTCCCACTTTGGTCATCAGTTGTAATTTTACTTCCGAATTTAGCAGAATTCACTTACTTCTCCTATCGTATACATTTGTATTTTAATATTTAATCTATTGTTATTGGTATCATTTCTGCTATATTTCATCACTACTGTCTTGCTTTGGTTTATATTTAGTCCAAAATCTCCCTTCAGTACAGGGTGTTTCAAAAAGGACTTTACAACTTTGAAAATTCATATAAATTTTATGAAACAAGGTACAGAGCTGGTTTTGGTGTTGTTTTAAAGGAAAACACTTCAAGTTTTGACTCGCGTAGTCCGCTAGTGCCTAATCACGCCGAACAAGCGCTAGCGGCAGTTACGTTAAAGATGGCTGCCTTCACTGGACCCCAGCGTGCTAGCAGTGTGTTTTGGTTTGAAGAATCGAAGTCTGCGACAACAATTCAGCGTAATTTTCGTACCAAGTACGCTAAAGATCCTCCTAGTAGGCCTACAATTTATGAGTGGCATAGATGTTTTGTAGAAACAGGGTGCTCAGTAAAACGTAAAAAATCCTCAGGTCGTCCAAGCACATCTGACGAGGTTGTTGAGCAAGTGAGAAAAAGTTTTGTCAACAGCCCTATGAAATTGACCCGGTGTGCATCTCGTGAGCTGCAAGTCCCACATACGACGGTTTGGCATGTGTTGAGAAAACGTTTGCATTTGAAACCAAACAATTTTTGATACCACAGATCGATGAGGATGACCGAGAACGAAATATTTTCTTGATGCAACATGGCGCACCACCACACTATCTGACTGACGTCCGGGATTTTCTCAATGACCGCTTTCCAGGTCAATGGATTGGCCGTGATGTGCCAATTGCATGGCCCCCCATTCCCCAGACCTGACACCGCTAGATTTTTTCTTCTGGGGTTTCATAAAAGATATGGTGTACGTACCTCCTTTGCCGGCCACTCTACCTGAACTTAGATCAAGAATTTACGCTGCTGCTGAGCAAGTTATACCTGAAATGCTAGTGCGAGTCTGGGAAGAAATCGACTACCGATGGGATGTCTGCAGAATAACCAACGGAAGTCACATAGAACATCTTTAGTTTAAGATAAAAAAACTTGAAGTGTTTTCCTTTAAAACAACACCAAAACCAGCTCTGTAACTTGTTTCATAAAATTTATATGAATTTTCAAAGTTGTAAAGTCCTTATTGAAACACCCTGTATTTTGTTCATACCATTCAGTAACTTCTCAATATCCTCAACCTGTTCTGCTAACAAGATAATGTCAGCAAATCGTAGCACACTGATTTTTTTCTCCTTAAACACTTATTTTTTTTTTCACTTCCTTTATTTCTTCCATTACATACAAGTTGAGTATTAGTGGGAATACAATACAACCTTGTCTCACCCTTTTTAACTGATGTGTGTCTCTCATGATTCTCCACTTTTATTATAGCCACTTGATTTTTATGTAGTTTGTAAGGTATTCATATATGTTGATATTTTAGACCAGATTTATTTAAAATTGTCATTGGTAAAATTAATATTCAAAACAATTGAGCTTATGATTATTAAAATTTTAATTATAGTAACTGAAATAAATAAAGTAGTGATTGTGAAATAGTGCCACACACAGGTGCTATGACATGATAAAATAGTGTATTGTGAAAAATAGGTCTGCTAAATTATTTAGCATGGGAAATGTATAATATATCAGAATGATTAATTTTTTCAGGAGATGAGGACCTTAATGCTTACAAGTACAATGAAGAAAAAGCCCTTAGTTGGCTCCAGCGGAAGACAGAGCGTGTAGCTGAGGTGCTGAAGCAAAAAGGTGTCCAGGTAACTGGTGGTGCAGCAGCTGCAACATTTGTCAAAAGTGGGAAACCTGAACCTGCTGAATCTGGTAAGACATTTGTCAAGAATTTCTGTTGTATAAATTGGTGCTAACTGTATTATCCTGCAGTATTTAATAGTCTCATACTTTTTATGGTGAAATTTTTTTGAGCATTTTTCACCATTTATCCATTTTAACTTTTGACCGTTTTCGTATTTCATACTAGCAGAGAACCCGGAATTGCCTTTTCTAACTGGGATTGATTTACCAGTATACTATTTTTATATATCCGATGTGGTTCATGTGTACAAAGTTTCATTAATTTGTATCCAGCCATTTCCAAAAGTGTACTAAATGTTGTTATACCTTAACAATTCCCAGAATGAGGCAAATTGGATGCTGTGATAAGGGATGTCAGCTTACATTTTGGTCTAGGCTGCATTTCACCCTAATCACAACATTTGGTAAAGTTGCTACTCAATAATTGAAACATGTACCATTTGGACATTAATACATACAACATACGTAAATCTGTATCCTAAATATCTCTGTCTGGCATCACGTAGAAAATGCAGATTTTTAATGGCTTTTCACAATGTGGAAGCTTGGGTTCCAAGTTAAAATCTGACGTACATGTTAAGACATTAGGACACATTTATTTTATTAATATTCTGACATAATTTAAAACAGCTGAATTCATTTTGCAGGATTTAAAACTGTTAATTCCTATAAAGATCATTGGAAATCAAAGGGGTGGGTGTAAAGGGAAAAATGGGTTGGGCATTTGTAAACCAAATGTAGACAGTATTTTTCTCTTTGATTAAAAGTACGTGTGTGTGAAGTTCCATCGATATCGGATAAAACTATGGGTATGTATAGACAACATTGGCAAAAATTAAGGGGGTGTAAAGGGGGGAGGGGAGAAGTTTGGTTTTTGTAAAAGAAATATGGTCAATATTTTTCTGTTTGATTTAAAGTATACCTGTGCAAAGTTCAATCAAAATATGATAAAAACTAGCTTTGTATGAAGAACCTTTGAAAATATTAAATGAGGTAAAGGGGTTAAGGGGTTGGGTTTTGTAAATAGATTGTAGGCAGTATATTTCTCATTGTTTTTAAAGTATACATGTACAGTTTTCCATTGAAATCTGATAAAAACTTTGGGTTTCTGTAAGAGGGGTGGGGGTAAAGGGGAAGCGGGTTTGGGCTTTTGCAGATCTAATGTGGACAGTATTTTTCTCTTTTTTAAAGTATACGTGTACAATGTTCCATCAAAATCAGATAAGAAATAGGGGTCTGAATAAAAATTAGGGGGGAGAGGGGTGGATTCTGGATTTTTTTTTTGCTCGGAAACCTTCTCCATGAAAAATGACATATATGTGGCAACTTTCATGGCGATTCATTGAACGCTGTTGTCTATTATTCTCGGATATTCCAACATTACTTTTATATATAAGATTTTTTAAGGCCAGATTGAATGCTTCATTTATAGATTTTTATGACCTAATTAAATGTGTAAAACATACTCAGGAAAAGCCGTGGTTGTATTAAGCTCATAAAATAAAATTCTCACTTTTAGTGTTTCTTCTTACAAACTGTAAGGGTTAACACTGAAATTGGGGTTATGATAAACAATTTACCATCTTAACTCCAACCATGCATGTATGCCATCTGGATTATCGATTGTTCTAAAATTCTTGCGGCCGCCACCTAGCTTGATTAAGCCCCAAGTTAGGAAAGGTAAGATTCACATCGTATGAAAGTCACTGCTAGTAGTTCAAATTCAAAGTTCACTATAATCTCAGCAAAATAGTACAAGTCCAAAACAATTGATGGCTATTGGAAAATCATCAATAAGTTCTTAGATTGCAAGTTATGAAAGCGATCAGACCAGACCAAACCCCGTTGTAAAATTTGGAAGTCACATTGAAGTTAAAATGTTCCACTGCACTACAGAAATTTTAACATGGCGGCCCCCTGCATGCATCATCATGAGGCTCTACTGCCATTTCGTGCCAAGCATAGCACAGCACAGCACGACCCGATAACGTTACTGCTCCAGTGGTCACCTGCCAAAGACACACGGAATCCCTGTGATCGCCACAGATCACTGCGCGATCAAAGTCCAACTGGCATAAAATCTAGTATTCATACACCGATCCACAAAATAGTTCTTCCTATCTTTCCTCTCACTACTCTTATCGTCGTGAAACTTTACCAGTAGCTAGAACCTGAGGTAAATAAACATTTTGATCCTTGTAAAATTTTCTGTATCTATAACCATTTTGCCATAAAAAATCAGTTTCTCTGATTCAGAAATTTGTTTATAACTTTTACAGTTTTAAAGCTAAAAAAAAAAACAATTTTTTTCATTTCTAATGGAATTATTTTTCATTTAATACTAAACATTATTACTGTTTATTATTCAATAGAAAAATCTGAATTTCAAAATTTCAACCACGCTAATAACTGTTTGATGACTTTGAGACATACTTTAAAAGATTCTACATGTTCTGAAAACCGAGCGTGGTGGTGTAACGGATAGCGTTCTGGCCTCGCATTCGGGAGGACGGCGGTTCGAATCCCCGTCCGGGCATCCAGATTTGGGTTTTCCATGGTTTCCCCAAATCACTCCAGGCGAATGCCGGGATGCTTCCTTCAAAAGGCCATGGCCGAATTCCTTCCCATTCCTTGCCCCCATCCTTTCCCGTCTCTAAAGACCACGTTGTTAAAAAGGGACGTTAAAACTGTTACCAAAAAAAAAAAAAAAATGTTCTGAAATGCCCACGGTGCTCTTTTGGGGCCGCTATCTATTTTCTTCGATTTATTATTATTTTTAAAGAAACTGGTACTTCCTGGTTGTACAATAATGCCGCCGACATGATTAAAAAATCTCTACTTTGTTTAATCCGGATCAAAATACTGCCTGCTTCTTAAAAAGACTACTAAACCTTGTTTCAAATAAATTATAGTATATTCTGAAGATGTTTTCTCTAAGGATTGCAATCCTGTGGGATTTTTGCGGGATTGCACAAATCCAGCGAGATTGGTGCCAAAATTTTATTAACACACATATTTAAAGCATAGTTATTTAAAGCATTAATAAATTAAGCAAAAATGTCTTAGTTAAATTAATAAATCAATTTTAATGTTAAATGATATAAATTAACAGTTAACAATATTTTAATTGGCAAATTGACATTAAAATTTTTTAGCATGTATATTTCGAAGTTTTACATTTTTGTTCTTAAGTCTAAACCAATTTTTAGATAAATAAAAAAAAAGGAAAATATTCAGTCTTAGGTCATATTATGTGCCTTCCAATATATCACATTGTAAGGAGAAAGACTGCATATCGGGGTGGGATATCAGTCTCACACTCCTCATCTAACAAACTCACTTCTTACAAAATTCTTCACCTCAAAAATAGTCTTCTGAAAATTCACAAATTGTAGACCGTAAAATGCCTTAGAAATTTAATCAACTATTAATTAAGTCGGCCGCCAGTCATATAATTACATTTTGGGAGAAAAGGAAATGAGTTCAACTAAGAAATAAAATTCACTGTTAAGTTCCACTATTGTTATATTCTGAAAATTAGACAAGAAAATTCAGTACAGTTGATTTTCGGCTATTGGAAACTTTTCCTGAAGAAAGCAAATTATGCACCATATGAAGCAGACAGAATACCCCTCAAACAATTTAAAGTTCTTTAGTCATAGTTAGTTTGCCTTCTCCACTTCAACTCAAACATGGCATCGTTTTGAACATGCTTAGCATCACATGCTCAAGGAAAAATCCCCGGCTGCTAGTAAGAGTAGCGCAGTCTGACCCTCTCATCATTTTGGCGACTACTGGTGCAAGAGTTCACTCTAGCTCGTTATATAGGACGTACTATTCTCACGCATCACATGACTTACCATAAAATAGTGCTCCAAAATTACCTCTCCCCTTGGCTTCAACTTTTAATATGATTTAGTACTAAGAATTTTAAACAATTTTTTCTTCTTCGTGTTTTCTCGAAAAGTTAACAGATTAGCCATAATTAATTTTCTTCTAAAACCATGTGTCACCTCGACTTCCCCGCAACGTCTCT
This sequence comes from Vandiemenella viatica, assembly GCA_031002005.1. Taxonomy (NCBI): domain Eukaryota; kingdom Metazoa; phylum Arthropoda; class Insecta; order Orthoptera; family Morabidae; genus Vandiemenella; species Vandiemenella viatica. Next base: position 194,923,382 of record JARYHS010008074.1, on the reverse strand, counting down.
GAATTTTGGTAGATACCCAGGTTTCGAAATTTACCAAATTTCCTGTTTCTTTAAATTGTGTCCAAAGCAAAGCTCGTATCTTGAAATAAAAAGTTTCTTAATGTTCCTTGTTCTTGGATACATATTTTAAAAGTGTCTTGTACCGTGTCTGGTTGAGCTGTAAAAAATTTGTTTGTGTGTTCGACATATGTTTTGCTATACAGTGTTATTTTAAAATTGCTGTCCCACTTAACCCCCTGCTCAGAACTGCTTTAAAAGTTTCCCATGTTGTTCATAAAGGATGGAAGTTAAGGGGAAAGTGTTGTTTATGTTCGAAATGTGTTTAAAAGTGTTGATTATTATTTTTAGAAGTTGCCGGATACTTAAAATTCCATGTTTTACCATTATATATGGATTTAAACTGAGTGTTTTGCTTAAAATCTTACTGAATTCTGTTTCTATGAATTTATTATTATTTTAAATGTTCTTTACTGTGTTGAAAAGTGTGTGGAAATACAGACTTTATCTCAAAATACAAATTGATTATTAAAAAGCTGGATTATGGCTGACTTCACTAATTTCAGTAAGTTTAACGATTATATTTACTGTTCTTAAATGTTTATTTAGAGTTTGTATTATGTGTTGAATTACTTTATTGCCTTTGAAACTCTTTGAATTCGGAGTTAGCTGTGGTATCGGCTTCTGCATGAATGCTAATTCCCATACCTATGGCGATAATGTTAATAATTTTACAATCTTTAGAGAGTTTACTCCCTCCCTCTTAATACTATCTGTCTAAAAGTGTAGAATTTACTGAAATTCTAGGGTGCTTACAACATCAGTTTAAAAACATGGTATGCTTAATGGCCAAGTCACCAGTTTTTTTTTTTCCCGCTCTAAATGAATGTTCTCTAATACTGAAGAAAGCATTCTGTTTCATAAAGTGAAGTTAATGTACTCTGTAATGTGTAGACTTGCCTCAGAACAAGATCTCATAACTTTTTTCCTTGCACAAGTACAAGACTTGGCCTATTTTTACAATAATTGTTTTTGGGGGATTTATTATTATGTCTCCTGATTCCTTGATTGACCTTATAGTTGATTCATTGTTATTAATAGAAACTATTCACCAAGACGTAAACTGTATTTCAGTTTTACTTTAGTGGCGTAATGACTTTTTTAGAGTGGAAATTAGTTTTTTTATATATGAAAGGAGACTTTCTCGGCGTATGATTGCAGTGAAGTCCTCACGGGTGTATCACCAGATAGAGTTGTGAAAACACAAAATTTCACACTTGAGGAAGACGGCAGAGGCAGCCGTCAAAGTATGGTGTTTTTACAACACAATTCAGTGATAAAGTCATGAAGACTCCATTATAACTTTTTTTTTGCCTTTAGTCGAAATAATGACAAGGAATTGAAAGGATACATGCAATTCACTAAAAATAATGTATTGTGGCGATTGAACAAATCATCCCAAGAGGGATTAATGGAAAGCCAGAGGGGCACATTTAAGCAGGCGGCTTTCGTCAAAGAACATGTGTTTCAAACGCATTGAGGCTGTGGACAAAACAAATTCAAAGGCTATACAATAGCTGCTAAATAAATAGGCGATCATTAAAATTATGATAATCAACAAATAATCAAATTTTCAGCTGCAAATAAAGGAAGTTGTCACAATTACTTTGCCTGTAAATACAGAAAATGGGAATAATGAAACCGTGCATAAAAAGCTGTAACTGTGTAGTTCAGATAACATGTGCGACACATAAAAAATACTTGTTATATAGTTAGAAAATCGTACTAAATATGCAACATAACTCAAATTATAGAACTTAAGTTTTAAATAATTTGTGAAAGTGGATCAGCTTATATACGAATGATGAAGGTTGACAAAAACAAACATTTGTTCACACGAGGTAAATGCCAACTGCAAGGGTACAGGCAAACAGTACAATACATCCGATAGAGACAGAGTGTGGCAGCAAGTCACGCAGACTGACAGGCTTTTTGCCACATTTTGTGGGTCCACTTAATTTTGTGCGGGATCCGCCAAACTGTCTAATGTTGCAGGTTCCCGCTTTGCTGGATTGCAATCTCTTGTTTTCTCCCCCTGAATTTACGTTTATCACTTAAAATAATTAATTTTCCTCTGAGCTTGTGTCTAACTTTATGATATAATGTTTAAAAACAACCTTTAAACTGTACTGAGCTTTCCTAAATTTTAGTATGTTGTTTCAGCAAAAATTACATTACTTCCTGCTATAAGTTGAATTCCTATATCTTACCAAAATACGACTTCTTGAATTTTAAAGTGTGAAATTAAGTGTTGCATTTTTCACACCGGCTTTTTAGCTTTCAACGTCTTTAAACTTTTTAGTATGACTTACTTGCTACAAAATTTATCATCTCTTGACTGTTTCTTATCCTGCATATCTTTCGAAGTGATGAAAATATTGACTTTAGCGCAATTATATCAAAACCAAATATTGCATATGCAGATGTTACTTTGTGTCTTTCTACAGTTTTTTTAGGTGGCTTTAGAATTAGAATTTACTATTTAAACTTGATTTATTATCTGAATTAATTGTTTAGCTTACTTTATTTGTGTAATTAGCTGTGTAAATGGCTCTAAGGTTGTGGGATCGTGTGGTTTACCTATGGCCGCTATATTGTAGACAAACTTCGGTATGCAAATTTACGAAATTCTAGGGTGGCTTTCAAAATCTCGCTACAGGTTGAAATTATGTAAACCAGAGAAAAAGATATTGAAAAAACCCTAAGCATCAATGGAATAGGAAGAAATGACATAGAAAATATCGATATGGAAATGGAGAATAAGTTATACCAACACTCCCCAAAGTTGAAGGGAGGAGGGCAGCAGCAACAGAAAATGTAATTTACCAACACACAAAAGAAAAAAAAAAATGTTTTGGGCTATGACATTTTTTTAAATAAAGATAGAAACATGTGACTGATCTCATGCAAGTACCTACAGACAACACAGCCACTATTTCTGACGATGATATTGTTGTGCTGCTGCCCTCCTATCTTTGACTTTTGTGATAATTGGGTATAATTTCTTTCATTTCCATCTAAAAAATAGACCAAGATATGTAGAGTATAAAACCTTATTTCTCTTTTAATGGACCAGTTTGTGATGTTACTTCCAAGCATAAGTTAATATTTTCTTTAATTAACAAACTGGGCCATATGATGCAGAGATTTGGGAATATTGTAGTCTACTGATTTATGAATTCTTTTTTTGCCCAGCAGAATGCAAGTATCACTGTTTCCTACAGATGGCAATGTTTTAAAATATATGAAGGAAAAAAATATACTCAAGGAAGAGAATCTTGGGGAACAGTTTAGATTTGCATTTATATTCTATGCTGTGTACAAAAGACAAAAAATATTGCTCGTTTGCCAAGAAAAGACTCACTTGGTGCACTGAGAAGGCAGCTAGGGAACAATCTGCATTCTTTTTGTCAAACAAGTCTCTCCAAAGTGTTGAGATTGAATAAGCAGTAGATAACTATCTGGATGCCTTCAAGAAGAGTCTTATGATTTCCACTACCATCTTGTCAAAATAACAATTAGGGTGCCTCATGATTTATTTCATCTGGTCTATCACTGCTAGTGACATAGGTCCCACAGATCAATTTAATGCCAGTGCATCAAGTTTTCAACCTGACTGTGGTCATTTTCCATTGGGGATGGTGAATCCACCATTATTTTTTCATCACAAAATAAGTGTGGGATATATGGTGCTTGTGGCAAACAATAGCATATGATGTGTTTGTGATCTTCATATAGCTACTTGCCTGTTGCCCTTTCTCTTGCTGTGCTTCAATAGCATATTTTTCCTAGGGCTGCTCAACTTGTCGATTCATTTATAATCAGACTGTCACATTAAATATAAGTTTCGTTTCAGTTTTTGGTGGCACAGATCTTCTATGATTGTTTGTCACCATATAAATATTGACATCTCTACAGATAATTGCAAGGAATAAATATTATCAGATGCATCAGAATCACTTTCCATTTCACTTCTGTTTTTGTTTTTGCTCAATCACTGCATTGTTATTTAAAATTGTTGGCTGCAATTCATCAGTCCATTATCTGCAATGTCTGAGTGACCAATATCTGAAGATATTAACAGGTGGAGAATGTCTTCTGTAATTTTGATTTTCTGGGTAAGTAATAAGCTTTCTATTAATCCATCATATTGGATGAATATTTTAAACTATTACCATTCTGAGTACTGGGAGTTTCAAAGCCCTGCACCCTAGTCCGTGCACACCATCTTCTTCATGCAAGAAGGGTGAAAATCATAGAAAACATGTCATGATTGTATGGCAGGGGCACTCTCGAAATTACAATTCATCAATATTTTGGGTGTCTTCTATCAACTGAACCACAGTAGATATAATGTGTATGTGGTTGATGAACATATATTATGAAAGTATTGCAGATGATGAAATAAAAACACAATGTAATAAAAACAATAATGTAAATAAGTTATCTACAGATAAAATATACCCTTAATCAAGATTTAGTGCATTATGCTGAGGCTTCGGATATATGTGACATTTTGTAAGGATTTATATCAATGTATGTCACACTTTAATGACATACCAGATATCACTCTCAAATGCAAAGATAAATAACGATAAGATCAACCATATTTTCGGAAGAAAGAATGTGCTGCTTTTCTGAAATAATGCACCACTCTGCTGAAAAGCCGCTCACTTACAGCGCTTGTACTATAGTAGTTTTAGACACCTATGGGGTACTTTTTGTCCATCATAATCATTAGGAGATTAATAATCTATGTAGCATTGAACTTTGTCCTTTTGTCTCTAGTAACTTTTGCTCTCCTGTATTTAAGAAATTCAAGTTTCTATTTTAAATTTGGAGGCTGAGGAATTTGGTTCAGAATGATTTGAATTGGAGGCCAATCTTCAGAGACACAAAATACATTGTTAAATATGTGTAAGAATGATGGATGAGAGACTGATAACTAGGTTAATATGCACCCCACATATCAGTACACATTGTTTTAATGTGGTCATTAAAGCTGTTCTTTCTTCTGCAGAGAGCATATTTGGATGACTGAACAATCATCCCAGAAATGTTGAAATATGGTGCAATTTTTACTTTTTCATTAACATACAGTAGTTCTCGATATTCAAGTATCAGAATTTTCTTAAAGTAAATGTATATGGTCTTTTAAAATGAAACAACAGCACATAAAAAATAAGAAGTCACATACTTCACACTCTTTAATTTTTCAGTTACTTGTACCTAGTGTTTACCAGCTTAGTTTCGTCATCACACAGCACGTGTTTAACAGACTGAGCCTACTGCCAGGCTTGAGCTATGTCTAGGCTTGGTCCTGTGTTCTATATTTCTGGCAGAATTCATGCCGGCAGTGATAAATCGAGCAAGCCTAGACAGCATGTACACGACTCTATTTGGAGACCCCGTGGTTTTGTATGTGAATAAAAGTTACCTCTGATTACTGCATCCTATTTGATCTTGTTTCCTAGGGTTGTTGCTGGAAAAAGCATTACAAGATAGATTTTAGAGAGTTAAAAATAATTTTCTTAAACTAATTCAGTAGTCTTCCTTTCAGAGTTCTTGATTGGGATGTATGTAAGCACGCAGAGAGTTTTAATATTAACTTTAGCAGGGTTGTTAATTGTTGCTGATTAATTATTAATTATAATTATGGCACTGAAGGATGGGAGTTAGTTGATGGTGTGGTTTGTAATTAAATGACTGAATCAAAATTTAGTATGTAAAATTGGATTAATTCTGATAATTTACAATTTGTTCAACCAAACAAGAAATAAGCTAGGCTGTTGAGCAGTGCAAATCTCTTGTCTTCGTTTTCTTAAGGGCCAAAATAAAACATAAACTGCTAAATGGAGTTTTGGGGTGAATAACAGTCTGTTTCCATATTCAACTCAATGTTAGTGGAATGCAACAGATGGCCTTCTGTCCTGGCAAAAGCACCTTATTTCTCCCGATGAGTGACAAGTGATCATCTAGTTCTCACTGTAGGGAGATAGGATTTGCACATTGTATTGCCAATGTTGAATAACGGCTGGCCTGGATGACGATTGAGCCATGTCTTAACCTGGTGTGTGTCTTCCCTTGACTTTACAACAATAAGTTTCAAAAACTTGATCTCAATCTACTAAACAGGTCATCGCCTCCCAAGTTTACATATTCTTTCTGGCCTAATTGTTTGCAGCCATTGTCACAACTGACCTATCTTTCTATAATACTTTGTACAAGTTGCTAGACTTCCCTTTAAATCCCTAAAACCTTGGTGGACTACACTTCCCTGTCTGAGGCAAAGACTGTTCCACTCAGTTTTTCAGCCTGGCACTATCCCTGTATACAATATTTACAATGTAAAGTTACTTTATGTAATTTTTACCCATACAAATTTTTTCTCTCTATTTATATGTATTGAAGCGATGTGTACTGTGTATAAAATGTTTGGAGTCTGTGTGGTGTCACACAAATGCATGTCTTCTTGATGGGCGATCTCGACATCTGTCATGACTGCTGTAGTTCCGCCTCGCTTGCATCAGCGCTGCGTTGCTAGCCCGGCCAGCTGTTAACACACTTAGTGTCCTACACGCTTAATCAACTTCTGTGTAATGACTGGTTAATTCTGTGGACTCATTTTGAGTGCCTCCTTCTGCTTCTGCGTTGTTCTCCCTCTGTCAATACACCGTTGCCATTCTGCACTTAGTTAATCATGGTCAGTAACATGCCACAAAACTGATTGAATCTAAAATTCCGTAAATTGTCGCTTCAGTCCTTCTTCCCAATTCCTCTCTTCGTTGCTTCTGTTGTGATGATATCCGTCCTTGCAGCTCCTGGATCCTCATTCCTACTTCCTTTAATTTACTGAGATGCCCCACTTCCGTCTCCTCTTGCACATTGAAGCCAATCTTGGAGAAATTAAATCCAGTTCTACATCTACATCTACATATATACTCTGCAATTCACAAAATTGTGGGTGGCAGAGGGTGCTCAGCACCAAAGCTAATCTCTTTGCTGTGCATTCCAATCCCTAATGGTACGAGGGAAAAAAGAATTCATATAAGAATCGGTCCGGCACCTTATTTCTCTAATTTTATCTTTCCTGTCCTTCCGACTCAAATAGGTTGGTGGAAGAAGTATTTCACTACACTCATGAGTGAAAGTTGGAGTACGCATGTTTTCCAATAAGTTTAAACGAAACGTGTGTCGTCTATCTACCAGAGACTCCCAACCTAATCTACTAATCAGTTCTGTGACGCTTTCATAAGGACTGTAGCAAGCGCTCACGAATCGAGCGGCTCTTCTCTGTACTTTCTCTATACTTTCGATCAATCCCTTACGAAACGGGTCCCAAATGGCACAACAATAATCCAAATGTGGACGCACAAGAGATTTGTACGCTATCTCCTTTGTTTGTTCATTACAATTTTTCAAGATTCTACCTATGCAGGGTGGCCACAGACCTGGAAAACCTGGAAAATATGGAATTATCAGGTAATTTAAAGCCACCTTGAAATATCATTGAAATATCAGGGAATCCAAGTAATTTAAAAAATTATCAGGGAATTTTAATTGCAACAACCCAAAATTTGATAATTTTTTAATAATTTATTTTAATATTGAACTTTTGCATTAAATAATTCAGCTTATATATTTTTGACATAAAATAGCCAACAAATACCACATTTACACTAGCAACTTGCATCTTGTCTTGCGCCTCATCGAGATACGACGACAAGATGTTCGTGTGCGAGCGCTAACATGAACTCTCTCTGGAACTCGGCATTTCAAATTATATTTAAAAAAAAGGTGGATGACATCTAAATCATGTAAACTCAGAAGTCATATTTTTTACTGAATAAAACAGCAATCATAGAGGAGTAAGTATATAAAGATGTTTTTATGTTTCACTAAACAGTTTTACAATTTCATGCAAAGTGTGAAACAGATGTTCCAAAAAAATTGAATATGTGGAGAGTCCTCGAAGTCCTGTAGAATGTCACAAGCTTGTTTTGAGCTTCTTCTGAGATAAATTGAACCTTTAATATCAAAACAAAAGCCTAGATTCAATATACCAATGCCTGCAAAAATGTGAATAGCGATAATTATACGGCTTTATAACTTTTTTGTATTAATGATATAAGGCGAATTAAAGCAGGAACAAAATAATACGTAAGATCCTAAATAGGTAGGGTTTATAAAGTTTTGCGTCATTCAGAGCTCTTTCAAATGCTGAATCGATGTGATAGTATAAACATCGTGCTCGTGCCTTTGACTTGCTCCAAATAAACCACTGCCAAGGCGAGCGGCACAGGCAAGCAACCACACAAAGTGAACCAACACGATTGCATGGTTTATACAAACATGTGTTCATGCTATCTTGTGTAGACTCACGGAAACTTATGCGAAAGTGTTAACTCGGCAACAGAAGAAATTGAAAATGAAAGAAAAAAAGCTACAATAACTGAACCAGAAGATTTGAAAAGAAAAGTGTAGCAAATGAAAAAAGGCATAAAAAAGCTAAGCTGTTGACTGAGTCAAGTTACTGATGAACAATTTAAAAATCTAATTACTTTATCCACCAAATATTGAAAGATTACTAATTAGTTTAAGTTCATATTAGTCATTTGACCTATCTTATTTTTGTGCTACTCATTTTTAATTATGCTTCATAAGATTATAAAATTTTCAAATAAACATTCTTAAACATGAATAAAATGTTCTCGGGTTACACATGTTTGTTTTTCTAATTTTTTCAATTTTATACCAGATGTAATTATTTAGGATCAAAATCTAATTAAAACTTTAAATATCTTAACCATGCAAATAAAGTTTCTAAATCAGGGAAAAATTTGGCAAATTTTTATGGAAAACCTGGAAATATCAGGGAATTTTTAAATCATTACCTTGTGGCCACCCTGCTATGAATCGCAGCCTAGAATTTGCTCTACCTACTAAAGAATTAATATGTATGTCCCATTTCATGTTCCTTTGTACTGTTACTCCCAAATATTTAATAGAATCGACCATATCAATAACTGTATTGTTTAACTCGTATTTCTGAACAATCGGATTCTTTTTGTTAGTTATGCTCATTGTCTTGCACTTTTTACAGTTTAGAGTAAGTTGCCACTCAGCGCACCAAGCCAAAATAACATCCAGATCGCACTGAATTTCTAAGCAATCGGCCAAAGTTCTTACTTCCCTATAAATAACCGCATCATCAGCAAACAATCTAAAAAGGCTTTTCACTTTGTCTCCGAGATCGTTTATAAAAATTAAGAAAAGAAGTGGTCCAGTTACACTTCCTTGAGGTACACCCGATGTAACATCTAGATTAGAAGAACTTTCTCCTTCAACGACAACATACTGCGACCGACCAGTTAGAAAATCCTTTATCCATTCACAAAGCTGATCCGATATACCGTACGCTCGAAGCTTCGCTAAAAGGCGGTTGTGTGGCACAGAGTCAAAGGCTTTCTGGAAATCTAAAAAAATGGCATCTACTTGTGAACCTGTATCGATAACTTTCATTACGTCGTGTGTAAATAGGGCCAGCTGTGTTTCACATGATCTTTTCTTCCGAAATCCATGTTGATTTGTTGTAAGCAGTTTCGTTCAAGACCATTGTAGGTACGTTTTCCGTAATCGGAATCTTTTCGTTTCACCCAGTACAGTGTCTGCCCTTAGCTTCCATCCATAAATGATAGTGAACACTTAAGACTACCAAAACGTAATACTGATTTCTCCACAAAAATAATCATTCATTGTCTTTAGCACTTAACAACTTAGTTCTTCCTTTGCCACAATTTGCCAATCTTCATGTAATTCTGCATAGGTTGTAAATATAACATCCTCTGTATGCCTTAAATGAGGGTCACTACTCCCTACTTTTAGCATCTTCCCTGAACTTGTTTCTGTAAGCAATCATATTGCCTCACTGCATTACATTGTTGTTGACCTAGGCCATGTCTGATTCATCGCTTGCCCACTAAGCACTTCAGTTGCTCCAGCTTCTTGCACTACCGATGTCAACACATTCTTTACTTCCATTAGTAGAATCGCTTTGCATGGTTCGTGTGTACCATTGTGAGTCAATTCTTCCTTCCACATAGTACTAATTTTGGGTATTTTACCTGAACCACAGTATATGGTCCTGAATATGGCACCTGAAATTTCTTTGATCATCCCCTTCTCAGTGTAAAGTTGGTCTCCTAGGCTAAAATCTTCTTAATTTTCCGTAATACCACTGCTTATTCTTCTCCTTTCATTTGAACCAGTTAGTGCTTTCATGCAATGCCTGAAACCACTGCTGCAATGCCTGCGCATAGTCGTTGTAATTGTAAGTGAGTTCTTTCAGTTTTTCTGCAATGCTCCTGGTATGTTCACTTCCCTTCTATAAAAATATGATGTGAGGAGTACTTGGTAACTGTGTTTGGTGTACTGTTATATACAAACGTAGCGTATTTTAGTAACTCATCCCAATTTCCTTGCTTCTCGTTCACATAGTGTCACATGATACTCTTCTAATGCCTTATGCGTACATTCCAGGCTTACAATTCCTTCCAATCAATATGGGTTGGTAAAGACTTGTTTCACCTTCAAGATTTTGCACACATTCTTCAGCATTTTTTGTTGTTTGACAATAATTGAGAAGCAATTCTGTAGAGCAAAATGATTTTTTCCAATAATGTCTGACTAACTGTTCCAGTATCCTGTCCTTCGATGGGTACTGCAACAAGGTAATTGGTCAGAGCATACTGGGACATTAAAATATATAACCATTTCCACACTCGCTCGCAGTGAGTGGCCCAACTATATCTATATCACACCTCTTGAAAATATGGTCTGGTGTATGTGTAATTTTAAACAGCATCCTCATCCTCTTTGGCTGTCTTCTCTTGTTCGCTTGCCACTGTTTGCATCTTTTTATATAGTTAGCGATGTCATGTCACATCCCTGATCACGTGACCCGCTGATTAATCTTCTCGAAAGTCCTCAGGCTCCCCTGGTTTTCACCAACATTATGCGCTTCATATAAAATCTCCTTCTCCTTGTAAGTGAGTTTCAGCCCACAGGATTCTTCTTTTTGGTTGCTGCACTTTGTATCCATGCCGCCTGCACGGCTTACTCTGTCTGCTCTGGGCTCATCATCACCTTCATTCTTTTTCACACCTTACTCTGCCTCAGTTTGATGTATGCGGGATAATGTGTCTGCCACATTATTCTCCTTGCCTGGCTGGTATTGTATGCTACACTAATAGGGTTCCAACCATAGTCTAAACTTCATTAACTGTGACAATGAATCCTTAATTGACCATAACCATTGGAGATGTTTATGATCAGTGCAAATGCAGAATTCCCTTCCATATACACGGGCTCGGAATTGCTCAACTGACCACTGAATTTCCAACATCTCTTTCTCAAGGGTTGCATATGCGTCCAGAACACTGACCAAGGCAGAATGGTCATATTCAATTGGCGCACCTCCTCCAGCCACTTGTTGGCTTAGCACAGACCTAATTGCATACTCACTGGTATCCGTTGTAATACAGAACTTTTTTTCGTAATCACAATAATGGAGTGTTGCGCTACATAACACCTCTTTTAGCGTGCAAAAAGCTTTCCTCTTCCTTTGTTCCCCATTCGTATGCTTGCCCCTTTTTCAGCAAATTGTATAGTAGTTTTACAATCTGACTGAAACCTTGAATAAACCTTCTGTAATAACCCTCAAGATCCAGGAATCCGTGTAATTGCTTTACTGTGGTTGGCCTTGAAAATTATCTCACTGCCTTAACCTTGTTTCGATCAGGTTTCACTCCTGTATTCGTTAAAATATGCCCTAGATATGCTGCCTCTGGGTGTAGAAATTCACATTTCCTTGGTAGCAGCCTCAACTTGTGCTCTTGTAGCCTCTCATACACTGCTGCTAAGCTTTACAGATGCTCTTCTAAAGTAGTGCTGAACACTATGATATAATCGAGGTAGGTCTCCTTCGCCTCTAGTCCCATTAACATAATTCTCACCGTACACTGGAATGTAGAGGGTGCGTTGGTCAGCCCCATAGGTAAACAGGTAAAATGTTAATGGCCATCTGGAATGCTAAAATCTGTCTTTCCTCTATCAGCTGACTTGATCTGTTGGTACCCCTTTGCTAATTCCAGGATCAAAAAGTACTGTGTGTTTCCCAGCCGGTCTAATACTGTATGTCTGCTATCAATGGCAGTGGGAACATGCTAGTAATTGTCATCTCATTCAGCTTGCTATAATCTATGACAGTTCTTCATCTCTTTTTAACATCTGCTCCTTCCTGTTTCTTCAGAATCATCAAGAGTGGCAAATTTCACACACATTGGGTTTCTTCTATTATTTCCTCTTGTAGCAATCATTCAGTTTCTTTCCTTAAATCCTCCTTCTGGGTCTCGGATATCCTGTACGGTCACTGATTTATTATCTTCCCTGCTGTGTCCAGCTTTATCTATATCTCATAGTTCACTGTCTCGGTATATGGCAACACATCTCGTTCCAAACGGAAGACATCATGATACACTGCACATAACTCTTTCACTGCTTGCTTTTCCTGGTCTACCAAATGCTCGAGGCTCAATCCTTGCAGGATTCGTTTTATTCTATCCCTCAACCGCATGTATTTTTTTTCTCCATTAGTGTGCGCAATTTTCTCTCTTCTGTCCATTCAATGTATTCCCCTGCTGCAACTTTCGGAGTAAACAATGCCGCCTCTCCTCAGTAACATTCAGCACCATTAGGATGTATTCCCCTGCCATATGCTACCAACGCCTCCAGGATTAACACTCCTGCTGCGAGTTCCTGCTTCGGTACAACACCTCCTTAGCTCCTGGTAATCCTTTTCACTTCTATTACCACAACTTTCTCTTGCTGCGCTCCTATACGTATTCTGCGTGTTTCTTCCTTTTGGGCTATTTCCATAACTCCTTCCTAATGTTGGCTCACTTCTGCTTCTTGTTCGTTCTTCAATTTAAGGGCATAACCTAGTATGTGCATTACTACTTTCCCATAATCTTTTATGGCCTTCAACTTCCTCAACCAATCTATTCCAATTATTCCAGCATACTGGTTGTCTGCTCCCCGCCAGAACCACCTGCATTTTATACCACATTCTCAACTCCTTGCCCTCCCTTAGGGTAACCATTATTGCCCCTTTTGTGGGAATTGTCACTCCTGTGATTCCTTTGATTCAGATTCACCGAGCGTGTGGTGGTGTAACGGATAGCGTTCTGGCCTCGAATTCGGGAGGACGGCGGTTCGAATCCCCGTCTGGGCATCCAGATTTAGGTTTTCCATGGTTTTCCAAATCACTCCAGGCAAATGCTGGGATGCTTCCTTCAAAAGGCCATGGCCAAATTCCTTCCCATTCCTTGCTCCCCCCTCCCCCCCATCCTTTCCTGTCTCTAAATACCTCGTTGTTAAGAGACGTTAAGAAGTAAAAAAAAAAAAAGATTCAGATTCCATTTGTCATCCCGTGTTGCTGGGTTTGCTTTACACACTCTGACCTGAGAAGGGATACCTGTGTTCCTGAGTCCAGAAGAAGCTCAAGCAGACTGTACTTGCACTCCAGCTCAATTTAATCATTTCGATTCTCACTAATGCAGTCACTTTTGATTAGCTCCCGGTTCTGAGCATCCCCAGACTGGCCGGATCCACACCTCCTTAGTTTCCAGACTCTTCTGCTCTCCTCCATGATTCCCTCACTTGTTCGACCCATGGGCACACGTTAGTCACGGGGATGGTGACCCCCATCTCTGGCACTTATTATTATTATTAATTTTAATTGAAATGGGGCCAACACTCCAGTGGCAAATCCCCCCGTCATCCATTTACCCATTTTTATAGTAATATTTTTTAAAAAATTCTTTTATAATTGCACTTGTTATATTTCATGGCCCTATAGGTGCACACTGACTCTGTATGGCTGGATAAATTACACATTTTGCAAGGTACAGGATCACCTAACTGCATTCCTATATTCGCTTCTTCCTCCTCTACTCATTTCAGGCTGCTGCCTTTGGTCACTTTCCTGGTGCTGTCATTTCTCTTTGGCCAACATAATTACGGTTTCCTTGGTTAGTGCAGTTTCGACCATTTCAGCTAAAGATAGATCTGTTCCTTTGGCTATGAGCACTGCAATAATTTTCTCTTCCATTAAATCTTGCATGAACACCATACATGCCAGAGTGTGGATTAATTTCAAAGCTCCTGCCAATTCACTCCTTTTTAATTCTCTCTTTGTTGATTTCCGGAATTCATGCACTATCATGTCCAAACAGCTGGCCCATTTTTTGACTGATTCTCCTTCTATCTGCTGACTTGCAAATATATTTATTGCATAGTGATCCACTGTGTGCTTTGGTCTATAATTCCCTACCAGCACCACTCATACTTCTTTTCACTCTTTGACCTTCTCCCAGTATAATGAGCGTCCTGAAGTTTTCAACCTGGCTGGATTACATTGTGGTTTGCTTAAAATTGTTGCCTACTAATCGGGTCATCACCTCACGAGTTTACACATTCTTTCTGGCTCAACTATTTACTGTTGCTGTCGCAAGTGACCTAGATTTCTATAATACTCTGTAAAATTACTAGAATTTCCTGTAATCCACTGTCTAGCTTGACCTCCAATATGGGTCTTCACAAATTTTAGAAGAATCTCCTGATCCTCTGCATCAGCAAGACTGAATGCAGTGTTGCAGTTATAAAAAAAATTCATCCAAGGCTGCTTTCTCACCACAAAAGGAATTAAATTCAGTGCTTCTAAGCTCACTTGCACTTTTTCCCCTTTTAATAAATTTTCTGCTTCAGTGATGGGCTCGCTGATTCTACTTGCTGCTGCACTGACACACCTCGCTGATTTCTGTAACTATATTTCTAGTTGGTATTTTCTGCCCTTTCCCTTTTACTCTTTATTTTAATCTCATTAGTCGTAAGCCTGCTGGAGTGTTAAGTCTATCCTTACGCCCAACACTTTTCTCATGCTGATTGATGGCACACCTGACAACCACATTTGCATCCTACTGTGGTGGACTGGCAACTTTACTTTTTTTTTTTGCTCTGCCATGACTGAGAGGAGATCTTGTATGTGGACAGGAACCCTGTTGTCATGCGAGCAGTACAATGAGCGTCCTGAAGTTTTCAACCTGGCTGGATTACATTGTGGTTTGCATAAAATTGTTGCCTAGTAAGCGGGTCATCGCCTCAAGAATTTACTCATTCTTTCTGGCTCAACTATTTACTGTTGCTGTCGTAAGTGACCTAGATTTCTATAATACTCTGTAAAATTACTAGAATTTCCTGTAAATCCCTAAAACCTTGGTTCACTATGATGTGAAGGAATTGTGAAGTTGGATTTATTTTGATAATTTACAATTTGTTAAATCAAACCAGAAATAACATGGGCTATTGGGTTCTAAACTAAACATAAACTACTAAATGGAACATTGGGGTTACGAGGGTCGTTCGAAAAGTCCGTGCAAAAAATAAAAACTACTTACGTGTTTGGGGTAAACCTTTTTTATTTTTCGACATAGTCTCCTTTTAGGCTTATACACTTCATCCAATGATGTTCTAGTTTGTTGATCCCTTCCAAATAATAGGATTTGTCCAAGTCTGCAAAATATCCATTATTGTGTGGAATCACCTCCTCGTTTGAATAAAATCTGTGTTCCCCCAGCCATTTCTTCAAATTGGGGAACAAATAGTAGTCCAAGGGAGCCAAGTCTGGAGAATAGAGGAGATGTGAAACGAGTTGGAATCCTATTTCCATTAATTTTGCCACCACAACTACTGAGGTGTGTGCTCGTGCGTTGTCGTGATGGAAAAGGGCTTTCTTGTGGGTCAATCGCGGGCGTTTTTCTTGCAGCTCGGTTTTAAAATGGTCCAATAACGATGAATAATATGCACCTGTAATAGTTTTACCCTTTTCCAGATAGTTGATGAGGATTATCCCTTGCGAATCCCAAAAGACAGTCGCCATAACCTTTCCGGCCGAAGGAACGGTCTTCACCTTTTTTGGTGCAGATTTTTCTTTGGTAACCCATTGTTTAGATTGTTGTTTGGTCTCAGCAGTATAGTAATGTATCTATGTTTCATCAACAGTGACAAAACGGCGCTTAAAGTCCTCCGACCAGCTGCAAACCATCCTTGCAACACTTCACATGATTCCGCTTTTGGTCAAGCGTCAGCAATCGCAGCACCCATCTTGCGGATAGCTTTCTCATGTCCAAATGTTTATGCAAATATTATGTACCCATTCAGTCTAGACGCCCACAGCACTAGCAATCTCGCGCACCTTAACTCTTCTGTCATCCATCACCATATCATGGATTTGATCAATGATTTCTGGAGTTGTAACCTCCACAGGCTGTCCAGAACGTTCAGCGTCACTTTTGCCCATATGGCCAGTCCGAAAATTTTGAAACCATTCATGAACTGTTCTAATCGAAGGTGCAAGAGTCACCATAATGTTTATCAAGCTTCCGTTTAGACTCCTGAGGCATTTTGGCTTTCATAAAGTAATATTTAATCACCACACAAAATTCTTTTTCGTCCATTTCTTGAAAATCACTTGACTTCCTTGATTCACACGAATGCCAAACACAACGAAATAGACCAATATGGCTGAAACTTGGTATGCGTTCATTCAAGTGATGCTACTAACTAAACATGACCTCGATACGTGCCGTTGGTGCCATCTCTCAGACTTTGCACGGACTTTTCAAACGCCCCTCATAATAATAGCTTGTGTCAATACTTAATACATTATTGGCAATTCAGTGCTTGCAGTGAATACTTGTCAATGGGCTGCAACACATAGCCTTGTGTCCCAGAAAAAGCATTGTAGATCCCATGGTTAATGACAGATGGTCACAAGGGATCTTGAATGAAGGTAGTGGAACGCACACATGTTGTTTGATAATGAAATCAGCTGGATTATCAGGTGCTTAGTACGTGTTTTGCCCTGGAAATGTCTTTCCATAATTATCTCCAGCCACATTCTACTCCTTTGATCGATTATTCCTTACCAAGTTAACATCAGTAGGCTTGTTTCTATCCTGTAATCAAATCAGGAGTGCTTCCCTCGTTTCTTCAACAAAATGTGTCAATTATTAAGGAAATGGAATTGCCTGATTGACACAGCAGGGCACCTGATGTCAGTTGTACGTCATCCTCCATTCATTACAGTAATTTGTTTGGAAACTTGAGACTGGGAACATTCACAGCTTTACTTAACAGTTTCATAGTTCCACCTCAAAGAACCTGCCAACTTTATTTATGGTAGGGCTTATTGTTCGTAAAATCTAGCCAGTTTAAGTAAAATCAGCTTTCACTTGAAAAACCTGTGAAAATGCACTGTCATAATCATCATCAGCTGTTTCTATCATTAAATCATGTGGCCTCTTATAATCACAAGTTCAAGTAGAACTGGAGCAGTCTTCTCTAGTTCGAATGATCTTGGGAGATTGTCTGCCAGTTAACTCCAAAAAACCCTGCGTATGTCCTAGTCCCATTTCTCTGGTGGTCTTCCTCTCAAAGTTTGGCACTCTCTTGGGCTCCAATCTAACACACATTTTGCCAATCTTTGGGCTTTGATCTGAGCAATATGGCTAGCCCACCACCACTTAAAAGAGGCAGTCTTCCCTAAGATATCTGTGATCTTTGTAACTGACATAATGTTGGCTGCTCTTTTCTTGTCTTTTCTAGTTATACCTAAGATTGACCTTCCCATAGCTCTTTGGCTGTCCTCGGTTTACCTCTCATAAATTCATTTAGTGTCCATGTCTGACAGCTGTATGTTTGCACAGGAAGAATGCCCTGGTCATAAACTGTTTTCTTTAGATCCGAGGGCATGTTAGATTTGAGGATAACGGAATGCCTTCCAGAAACTTGCATTCCCAGGTTGATGTGATGGAAAATTTTAGCTCTTACATCTCCTCTCATATTTAAAAGCTGTCCAAAATAAATGTATTATTCAGTTACACATTCACCTCTGTGGCCCATTTGTTTTTGAAAGATTCATTCTAAGGGCAACTGGTTTACAGTCTGAGACTAAATTGGTAACCAAGGTTTGGAGTTCATCAATGTCACTAACCATAAGCATGATATCATCAGCAAATCTCAAGTTGTTTAATCTTCTGTCATTGATTCTAATTCCTTTTTCTGTCCATTCTAGCTTTAACATTGCCATCTCTTAGACAGCTAAAATAATTTTGGACACCTAGCTTAACACCTATTTCGATGTGGAAATCTGCAGTATGATATCTAATGCTGACAAAGGCTGAGGAGGTGTCATAGATGTTATGGAGCACTATGATATAAGTTGTATCCATGTAATGTTCAGCTAAGGTTTGCAGGAAATCCTGAATCAAATGCATTTTTGAAATCTACAAATGCTACACAAAGAGGCATCTGGTATTCGTTCGCATAACTAATTAGTTCTCACAATGTGGTCCATTGTGCTAAAGCTGCTGTGGAATTCTGCTTGCTCAATGGGTTGGGCATACTCGAGGATGGAACTGATTCAGTTCAACTAGATCTTTGTAAAAAAACTTTGTACACAATACACAACAGACAGCAAGCATATAGGTCAGCAGTTTTTGATAATGTAATACTTCCCTTTTTATGTAGCAGAATGATTTTATCTTTATTCCATGATGAAAGGATTGATGCATTGTGTGAGCAGGAAGAGAAGACTTTAGCCAAGTGATTGATATTTTTTACAAACTAGCTTCAAAATCGTCACCAGCGGCTGTACCTTTTTTTTTTTTTTTTTTTTCATGGCAGTTATAGCATAACTGACTTCAGAGAGAAGTAGATCAGGAACTATGGATACATTAGAGAGGGTGAAGAATATTGGAGTTCCTTCTAATTTGCCATACAGCTTACTATAAACTACTGTCCACTGTAGCTGAATAGAAATTCTAGTATCTCCAGAACACAGCTAAAAACTTGCTATGTTTACAAGTTTGGTTCCCCTACTTTGCAAACATACAACATGGATACTGCTTTTCTATTTACAGTGACACGAATCTTATATCACAGAGTATATAATTGTTTTTAAACATTTAATTTTCTATATAGGTTATGGATATAGTTATGATATGGAAAATAAAGCCACTGTAATATATTTTGCTAGCAATAAATTTTAATTCTTTCTCTTGTTGAATTTTTTCATTTGCAAATTGTCATTGTGAAGAAATTTAAAAATTGCAGAGGCATACTTGAAGTATGCGCATGGATTGGTATCAGAGTACCTGGCGGAGGATCTAAGTCTGCAGTTATTACGGCATCTTGGATTGCCAGAAGAGAGGCCTTCAGAAACAACAAAACGTAAGCTGGCACAGCAGCAACAAACAAATGAAATGAAAAGATCACGCCAGGATGATGTTGCTAATGGTGGTGTCCTTGATCTTACCAAACCTGAGAAGGTAAGGTTGGTTTTATTTTTAATATTTTAATAGTTATTGAATTGTGATTTTAAACCATTATAGATCAGAGGCATCAAATTCCCTCAAAACCCAGATCTTTTCTGTAGCCTTCCCACCCAGTTCCAATACTCCCTGTAACTTACCTAAGTCAGAGCCATTAAACTCTTTCTTAAAAACCTCACATCTTAACTCCATATTTAGAAATCTTGTTGTCAACTCCCCATAATAGATATCTCCTCTTTCCTTTTCAATGCTATCAGTGGTAAACTCACCATACATACATATTTTTGATAGGAAATATTTCATTCTTTATTATTTGTTGTTTTTTGTTTTCAACAGATTCAATTTTTACTTCTTATTTCAGTCTCCCTTTCACTCCCCCTGGGGAGGCTCTGATTGGTCCACCCAGGGTTATATTTTCAAATTTGGTCTCACCACCAATCTTTTTATCCCATTTGCACATAGTCAACCACACTGTTTCATTTATGCAGTGCCGTTTCCATACAGCATGACATATGTTAAATTTCTCTTATGTTCATAAGCATTGTTGGCAAATTATCCATTTTTGTTTCCTATCATTGTTTAAATTCGCATAAATTGACAATATTTTTCTATTCTTTTACCATAATAATTAATATTCCACTAAAGCTAATGACAGAGATCCACCTGTTATTGAATGAACAAATTATATTACTTCATTCTAAAAGTCATTATCTGTTATTTTCAGGCAGCAAAGACAAGTATTACAGCAAAAGAGAAAGCACGAGCGAAAGCGGCTTCAGGCTCAAAGAATATCTCGTCCTTTTTCAAGAAAAAGTAGTCTATTTGAGTGAAACATTAAAACTGTTGGCAACTTGTCTGTGTTCCTATTTTCGAAATGTGTCAGTTTGTGTGGGGACAGTTCCTTTTTTTGAACAATTATTACTGACTTGTAAGTATTTTGGTCTAAGAAAGTTGTCTCAGATCTTAAATGTTTTAGCACATCATGTGAATGTTGATGTTAATTGAAAGAAATTTACGTGTGAGCTGTGTTTACACAGGTGTTTTAAATGTTACTTAACTGAACAATTCTTTAGAAGATTTAAACACATTAGAGTAAACTGAGGAGAAGCATTTCTGGTGTATACAGTGCCACTGGTAAGTTTATCAACTTCACATGAGAGTATAAGTATCAACAATACAAGACTGGACTTTTTTCAGTCATATTTCATCCATTTTATTTGTTTTGAGTTAATCTGTAAAGTTTTTTTTGTTGAATGGAAGCCTTGCAGTGACATCCAGAATCTGTTATTTAATAGATATTTTTTCCACTAATTTATTTTCACAGTGTACAGATATGGTTTTGATGACATGTAGTCTTCCGGAATATATCCCCGTTGCCTAGATCTGTGTTTGTACATTTCTTGCAGCTATTAAAGTGAGGTTACTAGGAACATTTGCTTCTATGAGTGAATTTTAGAAATTAGTATTGACTTCTTATTTTGTTTATTTACTTTCGCTCTCTTTCTTTAGAGTATGAAGTGCTGTTTGAGGATAAGACGACCAGTAATTTTCACCTCTGAGAAAAATTTAATGTCAGTAACATGGAACTGGATTTTTAATTTAGATTTCAGGTTATTAATTTCATGGAAGCATTGGTAATTATATTAATTTTATGTTGTTTTTATTATTATTTAAATGCAGTAGGGCAGTAGTTTTTTATTTTAAACTAGTTTCAGAATTAATTTCAACCTTTTTTCTTATACGGTACATATTTTAGTTTTTTGTGAATACAGTAACTTAGAGATCAGTTGCGGTTTAGTTTCATAATGTTGTCCCGATTGCAGTTTGAGATATCGCTGTGCCCAACTTTTATTTTTAATAAGTGGTATTGAGATCATACACATATTGTACTAGAGATGTTATTCTTTTGTTTAGAATAATCTTGAACAGAAACACAGGACTTGAAGGGCATTCAAATTTTGTTACATACAGTGTTAATGTAAGTCATATTTTAAGATTCATTCTAGAAAAAGTGTTTAAAGTGATAACTATTTGGGGTTTTAATGTTAATTATGGATCTTCTCCTTTTTGCAGTATTATACCAAACATTTCTACAGGTTTCTTTTTGTTAGAAGTTTTACTTAATTTAGTAAATAATTGATATGCAACTTCTCAACTTTTTTGTCTTTGGAAGTTACTTATATACAGAATACATACAGAATTGGGTGACAGAGTTCAGTAAATGCGAGTTTCATCAGTCTCATTGAATGCACAAGACTAGTTCATCTGTAGGTGACTTCATCACCAAAATAGGAGAAGAGCATTAATATTTCCATATAACAGCTTTAGGAAGTTATGTGACTTGGGAGCCAGGTAAAAAAATGGAAAAAGGAGGAAAGTAGTCCTGGTTCAAACTTGTTTTAAATAATATACTACCATTGATTAATCTTCCTTAAAAGAAAATTAAACATATACAACTACTGCTTTTTCCTCCATGTCATTCTAGTGTATTATCTAAAGGTCTTATCAGTGGGACTCAGGGTTTCAGAGGAAATTAATAAATAGGATATATTTTAAATTATAGAAAAATGTATGGAGGTTATGGTTTTCTTGATTCAGCAAATTGTAATAGAAACAAGGGAGCAGAAGAAATGCAGTGAAGCAGTTTTAAAGTTTTCATGTATAAACAATTCACGAACAGATCATGTGTATTGTTGGTTGTTTAGGGGTTCCCTATTGTTGATACTTCACCATCTATCGATCTGTCACATGCCTCTTACACTTGGCCTCTTGGGAGCTGGGGATTGATCTGGAAGTATGCCATCTATCACATTCAAGAGACACATTGATGTCATTTGAGCACGGGGTCCTAATTGCATGAGGCTCGACTTTTGCTTGCCTTGTTTTTTTCTGCATGTGTGCATCTGAGCTGAAATTTTACAGGGTGGCCACAAACCTGGAATTGTCAGGGAATTTAAAGCAACCTTGAAGTATCATGGGATTATCAGGGAATCCGAGTAATTTCACAAATTATCAGGGAATTTTAATTGCAACAACCCAAAATTTGGAAATTTTTTAATAATTAACTTTTGCATTAAATAATTCAGCTTACATATTTTTGACATTAAATAACCAACAAATGCCGCATTTACACTAGCAACTTGCATCTCGTCTCGTGCCTCGTCGAGATACGAGACGAGATGTTCGTACATGAGGGCTGACATGAACTGCTGTTTACACTCTCTCTGGAACTCGGCATTCGAAATTATATTTTTTTGTGGGTGACACCTGAATCAGAATTATAGTACTACATGTAAACTCAGAAGTTATATTTTTTACTGAATAAAACAGCAATCATAGAGTAGTAAGTTTATAAAGGTGTTTTTATGTTTCACTAAATGATTTTACACTTTCAAGCAAAGTGTGAAACAGATGTTACAAAAATATTGAATTTCTGGAGTCTTCGAAGTTCTGTAGAATGTCACAAGCTGGTTTTGAACTTCTTTTGAGAAAAATTGAACCTTTAATATCAAAACAAAATCCTAGATTCAAGATACCAATGCCAGCAAAAATGTGAATAACGATAATTATAAGGCTTTATAACTTTTTTGTATTAATGATATAAGATGAATTAAAGCAGGGACAAAATAGTACGTAAGATCATGTAAATGCTAACCAGAGGTCTAAATAGGTAGTTTTGCAACATTCAGAGCTCTTTCAAGTGCTGAATCGATGCAACAATATAAACATCGTGCTCGTGCCTTTGACTCGCACCAAATAAACCGCTGCCAAGGTGAGTGGCACACACAAGCAACCACGCAAAGTGAGCCTACACGATTGCACGGTTTATACAAACTCATGTTCATGCTGTCTTGGGTAGACTCTCAGAAACTTCCGCGAAAGTGTTAACTCAGCAACAAAAGAAATTGAAGATGGAACAAAAGAAGCTACAATAACTGAACTAGAAGATTTGAAAAGAAAAGTGTAGCAAATGAAAAAAAAGGCATAAAAAAGCAAAGCTTTTGACTGAGTCAAGTTACTGATGAACGATTTAAAAATCTTCAATTATTTTATGTACCAAATATTGGAAGATTACTAATTTGTTCTAGTTCATACTAGTCATTATCTTTTTTTTTTTGTGCTACTCATTTTTAACTAAGCTTCATAAGATTATTAAATTAGTTATAAAATATTCAAATAAACATTTTTAAACATATTTCTTTTTCTAATTTTGTGAGTTTTATACCAGATTTAACTACTTACAATTAAAATCTAATTAAAACTTTAAATATCTTAATCATGCAAATAAACTTTCTAAATCAGGGAAAAGTATGGCAAATTGTTCTGGAAAACCTGGAAATATCAGGGAATTTTTAAATCATTATCTTTTGGCCATCCTGTTTTAGATCGTTTCTTAAACTTTTTATTATGTTATTGTACGTTTGATAGATTTTCCAGTTCATTTTGCATTTCTAACAATGTCGGTAGAAGAATTCTACGTTTCTTGGGTAGATTTAAATTACCGACTTTAGCATATGCATCAGTTTCTGTTCATATGAGGAAGGGCATGGTCTTGCAATTGTTTTTTTGTTTGTGTTTCATGTTTTATTTTCACACAGTACTCTTGCAATCAGCTTCATTAAATTATGGGTTTACCTTTTCTTTCATTTCCATGTTATTATAATTTATTTAGATACTCTCGTGACAGATATCACATCAGAAGACTGAATTGGTTTCTTTTTATTCCCGAAAAGGACCTTGTCTTGCAATCAAATTGCAGTGGGACTCATGGTTTCAGAGGAAATTAATAAATATGATATATTTTAAATTATTGAAAAGTGCAAGTGTATTTCTTGATTCAGAAATATGTTCTAGAAATGGGGGAGTGGAAGAAATGCCATGAGCCAGTTGTAACATTTCCATAGAAAGAAGGATTTGCAGCAAAATTTTTCCTCTGCCTTCATTTTAAACCTGAGTGCTTCAAGGTAGACAGATCTGAAATATAGGTTTGTTTTTACTTTGTCCTCCAGGGTTTTGTGTCAGTAGACCTAGAAATGCTGCTTTCATTAATGGCAAATTGTGGTTTATCTTGGTGATTAGTCACAGGATAATAAAATATTCACCTATACTACAAAATGTAAATCTGATAATGATGAATCATCCTTAAATTTACCTGAATATGTTGCTAGTTGAGTTCTGGATTACAAGATTCAAACATAAATAAATATTCATGATTTATTATTTAAAAATTGCTGTTATAGGTTGTAACAGTATGAATATTTATTCAATCTACTGAAAAATGCTTCTGAAGTCAGCATAGTCCATGACTGAGATATTTAATTGACTTTCAAAAAGACCTCTTTGTGTGTTTTTTTTTTTTTTTTTTTTAAGTGTTGTAAACTTCCCTGTTTCTAGGGTTTTGTATTAGAAAATTAAGAGCTCTCTATTGAAGATACACTGCATTTGCTGTTCCACTTATATGTGTGTCACAGTGTTGACCAGAAATCAATTGTAGTTAAAAAAAATTAAAATTGTATCCTAGATAAGTCCCATTCATGTAATTTGGGTTGAAATTTGTTTTTCCTGCTCCATTGTGAGGGATGCCATTGATTAGATCTTGTTAACTAAATAATTTTTGTTACCAGGCCAGTCTAAAAAATACTATTACCTAGGCGACAGATGTAAAAAAAAATTGTAACTGAGAAAGTTCAACAGTTTGCTGCTTCTGAAAAACTACAAGAATTAATAAAACTGTCTAATTGAATGGGGGATTAGGTTCAAAACTTCAAATTATTTTACTCTCAAACTTTTAAATATCACTACACCCAGTTATCTGAAACTGAATGGAACTCGTCTGTACTCTTCATATTAAGCAGTCTGCAATTTTTCTTCAGCAAATCAATATTCATGGGTGGCCAGTAACATGCCAAATATCACATTGTTTCTTTGTTGCATCTTTGAAAATATTTTTTGTGCTGGTGTGCATTTTTGTTCATTTATGGCATCTGCTTTGATACTTATGCTTTCATTTTTCACAGAGGCATTTGCTTAATCAGAAAAACTCTTAGCCTTTTGGAAATTCAGTGGCACTTTATATGTAGCTTAAATTATACAAGATTATGAATAAGTATGGTAAAAGAATATCATAAGACAATTTTGTTAGTAATATCTGCATTTATTGTAGATCTGTGTGCTTTTCTGAAATTAAGTAGATTGTGATATTAAAACAGAATACATCAAGTTTGAAAAACAGCAGCTTTCTTGAAACTAAAGCTGAGAACATTATGCCCAAAAAAATCTCGCATGTAATAACATACAAGTATGAATATTCTGGAGTGTATGTGACAAAAGATGCATTATAATTCTTTTGCTATAAATGTGTAATTTCCTCTAAACTATTATTGTTTGTACAAATTTTAATTTTGTTTGTTAAATAATTGGTAATAAGCTAAATATCCCAAGAATGTACCATTTTCCTCTTCCCTTCCCCCTTAACAAACAGGTGTTCTATAGTTTATTGTGTAGTGCTTTGTTTTCAATAATTTTGTAAAAATTAGTGACTAAAAGAAAAAAAAATTGTATGTTTCGTTGAAATAATTTATTTCAAAAATGTTTACATACCAAACGCATAATAAAAACTTTGTCAAACAATAAAAATATCCTGTAACAAATTTGATGATCAGCAACTGTATGACAGTTATTAAAAGTTCAGTAAACATACATTTTCACAAAATCATTATGCTCAGTCTGTGCTGTAGATTTTATCTACAAAGCAGTTACATTTTTTATTAGAGTTGATTTCTGGCTCATACCCGAAGAGGGAATATTTCTTTGAATTAGAGCACTATAGATTGCCTTAGTGGTGGGGGAAGAGCAGTCATACATACACATATAGGAAAACAGTTTGAAAGTGTTCAGCAGTTCCTAACAAAGTTAAATGTACAAACTGTTGAAGGCTGACTTAATGTGTAACAATTTAGGTATTGATCAATTTTATTTTATTAGGAAGATCTTAGGCTGATATTTCGATGGCGAGGATTACAGTTAATGAAAAGATGTCCATTGATTTCAAGCTGTTCATACAGACATAGAAAAAATATTGGAAAGCACCAAGAAATTACTTATACTATTGACAGCAAATTCTGCGTAAGTTGTTTATCCAAATTCTCCACAATGTCCCATTTCATCCCATCTTGTCCTTCCATTGTTTTCTGTGCTGCTTTGAAATCCAATTTCAATTCTTCCTGATCTTTTCGGATATCAGGTTTCATTTCGTCTTGACCAGTTGCAGATTGTTTATCAACTTCCCATCCATGAATTTCAACTTTATCATCTGGTGCCTGTTCCACTACATTGTCAACTGTTTTACTGTCCTATGCGCTCCAAACGACGACTTGCATTAAAAAAAGTTCCAAATTCAAATTCCAACTAGTTCAGAATGCTGGTAACACAATGTTAGTAACACAATGCTGTAATATTGTACAGCACTGCTTAACAATACAAGATGTACACAAATGTACAGAAATGTTTAATTTAACCTAATTTAATATAATTGCGATGGAGCACGTGCTCTGGTGACAGTTTCCCTACACATCTATTTTCCACCTTTCCTGTACCTACCTACTTTCGCCCTCTGCATATTTAAGCTTTAAATTCTTTTAGCATTTTTGGTAAATTATTTGCTCTTTCTCTAGGTGATTTACTTCAGTTCCTGATCCCCTCACCTATGAAAGAAAAACTTCCCACACCCTTGTGCCTGAAATCGAGTACTTACCAACTGTCATTGCTGATTCATTTTCAGATAGCTAGCTATCAATTAATTCCTGAAACTTCCTCACCATTTGAAAATTATTTAAGTGGCATCTTTCTGCATTCCTAATTATGTAAGCCATTTGGAAGCTATTAATTCACCAGTTGTAAGCTGTTAAGTGTAATACTTATCTGCAAATCTTAAGCTAATTTACATAACTTGGCACACCTTGAGCAACATAAAATTGAGCCACTTTGCTATAGGCAATTGCTAGAAGGTCACACGCTTATTAATTAGAAGAATATATCATAGTACAAACACACTAGGGTATAGGGTTCTTACCATGCACACAAAAAATATACTTTCACTGCCTAATTTTTGTCTCATAGTACATGGACTAATTACATAAAAAACTGCTGTGGTTATCACTTTTAATATCGATTCAATAGATCAAATTACTGGCTTATATAACAGTTATTCTCAGGTACATGTGAATGTTTCTCCTACCTGAGCTCACACTAACAATTTTTCACCAAGTGCTTGGCGACTACCAGTGTATAGGCATGGCCATTTGTAACTCTGCCAATGCAGAAATTTTATGTACACCAAGCTAAAGACTAAGATTACACATCCTACTCAGCTCATGGAACCTCTGAAGATGAGTACATTAATTCATAATATATATCTATACAGTGAAACTCCAATTATCCGAAGCAATTGGAACTGGACCCCATTCGGATAATCAAAAATTCAGGTAATTGGATTTTTTCCCGAAAAAGGGTTTATTTCTATTATTTCTGTATGTATGTTGGAAATGGGAGAAAAAATATTTTTAAAGAAAAACAGCTTTTTAATTAATTAAATAAAAAGGCAATACTTTCACATGTTAAGGCGTACTTACAAGTGTTGTACATTATTGCAGTATGAACGTACCATCATTGCCTGCTGAACATCTCGGTCAGAGTAAGCTATTTGACTGTATTCATCTGTTTTCGGGCAGCCAAGTTGCGCATCCGCTTGACAGTGAGAAGTTGCATGTGATTACACTCAGGCTGACGCTCCATCCACTTCAACGCAGTTTCAAAGCCGGCAAATGCTTTAGTAGCTGATGGTCCCGTGTCTGCTTCAACTTCGATGTTAAGGTGGTCTTCTTCCTCGACACTTTCTTCTTTCACACTTTCGATAAGTTCATCATCATTTAAAATTTCATACCCAGGGTCTGACAAATCACACACCAGCCACTCTCCTATATCTTCAGCACTAACTTCTGAACATCCAGGAATTTTCAAAAGAATGTTTCTGAATTCCTCAAGTGACAACTCATTCCCATCTTCTCCTGTCTCTTCCCATCTTCTCCTTCTCTCCCCTTTCCTTTTCTTGAGCTTCTTTTTCTTTTTTCTCCTTTTTCTCCTCTCCTTCAGTTAGTATGCCTTTCAACTTGTTCCACGCACATCTTAGTGTGACTGCCTTAACCTGTCTACCTATCTCTGTGCTTCTGCCACCTTTTAAGCACAATCTTTCTTTTTCTTTTTGTTAGCCAACATAGCTTCTTCACCTTCTTTTCCAAGCGATTTTTGTTGCTTTTTCACATCAGAGATAAAAATTTCATCATACCACTCAATAAACAATGCTGCAGTCATCCAAGCTTTGGGTTGGTTTTTATAAAAGAGGGGAAGCTTTTTCACATTTTTAAATGCTCTTGTGCTTTTTGACTTCCCTATCAACAGAAGGGGTATTTTATGGCTTCCCATAGAGCTCGCACTGTTAAGGATCGTGTCATGGTCTTTACTAACTTTATGTCCTGGAACACTACACTCCCTTTTTGTTGCTGTAGTGGCTTTAGGCAGAGCTTTCCAAACAAGACCAGTTTCAACGGTGTTGTACAAAAACTCAGGATTGTAGGAGTCTGTTACAACTTTAAATTTGTCAATAAGATCTTCTGCAGCTTTGGAGTCTGCTGACAACTTCTCACCACTTAAATCTAATTCGTGGACACCATGCCTGGACTTATAATTACTTAGCCAGCCGTTACTTGCTTTAAAGATGATCAATCAAGCTTCTGAGCTAAGATTTTAACTTTTTCACAAAGAATTGGACCCAAAATTGGGTTTCCTATAGAAACTGCTTGAAAAAGGTATCTTCTAAATCTCTGTTTTTTGCTGCCTTCATTGATTTTCTTGAATTTTCATCTTCGCTTTCAAGCACTGACACGAAGTTTAAAAGTGTAGGTTTGCTCCCTTTAATGTCTGAAATTGCCCAACACTGTACATCTCAGGCAACTGTTTATCCGTAACTCCTTTATCTGATTCCTGTATAATTTTTATTTTATCCACTTACTATAAAATAATGTTTTCTTTTCGAAGCCATGGTGAACGACGAAACACGCTCACAAACAAAACAACGCACCATCGCGGAAGAATACCATCACAGTAGCAGGTCAATGACACACTGACTAATTAACTAATCAAAGGGCTGCCCTGACCACCTGGGGAAGACAACAATGAAATTTCCAACAATTGGAGCAGGGACACTTGGGGTACAAACAATGGAGGCATCACTTTTAGCCCTGGCTTGGAAAATTCCTAGATCCGCCACTGGGAAGGACAATAGCACGTAGGCAGAATCAGTTTTTTGTGAATTGCGGTACGTTTCATTCTTAATTTAAAAAGCTATTCGGATAATCAGCGATTCGGATAGTCGGAGTTCTACTGTACCTATAAAACACAAGTCTTGGGCATGTAGCCCTGTCACACGGTCGTGCTTTTCACCTTCGTTGCTCAACTTATGACCGAAGATGTTGTTCTAGTACATTCACGTTATTTAATAACATTTCTATTTTGCTCTGGGAATAAATTAATTGTCAGAACACTGAAAGAAAAGTAGATATTCTGTTTAAATCGACATAATAATTATTAGATACTTATGTTTATTTAATATTCGTTCGAAGTTGAAGTATTCATAAAATATTTGGCAATAGATATGTAAGTAAAAGCTTTGATTTTTGATTAGTGGCAGTTTTTATTAGATTATTTTACATCCGGAACTTGACATTACAGCAGAGGGCATCAGTAATTTAATTTTTTTAAATAATTTAAATTTTTTTCATTAGCGTCCTGTTATATAATTCATTTTAATGAAAGTAGTTCCACACTGATCATGATCTATACAGCATAGACTACAATCAAAACTAAAGTAAGTTGTTAAGATTTATTTTTAATTTCCTTTGATTTTACTGATGCCATTCATGAGCCGCATGTAATTGTGTCTGCCATTCAAAGGTTGTAGTATCAACTGAATAATGAATATCAAAAAAGGAAGATTTAAGAACCCGTAAAGATTTTTGATCAAGTTTATATTGCTATGTATTAATATGCATGTGATTAAAGTATTGTTTTTCTGGCTGCAATTTTAGCATAGTTTGTGGTTAGGTTGAAGTACAACCTGGACCAAGATGACAACTAAAAGTTTTTGGTATAGTGCAAGGCAGGAGGAATTACATTGAGCATTATTTCATAACACTTGTATCTAGTTAAGCAACTGCAAATAAATGAATTTCCAGAACATTGAAGGAAAAGTATGTATTTTGTTTCAATTGGAACATTAATTATTATTTGCTTTTTTTTTTACTTAAATCTTTACTTGATTTGAATGAAATTAGTTCCAAATTGATCACCATCTATGCAGCCAACACTACAATTAAAACTAATATTACATGGCTTAACGTAAGTTGTCAAGATTTAGTTTTAGCATCCTTCGTATGCACTGGGGTCATAATTTCAGCTGCATGTAAGCTGTGTCAGCCATCAAAATATTGATCTTCATCACAGATAATAAGAACGAAAGTTATAAGAACACATAAAGATTATGGATTAAGTTTATATCGGGTTGCATGATGACATTGACGTGATGCAGGGAATATATTAATTTGTATGTGATTGGGGCTTTGCTTTTCTAGCAGCAATATTAGTGGAAATGGTGGTTAGGCTGAAATGCACCCTGGACTAAGTTGACTCCTGAAACTTTTTGCTGCAGGACAGGGTATGAGAAATTACATGGAGCTTTATTTTATAACAATTCTATTTAGTTAAGCAACTGCAATGAAATTACCAAAACATTCCATAAATGTAATAAAATGCTAAACTTGGTCACTGTGTAACTATGTCCATCATACTGAGATGTCGCACAGCCAGCCTTCATTCCTGGATTAAAATGTCCAGAGATATTACTACATAATAGAGCTTTATTTAATAACAGTTCTATGTTGTTAAGCATCAGTGAAGAAAATTGCTGAAATTAAAGTAGCAATTTCATTTAAATGAACATATTAATAATTAGTTGCTTTATATGTAAAAAATCTTTAATTTTCAATCAGCAATGTTAACAGAAGTTTGATTTTTATTAGGCTGAGTCATTATAACTAGCATTTGATGTTACAGTAGAAGACATGAAAAATTTACTGTTACTGAAATCAATACTTGATTTAAATGGAAGTAGTTCCATATTTATCACGATCTGTACAGCTGGACAACAATTAAAACTATTATTACTTGGCATTATTGTTAGGATTAATGTTTAATTTTTTTTCTTTCACTGATTACGTAGTACTGATGTCACCCACACGCAAGTAATTCCTAGTCTTTCAACTGTTTAAACACTGTAATATCAATCTGAATTGAGGATAACAAAAAAGGAAGATGTGAGAACCGGTGACGATTTTGGATGAAGTTTATATCACAATGCTTGATGTCACTAACATGCGATACAGTGATATTAATTCACAAATGATTGAAGCTTTGATTTTCTAGAAGAAATATTAGCAAATTTTGTGGATAGGTTGAAATGCAACCCAATTCGGGAGGATGCGGGTTTCGAATCCCCATCAAGATTTGGTTTTCCATGGTTTCCCAAAATCATTCCAGGCAAATGTCAGGATGTTCCTTCAGAAGGTCTTGGCTGTATTCCTTCCCATTCCTTACCTCCTGTCCTTTCCCACCTCTAATGACCTCAATGTTGACAATGTGTCAAACCATAAGAGAGGAAACGTAATCTGGACCAGGATGATAACTGAAATTTTTTGCTACTGAACTGAATTTAGCTTTATTTTGTAACAATTCTATTAGTTAAGCAAATTACTTGCCAGAACACTCCCTTATATCCTTCATTTTTAACTGGCTTTGAGGCTAGTGTATAATAGAAATACAGTAATATAGTATAAACTAGAATGGCTCTAAGGCAACAGGAGTTAATGATGAAATTAATAGATTGCTTGAACTGATATTAAAATAGAAACGGTATGAGTCCCACACTTTGATTTGGGGTGCTTTTGAACTTGGGATAGATTTTGATAATGTTGTATGGGAGATGATGTTTTTAAAGAGGTAGGTCTCTGAATTATTAAATAGAATTATAATTTGTACAAGGTTAGGTGGTTATAAAAGAACAGCATTAATTTAAAAAAAATTATCGTTTTAGAACTAAAATACATGCTTTTGTAGCAATGTGAACTAAAAGGTTAAAAATAATCTTTAAATATAAAATTTTTGTTTAACAGTGCTAGGATGTCCCACAATTCTGTATAAATTTTTGAATAAGCTTAAATTAGGGTAAAGTTGCTGATTAAAAGTTAACTTTAATAAAAAAAAAACCTCCCTGGGGTGCTAGATATCAGTAATTGTACATTTTTTTATTGCTTACTGTTCGTAAAGGTTGAGTCATTATGTACAAGTGGAGAGCATCCCACACTTTTTTTTACATTAAAGTTAACTTTTTAATCAGTGACTTTATTCTTATTTTAAGCTTATTCAAAAAAGTTATACTGAATTGTGGGACATCCTAGTGCTGTTAAACAAATTTTTTCTGTTTAATGATTATTTTTAACCTCTTAGTTTACATTATACAAAAGTGTGTATTTTAGTTTTTTAAACTGTAATTTTATTTTTAATTTTTTATTTCACAGTGGGAATTTCAGGACATAGACATGAAATTATTGTATTGTCACTGATCTTAATATGTGTGCAAAATTTCAAAACAATTCGGACATCAGGAGGTGAGTGAACATTGAAATGAAATATTTCAATGCATTCAACCGCTTTTCTATTGTTACTGTAATGAGAATACCATGACATAGCTATGAATTATTCTATTGTCACCAGTTCTCAATTCATGACTTGTGCAAAACTTTAGACAATTTGGACTTCTGGAATTGAGTTGAAATTCAATTACAATATTACATTACAGCCAGCACTTCTGTATAGTTACTACCAAAGTAATGATAATATCATGACACAGCTATGAAATTATTGAATTTTCATCGCTTCTCAATACATGTGTATGTAAACTTTCACACAATTTGGACATCTGTATGTGGGTTAAAATTCAGTTAGATGATTCCATAACATTCAACCATTTTTCTATTGTTACTGTCAAAGTAATGAGAATAGCAGGGCACAGCTATGAAATTATTATATTGTCACCAGTTCCTAATATGTGTGCATAATTTCAAACAATTTGGATATTAGAAAGTGGGTGAAATTTAATTGATAGACTCTGTTACTTTCCTATTGTTACTAGTGTTGCAAACTGAAAAAAAAAATATGTTTTTTTTCAGATTTGTGAAAAAAACCCTAGCAACCTTGTTTTTTTTCTAAATTTGTTTTTTTTTTCAGAAAACAATATATTTGATAAATTATAGTTTTATTTATGGAACTTACATTTTGCATGTGTGTTTTAAACCTTACTAAATCATATAATATCTTACATAATGATTCATAAATGTATCTATATAGGTAACATAATTTTTTATTCATCTTCTATGTCGGTACCACATTGACTAGTATCAGTACTACCAACACTAGTTCGGTCGGAGTTGGAATTTTCTGTTTCTTCTTCTGTCCCCTCTAGATCCATAACTTCAGAAATAGTTACATTTTCTTTTACTGGTTGTATTGGATGCAAAAGCTTTTGAGATTGCAATTTTAAATTGTGAGCAAAGTAGACACTGTGAATGAAGACTGCGCTGATAGTTCTGTATTACGGTCTTTTAAGTTTGAATTTAAATCTATTATCATACAAAATAGGAGCTTTATTTGTTTTCAATCGTTGGTTTACGCCAACGGTTGCAAGGAAATTATTCATAATTACTGACAATGACTCAGTATTATCACTATACGCTGCGAGTTTAACAAGTATATGAATATAAGGAAAGCACAACAAGTAATAAAAAGAGGCAAAAAACCATAGTTAAATTTCCTAATTTTTTGAAAAGATTCGTAGGTCTACAGATATATTTGTAGGGCTTGGCAGCACTAGTTCAAATAGCGAGTATCAATCCAAACAATGGGGAACGGGGATTCCTTCTCACGCAACCTAGCCTTTTCGGGAAGTCCCCATTCGTAAAAGAAAACTTCAGTCAATGTTACCAATATTTTTATAACTTTTTTTTCTACTGAACCAGAAAGATATAGTAGATTTAAAAGTAAGATAAGTACTTAGTATAAACTCTAAAACAGTCATATTAAATGATAAATGCCTTAAAAATTTGAAATTTAGTAATTATGAAAAAAAACATGTCCCAGAAAAAAAAACATGTTTTTTTTTCAGTTTTTTTTTTCATGTTTTTTTCATGTTTTTTTTTTCACGTCAGAAAAAAAACTGTTTTTTTACAACACTAATTGTTACTATCAAAGCAATGAGAATAGCAAAACATAGCTATAAAATTGTTATATTGTCATCAGTTCTTTATAATATGTGCACAATTTCAGACAATTCAGATTTCTGGAAGTGGGTGAAATTGAATTGAAGTATTCCATTATTTTAATATATGTTACCATCTAAGTAATGAGAAATTGCAGATCGATGCTATGAGATTATTATATCGTCACTGGTTCTTAATGTGTCTGCATAATGTCAAACAATTCAGATAACTGAAAGTTGGTGAAATTGAATTGACAGATTCCATTACCTTCCTATTGTTAATGTCAAAGTAATGAGAACAGCGGAACACAGCTACAGAATTGTATTTTTACAGGTTCTTAATGTGTGTGCATAATTTCCAACAATTCGGATATCTGAAAGTTAGTGAAATTGAATTGACAGATTCTGTTACTTTCTTATTGTTACTGTCAAAGTAATGAGAATATCAGGATGTAGCTATGAAATTATTGTATTGTCACTGGTTCCGAATATGTGTACAAAAGTTCAAACAATTCGGAAATCTGAAGTAAGTGAAAATTGAATGAAAAGATTCCGTTATTGTCAAAGTAATGAGAATAGCAGGGCATTGCTATGAAAATATTGTATTGTCATCGTTTCTTAATGTGTGTGCAAAATTCCAAACAGATCGGATATATGTAAGTGAGCGAAAATTGAATTGCAAGATTCAGTTACATACATACATACATACAGGTCAAGCTAATATAAAGTGTGTAATGAGTATGAGGGGAGGTGTGCTACCTGCATGTACGAGTACATGAAGCAGTCAGTAAGTGAAAGGTAAAATTTTACTGGCCAATCGTTTTTAACTAGTGTGAATCGGTATGCTACATTGTGCTGTGGATATTGTCCTATTTCCATGTGAACTGAAGCTACTGGAATGCCATGTACAAATTTTTTACTAAACATAAAGTGCAGAGATAAATAGAAGCTGATGGAGTAGATTAGAGACAGTTGGTGAAGTTGCAATTTTGGGGAGATCATAAAAAATGGAAGTGCATGTATCGAATGACTTGCTCAGTACAGGAACGTCAAATGATGATGATCCTACTTAATAAAACAAAATCACTAATGTGATGCAGAATTGATATCAATGGCAATAAACTAAGGAAAGTTATTTTTATTAATTAAAGCAGAGGCCTGGTATTGACGGTGTCAAAACATATCACTGCTAATAGAACATTCAGAAAAATAACAGAAACTTCAATATTAAATTTTTATGTTGGATTTATAAAGAAACCATTGAAACTGATGGAATGGAAAAAAGTTCTCATTTTAATGGATCTGGATCTGGAACTGTGATTTCCATTCAGGGGTAAACTTATTATTTTTTTAATGATGTATGAAATAAGTGGACACAAAAACTACGAAATAAACATGTTCTTGAAATTATTGGAGAAGAAATATATATTTACTATTATTATTACCCCGCGATTCACTAAAAGTGGGCGGAAGAATACCACTGGGAGAAAACAGAAATAATGATGGATAACACATTAAGGTGTGAAACTGGTTTATATGTATGCAGAAAATAGAATCAACTAGATGAATTATAGAGGAAGATTGGTGATTGGAAGATCAAGTTTTGGTGCAACCTGGCCATATGCATTAGGAAGTCTGATGATTGTTAAGAAATTACAAAATCATTTCAGCTCGACTTGTTCCCTGGATCAACTAATCAATTCTGTATTTGTTGTTTCTTGAAATATAATCAATATAAGACAATGGGCAATAAATATTCTCTGTTTTGAAACAGCTGTCCCTAGCGTTATCTGGACTTACATAATTGACAGATGGTAAAGATGTTAAGATTGATTACATTCATCAGTTTTGTCCAACGTTTAAAATTACTATACAACTTTATTGATTAGCATATACGTGGATTATTTGAAAAGCTCGCCAACTTTCTATCAGATTTTTATTTAATGATTTTCTTTTTAGCAAGCTACTTTGTTACATCTTCTTAGAGCCAGGTCTTTCCAGAACCCCTGCTCAAATGTAGCAGTTCTGCCTTTATATGAAAGATACGGACATTTGTTTTTGGAAACTGTGATAATTTTCTAAAGAATTTATCATTACTTGCACCAATTAGAACAACAATTTTAATTTGGTAAATAGTAGGAGCCACTGGTGGTAGCTGTAAACTTTGTAAAAACCTCAATGACATCCTCTTAAATAAATTTACTTTTGAAAATACACAGTAAAAAACAGCTATCAGGTAATAGAAAATATTAAAGACATCATCATACCCACCACCGCCAGACTTCCATCCCTTGATATTGTTAGTCTCTATACAGATATTCCAATCATGGACACTATTAATATTATAAAAAGTAACTTACTGAAACACAAGAAATTATCCCTACCTGAAATACAAGAGCTAACTGAACTACTTTCTCTAATTCTGTCATACAATTATTTTACTTTTGACAATAAAATATACAAACAAACTTATGGTCTTGCAATGGGAAGCAACCTTTCAGATTTACTAGCAGATTTCTATATTAACCATCTTGAGAACGAGTTTTTCAAAAGTAGCAAGCATCTTGCCTATAAAATCATCTACTACAAAAGATATGTTGATGACACAATTCTCCTATATAATGGAACCGATTTTGAAATTGAGGCTCTTGCTGAAGGACTGAGCAATATGCACAAAAATATAAAATTCACTGTAGAACACCAAGATAATGGATTAACTTCCTTGACCTAAAGATTACTCAGGTTTGCCAGAAACATAAATTTCAAATTTATAGAAAGCCCACCACCACTGATATCACCATTAACAATAGCTCTTGCCACCCTACACAACATAAAATGGCATTTTTCAACTCTGTAATTAACCGTGCATACAAAATACCCATGGACACACCTGATTTTTTCAATGAAATGCATACAATAGAAACTATTGCTTACAATAATGGATATAAACCATCACTAATTGAAAACCTTTCCCACACAATTAAAAATAAAATCATTCTCTCAGAGTCTCAACATAAATCTTACCAATCCCCTTTCTACACTCCATATGAATCCTAAAATGAAAAATCCATATACTCCAGCATTCCATATTTAGGTAAAGTCTCTTATAGAAATTGCAAACCTATTTCGCAAGACCAACATAAATATCGGCTTTAATACATCTACATCTATACTCTGCAATTCACAATTACTGTGGGTGGCAGAGGGTGCTAAGCACCAATCCTATTTTAGAGTATTCCAATCCCGAACAGAACGAGGAAAGAAAGAATACATGAATGTATCAGTACGGCATCTTATCTCTCGAATCTTATCCCTTCTGTCATTGCGGCCTAAATAGGTTGGCGGAAGAAGTATTTCGTTGCACTCGTAAATTAGAGATTTTCGCATATTCTCCAACAAATTTAAATGAAAACGACGTCGTCTGTTCGCCAAACAATCCCAGCCTAACCCACGTACCAGCTCTGTGACACATAAGGTTTGTAACTAGCGGTCACGAATCGAGCGGCTCTCCTCTGTACTTTCTCTAACGTGTCAATCAATCCCTTGCGATACGGATCCCAAATTGCACAACAGTATTCCAAATGCAGACGCACTAGTGTTTTGTACGCTATTTCCTTTGTATGAGCATTGCAGATTCTCAAAATACGACCTATAAAACGTAGTTTAGAATTAGCTTTGCCTACGACGGAAGTTATGTGCAAGTCCCATTTCATGTTGCTTTGTACTGACCGAGCGTGGTGGTGTAACGGATAGCGTTCTGGCCTCGCATTCGGGAGGACGGCGGTTCGAATCCCCGTCCGGGCATCCAGATTTGGGTTTTCCATGGTTTCCCCAAATCACTCCAGGTGAATGCCGGGATGCTTCCTTCAAAAGGCCATGGCCGAATTCCTTCCCATTCCTTGCCCCCATCCTTTCCTGTCTCTAAAGACCACGTTGTTAAAAAGGGACGTTAAACTGTAAAAAAAAAAAAAAAAAAAAAAAAAAAAAAAAAAAAAAAGCTTTGTACTGTTACGCCTAGATACTTCAGGGAATCGACCGTGCGTGTCAGCAACTGAATTGTTAACTTTGTACTCGTGAGCAAACGGGGTCTTTTTATTACTTATTTGCATTGCCTTGCACTTTTTACAGTTAAGTGTAAGCTGCCATTTACGGCACCATTCCGAAATAACATCCAGATCGCGCTGTATTTGTAAGCAATCGTCAGAGCACCCCACTTCCCTATAAACAAGTGCATCATCAGCAAAAAATCGCATCCTGCAATTAACGTTGTCACCGAGATCGTTTATAAAAATTAAGAAAAGAAGTGGTCCTATTACACTTCCTTGAGGAACGCCCGAAGTAACATCTAGCTTTGAAGAGGCTTCCCCGTCAACAACGACATACTGCGACCGACCAGTCAGAAAATCGCGTATCCATTCACAGATCTGATCAGATATACCGTACGCTTGAATCTTCGCCAAAAGGCGGTTATGTGGTACAGAGTCAAAAGCCTTCTGGAAATCCAAGAAAATAGCATCAACTTGTGATCCTGCATCGATAACCTTCATTACGTCATGCGAAAAAAGAGCCAGTTGCGTTTCACACGAACGGTTCTTACGAAATCCGTGTTGGTTTGCTGTAAGTAACTCATTTTCATCCAGAAACTTCATAACGTTAGAGCATATGACATGCTCCAGAATTCTACTGCAGACAGATGTTAGGGATATGGGTCGATAATTCCTAGGATCTCTCCGATCACCTTTCTTGAAAACGGGAATCGCCTGCGCTATTTTCCAGTCAGAAGGTACTTTTCTTTCTTCTAAAGATTTACGAAATATATCTGACAGAAATGGTTCTATTTCTTCCGCGTATTCCGAAAATAATCTTACTGGAATACCATCAGGACCCGGTGCCTTCCCCCACTTCAGGAGCTTTAATTGCTTTATGATACCTACACTTTCAATTTGAACTGGATCCATCTCAAATTCTACACGCCGTGCAAAAGCGGTAATGTTTTCCATGTTTTCGTCAGTGAAAGAATTTTTAAATTCGGTGTTAAATACGGTAGCCTTTTCGCGGCTGTCATCAACTTCCCGACCGTCTTGTAGTAGAACTGACATATTGTTGTCACTACCACTAACTTTTTTTTACATACGACCAAAATTTCTTTGGGTTTTCGTTGAGACTCTTAGAAAGTGAGTTGCATCTAAAGTCGTTAAAAGCCTCGCGCATCGCATTTTTAACATGTTCTCTTGTCTCAGCTAGCTTTTCTAAATCACTCCTATACATCGTCGTCCTTGAGCGTGCATGTATCTTCCTTTGTTTTTTAAGTAACCGTTTAAGTTCACGTGTATACCATGGGGGATCGTTCCCATCCCTGATTGTCCTTTTCGGTATATGTAAGTCCATACCTTCCCTGACTATATGCATGAATTGAAGCCACATCTCTTCAACCGAGCCTCTTCCTTCTATAAGGGTAATGTAATTATCCCTCAAAAACGTTCTTAAACTCTCCTTTGGTGCCTTTTCAAACCTGTAAACGACCCTTTCTTTTTTCTTTTTGTGCGCGGCTATTAATTTTACTGTAGCAATTACAGCTTTATGATCACTTATTCCCATGGTGGTAGAAATGTCCGTGAATAACTCAGGCCTATTCGTAACGAGAATATCTAAAATGTTTTCGTTATCGTTGTGGCACCGCGTTGGTTCAGTGACGAGCTGCTCAAGATTAAGATCTGAGAAAAAGTCAAGAATAATTTCACAGGATGTTTTATCCCAGCCACCAGTAACGTGGACATAATTATTCCAGTCGATATACGGAAAGTTGAAGTCACCTCCTAGTATTATTGCATGATCTGGAAATTGACGAGCTATATTACTTACATTAGTTCTTAAGGCCTCAGCAATAGATACATCTAATAAGCTACAGCACAAACTCATTCACAATACACAATCTTATAATTCCCCTTGCAATAAATCTGGCATCTACAAAATAATATGCTCAACATGCTCCCAAACCTATATAGGTCAAACAGACAGAAACTTCTCCCTACATTTTAAAGAACATTTAGATGCCATCAGACTAGGTAATATAGATAAGTCCACTTTTGCTGCCCCTATAACTAAAGAAAAACATTCCCCACCCTCTATAGAAGAAAATCTTCAGATAATACACATTGCTGACAAAGGGAAGAAAATGGATCTCCTTGAAGAGCTAGAAATCTATATCAATGTCAAGAAAATGCCAGATCTTATATTAAGTGAAAAAGAACTTTCTAAAATAATTTCCTATAAAATTTCTTGGACTTATTTGTTAAATCCAGCACAGATTAAATAATTTGCAAGCCATCTGTTATTCCCATATATAATTCTAAATAAAGGCACTTATTCAACCCCATTCCAAACAACTCCTACAGAATATTAAAGCCCTAAGTAATTTATCTAGACTTAAATATTAGCTGTAACAAATTTTATTATATATCAGTTTGTTAAATCCAACTCTGTATATCAATCTAGATGTCATTTCAAAATTAATTTAATAACTATTAGTCATTTTATTCAAACACCTAGTTCACATTGCTGTATTTTTTTCATAGAACTTAATATTATCTTTAGTATTATGCAAATTTCTTTGTACATAAACATTTTTGCTAACATTGGGAAATGCAAAGCAAATTTCTAGCATGTTTTTCAGATGCTTATAATGGTGGAATATTTATAATTGTTTATCAATACATTCATTCAAGAAGAATTCAGTTTAAAACATTCAACTTTTGAATGTAAGTAATATAATAGAAATTGCCTTTATCAACCCAAGATTAAATTTGTTATCATTAAATTTGCTATCACTCAACAAACGCTACTTTCTATTATTATAGAATGCACGCAGAGGCGGCCCTAGCAAGTTTTTCATGTGGTGCGAGATCTCATTGTGGCGCCCCAAATGAGCAACCTTTAAGTTGTCCATATAGATAGATTGAAGATAACATACAGTTTTTACATCCTACTAATGCAAAAATATGTTAGTTCGGATATTTTTCTATTTCACGTCGAAACTACTGAACTGCTTAGGATAAATTTGGAATAATGTATTGGCAATCTACTTTTATACCAAATAGCAGTTCCCGTGTGATTCGGATATGAATATGTATATGAATTCTTTATGAATGAGCAAAGCCGCAGGCAAAAGATACTCTTTATATATGATAATAACTCAAACCTCGGAAAGATTAGTATAGGATAGCAGCGGTATGAATGAGAAACAACAATAAAAAGGAATACTATATGGTTGAAAAGGTTTATTTGAGCTCCTGTGGTGAACACAATGCTCACTTCACTTACACGTCAAATTCGCAGTTTTTAATATTTTTTAAAATATTTAAAAATAGAAAATGTATGAAAATAAAAATTCCCACTCTAATACTGAAAAATAAACTTTACCAAAATTTTGCCAGAACCCTTGAGAACTAATTCTTAAACAGGTTAAATGCATTTATTCTCCCCCCCCCCCCATGTAAAACAATTTTCAACAAGTATTTTTCATTGGTTTTGCCCCACTCTGAAGCCCTTGGGATGTTGTGCTAATAGAGCGACCAACAGATTCTCTATTCTATTGGTGATATGCAAAAACATGTTCATTGTAAACAATTCTTCTTGATCTGTTGCTATTTCATTTAAGGCTAATACTCAAAAAATCTTTACTTTCTTCGGCATCTGACTGGGTTAATAATAGGAAATTTTCCAGTCTGAGAATCAACTTCTCCAGCTGCCAGTTATCAGAGCTCAAATTCTGAGCTGGGGTAGAAACTGATACTGACCTGTTGAAATTTGTTTTAGCTGCTTAGTTATAATGCCCTCTTCACGTTTTGAACTCTCCTTTTTTTGGAAAAGTAGCCGCGAATTAAATTAAAAATGCCGAAATGTGAGACGATATGCAACCGCGAAATGGTAGCAACAATGGAAAAATGGCACAATGATTATTGGTACAGGGATCATATCAACCTAAACAGGTTAGTTCTGTTATAGTGATCTTGGTTAGGTTGAAATTCTGACTGGACCAACAGTAAAAAGTTTACGGGAAATTCGTTCTGCGGGATCTATTTCAGGAACGACGGATTTGTTTACAACGGAAGCATCGATTATCTCTCATCGCTTGTATCGATTCTAAGATGGCGACCCTTGTTGTACTGCATCTCGGATAAAAATTTTCTATCTGTTAATTTCGTGCGACTTTTAACAACGAAATGTAGCTAAAACGGCAATAAAATATTACAACAAAGATTTAACCATCATTTCAAAATTTTGTCATTGTTTTTGAGCGCCTCAGGCATCTAATAGCTGCGTTTCACTCTCACATTTCAGAATTTTTAATTTAATTCGTGGCGACTTTTCAGAGAAAGGAGGATGGAAAACGTGAGGAGGACATTATAACGAAGCTGTCAAAACAAATTTCAACAGGTCAGTAACAGTTTCGGGGCGGTAGAGAATATCCTCTTCCAACCCCGATCTTTTATTTCAACAAATGTGAAGATTTTCATAAATCCACTTTCGTCTGCATAGCCTTTGTAACAATGTATTATACCAAGTCACCAATGTAATTACTAACTCAAATTGATCCATGATCTGGCTAAGTGACAAGGTATCCGTTGCTGCAACTGAATAATTCGTTTCAGAATGGCGTCACGAACTGAAGAGTAGTGATAACGAACTGTAGGGATGCTAGAAACTCTATTCTTGAAACGAGTTTCGCAAATTTTTTTGGCGGTAGTCCTGAGTGCTTGAATACCACTGCCCATCGCTTTTTTGATCGAGAGAATAACAAAAATATTCTTCAAAGAAATCCGGACAAGGAAACCGATTTAACTGATATTTTGGCGGCACTAGCTATTACCAAATTTAATGACAGTTACTTTAATTAAAAATGGTTGAAGATACTGGTTCAGAATTTTGCTTTTGCCACATTTGTTCCTCCTACCAATTGGATCGACTGTCATATCTTTGGCCTCGACAATCATTCATATCCAAATCGAACTTTTGCTAAGTATCAATGCTAAACAGGGCAGCGCCCAAAAGAGTCACTTTCCGGATTGTAAGCACAGCGTTATACTTCGCCTTCATTAGTGTCAGCAAAAATCAAATTT
Source organism: Vandiemenella viatica (assembly GCA_031002005.1). NCBI lineage: Eukaryota > Metazoa > Arthropoda > Insecta > Orthoptera > Morabidae > Vandiemenella > Vandiemenella viatica. Next base: position 194,879,334 of record JARYHS010008074.1, on the reverse strand, counting down.
AAATATAAATGTTCGACGTGACTTACATCAAGAGTTCAATTCAATATGATGGAAAAATATTTAGATTACCTAAACATAGTCAAAATTTTATTACGAACTTCATTCGTTTTGACTACTTTTGCCAATTTAATAAGATATTATTCTCGTTATTAGCAATACGGCGGAGATGTTCCATCACCACAGGGTAATATTTTCCTAGCAGTTGCAATATACCCAGGAAGTTACCATCATTAGAATTATTTACTATTTCAGATCCAAAGCTTCCTCTGAACAAGATATCATTCATTAGAGGATTGTAACACACTGTGATTTTTCGTCTTCAGTCTGTATATACAAATGCTTGTCTAGTTATTTAATGGAATTAACGCTTCTATCCAACTGAGCATTGTGTTATTGTGATCTGATGAAGATTCGCGAGTTTTGAGACGCTCTGATAAGTAAATCCATTCATGCAATCCTTCTTTCCCAAATTAAAATGAGGCCTTCTGTTGAATAAACAATCTACTTTTATAAGTTTCATCATTTGGTTTTTTTGAAAATACGTATTTGGAAAACGACGTCCATGATTTTTTTTTATTGAATTTTTTCGTTGCTTCAATAATTATTTTATCTCTGTCAGCAGAGACAATGAGCGACAATTTTGAAATATCGTCATAATTTGTACTTTGAAAAGGCGACTGTGGTGGTATGTCTTGTATACCCATTTGTAATCTTTTGAACAGCAGACGACGTTCTAGCCATAGTATATCTTCTGGCACATGCTGCTCTTCATCATAAGCCTCATCTGAATAACTTCCATTAAAATTTTCTTCCGTCTCGTGTTGAACTAGTTCTGGTGACGACGATTCAGGAAGACTTAAAAAAAAAAATCCAGCAATTTTGAAGCCTTCTCAATTTCGTCTTGATTTTGTTTTCTTTTAAATATTGTGCGCCATACAGATTTTTTTTTTTTTTTACTTTAGCGACATGTCCTGTCTGTAAAAGACAGATAAGCCTTGTAAATACACTCCTGGAAATTGAAATAAGAACACATTGACGCCGGTGTGTAAGACCTACCATACTTGCTCCGGACACTACGAGAGGGCTGTACAAGCAATGATCAAACGCACGGCACAGCGGACACACCAGGAACAGCAGTGTTGGCTGTCGAAGGGCGCTAGCTGCGCAGCGGTTGGGCACCGCCGCAGTCAGCGTCAGCCAGTTTGCCGTGGCATATGGAGCTCCATCTCAGTCTTTAACACTGGTAGCATGCCGCGACAGCGTGTACGTGAACCATATGTGCAGTTGACGGACTTTGAGCGAGGGCGTATAGTGGGCATGCGGGAGGCCGGGTGGACGTACCGCCGAATTGCTCAACATGTGGGGCGCGAGGTCTCCACAGTACATCGATGTTGTCGCCAGTGGTCGGCGGAAGGTGCTCGTGCCCGTCGACCTGGGTCCGGACAGCAGCGACGCACGGACGCACGCCAAGACCGTCGCATCCTACGCAGTGCCGTAGGGGACCGCACCGCCACTTCCCGGCAAATTAGGGACACTGTTGCTCCTGGGGTATCAGAGAGGACCATTTGCAACCGTCTCCATGAAGCTGGGCTACGGTCCCGCGCACCGTTAGGTCGTCTTCCGCTCACGCCCCAACATCGTGCAGCCCGCCTCCAGTGGTGTCGCGACAGGCGTGTATGGAGGGACGAGTGGAGACGTGTCGTCTTCAGTGATGAGAGTCGCTTCTGCCTTGGTGCCAATGATGGTCGTATGCGTGTTTGGCGCCGTGCAGGTGAGCGCCACAATCAGGACTGCATACGACCGAGGCACACAGGGCCAACACCCGGCATCATGGTGTGGGGAGCGATCTCCTACACTGGCCGTACACCTCTGGTGATCGTCGAGGGGACACTGAACAGTGCACGGTACATTCAAACCGTCATCAAACCCATCGTTCTACCATTCCTAGACCGGCAAGGGAACATGCTGTTCCAACAGGACAATGCACGTCCACATGTATCCCGTGCCACCCAACGTGCTCTAGAAGGTGTAAGTCAACTACCCTGGCCAGCGAGATCTCCGGATCTGTCCCCCATTGAGCATGTTTGGGATTGGATGAAACGTCGTCTCACGCGGTCTGCACGTCCAGCACGAACGCTGGTCCAGCTGAGGCGCCAGGTGGAAATGGCTTGGCATGCCGTTCCACAGGACTACATCCAGCACCTCTACGATCGTCTCCATGGGAGAATTGCAGCCTGCATTGCTGCGAAAGGAGGATATACACGGTACTAGTGCCGACATTGTGCATGCTCTGTTGCCTGTGTCTATGTGCCTATGGTTCTGTCTGTGTGATCATGTGTTGTATCTGACCCCAGGAATGTGTATATAAAGTTTCCCATTCCTGGGACAATGAATTCACGGTGTTCTTATTTCAATTTCCAGGAGTGTATTTATGATACCAACGTTAATTGTGATCACCGAAGGTTTAATATGGTAGAAAGAGAGAAATAGGTTGAATCTCGCTCCATGCAAGAACTTCCCAGACTACAGCCGAGAAGGCTTGAAACAGGTGCGGGAGAGGCGCAACGCGGCACGGGAGGATGCTGTCTTTGGAACGAGTTGTGATTTTCTTGATTTGAATAACTGGAACTGACTCGAGTAGCAACTCTAATTGACTCTATTCCATGATACCATACGACTATGCATCGAGCTGGAACTCTTACTTTTATAAAATCTTCTAGATGATGTGTGTTAAAATAATATATTAATTATTACAGAATTCATTTTTCATTATTTGCGCAGACGATCTCTCACTTCATTTTCGGCGCCCCCCATATAACGGCGCCCGGTGCGGTCGCACCGCTCGCACCGCCCTAGGGCCGCCACTGAATGCACGCTTGCATTTTGCAACTGCATAATTGATTACATATATAAAAATAAATGAAAACCATCTGATGATGAAAAATTTGTGTTCGAAACCGGCAATGGTTTATTAAATATACAACATCAGACAAACTGTGACTGCTTGCTGTTTTTTAATATCAAGAAATCTGTAGACAAGTCGCTGGACAATTTCTTGGCCAGAAAGTGGTAGGAGAACACGAGTAACAATTGCCCCCAGGAGCAATGATAACTAAATACAAGAAGAAGGAAGGAAGATATATGTGACAGATAATGCTGAAGATATATTGAACGTGGGGTTGCATGTAGTTAAAATACTCTGAAATTGTTAGACAAACTTAGGGCACTGGTTACATGATATACTTGTTAAAGTTGCACTTACCAACTTGTAGAAAGATTTCTAGAACCATTGCCAAACTGACAAAAGTATGTATCGTTGGCAAAGAAGTAAATACTGCTGATGTGCTGATCTGGTCAGGCACACACAAATACATTGTATTTTGAACTGAATATTAAAACAGTTTTCTGTATATAAAAATAGATGAAGGGACACATGGGTGGAAATTAACAATGTAATTAAAGAACAAGAGTTCTGATCAGTTGGATCCAGCTTAAGGTCAATTAAATAAAAAAATTTAAATACTTTTGGTTTGTCAGTATTTATATGTTATATTGTGTAGATGAAGGTAATCTTTCTGCTTATTGGTTGGAATATTTTTGTATTCCCCTAACAAGTAAATGGTAGTTGACTGTTTGACCTCCCGTTCAGTGGGACATGGGTTGGAAATCCCCAGCCTGCCATCCAGGATTAGGTTTTTCATGGTTAGGTTTTTCGTGGTTTCTGCAAATCACTCCTGTCAAATGCCCTGATGGTTCCTTCAAAATTCCATGGCCATATTCCTTTCCATTCCTTATCCCCTGTCCTTTCCCAATAAGCCATAAAACCAGGGGGAAAAAAAGACTGCTGAATGTCATTAGCAAACACACAAGCATGGAGGTAGCAACGTTGGACATACCAGAATCATCAAGTAATGTTATCATAATTCATCGAAATCCCTACAACTAAGTTTTATTGAAGGCCTACCTCATCCCTGACTCAACACAAATTGTGGCCCTCAGCAATTTTTTTTCTATATTTATAAAATATATCTTTTCTTTATATTTATAAAATGTAAACTGGATAAATTTATGTTAGAAAAACTCAGAAACTACTGAGCAGATTTCTATTGGAATTTCAGTTTTAATGCTTAGAATCTCAATTGATTGGTTTGGCATGTCTCATGTTATAATGTTACAATGCAATTCTGAATATATGGTGACAAATACCAAAGATAGAACCACTAGGTGTTTCATATCTCATGTCGGTCTGAATAATTAATTTACAGTTCTGAATACCTGAACAACTGTAGAGGTATGGGATAGAATTTAATTTTGAGCACCAGTGCCAGATGAAGAAGCATAATGAGAAAATTTTTAGCTCCAGTGACAGATGAGTCAGCATATTGACACACACCTAATGTTGCTTACTGTGAAAACTCGGTCAAAATCAATTCAGCAGTTTTCAGGTAATGCTAGATAACTCATAAAAGAAATGTGTCGTAACATCTTAAAACATTCATTAAATTTTAATTTGACCCCAGGCTTTCAAATTCTGAAAAATCCATTCAAAATATGTAGTTTCTGCATGATGCCAGAATAAACAGAGACATTCCGGATACATTTTTACATATGTGGTGTGTATTAGTGCGCCTATGGTCTATATTTCGATTTTCGAGCAGCTACATTAGCAAATGTAACCTGGACTAAAATGAAAACTGAAATTCTGTATCAATGCATCCAAACCACCCCATTATTAGAACTGTATGGCTAAATCTCCGTTTAGTTTAGTACCGGAAATGGCTGGTTCAATCAATGAAGCATGATACTCATGAATCTTTCAGATGAATAAAAATAGTGTATGGGCAAATCAACTTCAACCCACTCCTTTCTTGGTAGGGTGTGGGTGAATCTAGGTTTGCTTTAATTTCGGAAATGGATGGTGTGAATAAAAACGGTGTAAGTGTAAATCAACACCAACTAGACTGGGCAAACTTTTAATCTTCAAATACTTTCTTGTTCTAAGTTAATGTTGTTTTTTGAAAAAAGCAACATATATGTGTTTTATATGTATATATAAAAAAAATTATTATCTGCAATTGGACCCTGTCAGATCATGCAAAGGCTTAACAATTCAGTTTCTGAGTTGCTATAGTTCTCATTTTTTCTCCGTGGATTCTATTCCTTTCTTCAGTCCACCTCGCCCCCAGTCTCTCAGTGACTTCATTCTCTGGCGGCTCTTCCCATTTGTTAATTTTTTGTCTGTCTGTAATTTCTGATGAGTTCGTGGGGGCTTTTTCGAGGTCTTTTTTGATCTGCTGGACCCAGGACATAGTTTTTAGCTGTTCTATATACGTCATAATTTTATGAGTGAGCCTTGTTGCTGGGAGTCTTTTCCTGATGTCTGCCACAAGGTTTGACAGTGGTTCTATTGCTTTTTGAGATTTAAGTTTATATCTGTCACCTGTTTTTTCTGGGCCAAGGATCTTTCTTACAATTTTGCATTTTTCTTTCAGAATGCTTTCTAGGTCACCTTTTCTGTGCAGTGTCAAAGTTTCACTGGAATACAGGGCTTAAGGTTTGATAACTGTGTTGTAATGTCTGACTTGTGTATATGGACAAACATTTTTATTATATATGTTGTAGGTCCTATCATAGGCTCTCCTAAGATTTTGCTTGCAAACTTTCTGTGCTATTTTCTCTCCTCCTGTGGGTTTGATGATTTCTCCCATATATTTGAAGTACGGGACTCTCTGTTTGTCCATATTCTGTGATAAGATTTTGGGTATGGAGTTTTGAGCAGATGAATTCGTTTTTTTTTTTTTTTTTTGAAGGATATTTGTGAGCCTACTCTTTCAGTGCATTCTTCGAGAGTTTCTATCTGTTTAATTGCTGTGGTCTCGTCATTTTCTATTATGGCTAAATTATCTGCGAAGTCTAGGCAGGAAATTTGAATATCATTCTTGCATTGTCCGAGTTGTATGGTTTTGCAATAAATCTGTCATTTAAGTTTCTTTTTCCCATTCTCAGATGACTTTATCCAGAACAAGGTTGAAGAGTATTGGTAACAGACCATCACCATGTCAAACACCGGTATTGATCTGATACCGTTCGGGTTTCTTGCCCATGAATTTCACTTTGGAGGTTATGCCAGTGAGTGTTTGTTTAGTGAGGTTTAGGGTTTTTGGATTGAGCCCTTACTCTTCGAGGATGTTGAAGAGTGATTGCCGGTCAACTGAATCATATGCCTTTTTGAAATCTACAAAGAAGCAAATGACTGGGCTGTTCCTGAGTGCTTTATATTTTAGTGTAGTTTTTAAATTGAATATTTGTTCTCTGCAGCTCCGATCAGTGTGGAAGCTAGCTCGGTACTCACCAATTTTGTGGTCAAGTTGCTTCTACACTCTTTTGAGAAGACAGGCGGAAAGTATTTTGTATGTAACTTGAATAAAGAAGATCCCTCGATAGTTGTTGACAACCGTTTTATCTCCCTTCTTATGTAGTGGGTGAATGAGGGCGCTTTTCCATTCTTTGGATAATTTCTCTCTCTGCCAGAATATATATATATTCCCAGAGGTCCTTCCTCACCAGGGATCTATGAAACAAGGTTAATAAATATATAAATAAGTAAGTATTCAGTTACTACTATCTTGTTAGAGCAACATAACTGTTTGTGATTGCTCCCAATAGTTAATTAAATGTGACTGTGTTCTCTACATTGTGAAATAAAATCATTGATTTGAAGATCTTTCTTCTTCATTTATGATGAATCATAATATATTTGTTGATCCCAACCAAACCTAATAAATAATTTAAGATGGACACTGGAGAAGGGTGACTGTTACAAATTCAATTTTCAAAAGATAACGTACATATATGACCAAGACGCAGATGATATAACATTTTACGGTTAGCAAACATCAAAGCCATCAGAGCCACTGAATCAATTAGAAGTAGTAGTGTGGAGTGCTAACATTGGCATTAGTACTCAATGTAGCATGTAGGAAACTTTACTTTTCTTCTGAACGACCACATGCACAAGTTGTAAAGCAGAGCTCAAGGGGGCAAAATATAGTCTTAATAAAGTATGATAATAATCTTGTGGAGGTCTCAAGTAACTAAAGGAATAAGTGATTATGAAGCAGTTCTGATGGATTTAATTTAATTATAATTGCGAGAACAGTCTGTTGGCAATTTCCTACACATCCCTTTTTTCCTGTACCTGCCTACTTTTGCCCTCTACAATATTAAACTTTAAATTTTTTCAGTGGTTTTGGTAAATTATTAATCATTTCTCTTGGTAACATATTCCAATCCCTGACCCCACACCCTTGAAACTGAAATTGAGTACTAGCTTGTGGTCATGAACATCTTTTCTCTTCCATTCCCCTGTCCTAATTCTTCCATCAATATCTTTCCATGACTCTTCACCAACATACTTCTTGTACACCCGTAACTCTGTTTACTCTCCTCCTGTCTTTCTATTCCAGCTCCTTTATAATATCGGTTACCAATTGTGTTCTGCAATAATTTCCAGAGACAAATCTAGCAGCTGTTCTTTGCACCCCCTCCAATGCGTGCATTTGATACCCAAAATGTGGGGCCCATACTACACTACCATATTCAAGCAATCCAATTCCCTTATTTTTCTGGTACATCACTTACCACAATAAGTGAAGGATTTTGAAACCTTTCCATATTACCTGTCTAATGTGTTCAGCCCAGTATTGGTTGTTATCAAATGTTATGCCAAGGTATTTACATCTCAAGTCTTCAACATGCAATTCTTTACCCATGTTTCCTTCATGATATCCTCATGATGAACTAAACATTTTTAATTCTGCTTATTTCATTTTGTGTGGATAAGCTTGTTCTCCAATTTATATGCACCCAGTCCTGAATCATTGTCCATGGTTTGACTAAACCAGTTACCTGAAATCTCTGCCCTTTTTCTCAAATCCTCAGTAACTTCTTTTCCGTCTTGATCTATAATTGTCTCAACACCCTTCCTTCCCCTCAGTTTTCTAATATACCCATAAGAATTTTCAAGATGCATCCCTCAATGGTCCACTTAAACCAATAATAATCTTCAGTAACCCATCTTTAGCTACTATTAATACCTTGTTTCAAGTATTCCCTACTGCCTTCCTGTCTCGTAACTGTTATGTTCTCTTCTCACCATCCCCTTTAACCACCTCACCTCCTTATTATAATATGTAGGTTCTGTAATTCTCTTTATTTTCTGTTTTGGAATGAATATTTATTCATCATTTTTTATTATCTCCTTGAAACCTTCACACTTCAGATCCACTGTACTTGTGCCATCCTTCCATTTGCTGAAACTTTCCCTAAAATATCTCTTCAGTTTCAAAATCTGTGCCTTTTATAATTGTACATATTTCCTTAGCAGTCTGGTAGCTCAGTGGTTAAAGTGCTTGCTTTCAGAAGTTCACTTCTTTGGTCCCTGGGTTCAAATCCCACTGGGTGCAGGAATTTTTAAGAGTTGTGGTTGATCATATGAGCTACACCAGGTCGTTTGGTGGTTCAGATTCCATGTTGAACTGTAGGTCCTAGAGGAAAGGAACTGGCCATTCTACCTCTGCAACAGTGGCTTAGTAGGCCTCCTTCTGGAGGATTCAACCAACCATCGGGTTATTATTATTATTTTAAAATATATATACACTTTTTTCCCTTCAATTTTGGCCACTGGTTAATTGTACCCTCTGATATTCATCAGAACTTCTTCGCGATCACGTATTGCTTTACCGAGTATGGTGGGTGAACGGTTAACGTTCTGGCCTCGCATTCGGGAGGACGCGGGTTTGAATCCCGTCCAGGCATCCAGATTTGGGTTTTCCATGGTTTCTCCAAATCACTCCAGGTGAATGCCGGGATGTTTCCTTCAAAAAGGCCATGGCCGAATTCCTTCCCGTTCCTTGTCCCCAGTCCCATCCCACCTCTAATGACCTTAGCCGTCGACTAAGCAATAACTAAAATAAAAAATAAATGTATTGTTTATTAATTGACACCACACTTGGTTATCAGGCTTTATTAGGAAGATATGCAACATTTTTTGTCCCCTTGTGTTCTGCTCTACCACTTGTGTAAAAACTCATGGTGATGATTTATAAACGCCAGTGAACTGTAGTATTCTTTGTTGACCATCATGAAAACCCCTCCACCAATTGCCCCTCTATCTCAGTGGTACACTCTGTAACCATAAGGGAAAATCTTGCTGCCTAGTCCTTCTTCATTTAACCAAGACTATTTTCGGCGCTAATGACCCCGCTGTCGACGTGCCCTTAAGCAACAACAACAACAATCTATTGTCGGTGCAGGAGGAGCATTGAATGATGCGTTTAGAAATTTCTATGGCTATGTTTTAAAAGTAAGGAGAAGCAAAGGTATTGAGACAATTATAGATAAGGATAGAGAAGAAGTTACTGAAGATTCGAAAAGTAACTGGGTTGATGCGACCATTAGGGACTGTGATTCAGGAATAGGAGGATGTAAATCAGAGAATGAGCTTTGCAGTTGAAAATAAGCAGACCAAACAATTCTAAATTCATCCTCAGGATATTCTGAAGGAATTAAGAAGCCTGAAAAAAGCTTGAAGGGGCTGATCTGATGTACATGGTAATACAGATGTATTAAGGATAGCAGGATACGACATTTTATCTATTCTTATTTAGAATGAGTCTGATACCTTTTGCTTGTGAAAAGACTAGAAAAGTGCCGTAGTAGTATCAGTAATCAGGAGGGGGTGACAAGTAGAATCGAAAATTACAGGCCGATCAGTTCAAAATCAGTGATAAGTAAATTAATGGAGAGATTGATATGCAATTGCATCAGAAATGTACATCAGAAAAGAAACTGGTTTTCAAATAGACAATGTGGCTTAAGGGAGGACATCATCACATGAAGACCGCCAAATTGTGTGGGTGACTGCAGGTGAGATCCAAGGTGGTTACAGAGGGAGTCACCCCTTGGACGATTGAAAACCAATTTTTCTGCTCTTGCATTTGGGAGGACGCAGGTTTGAATTCCTATACCCGCATCCAGATTTTCGTTTTCCATGGTTCCCCCATATCACTTCAGGTGAATTATCTCGGCATCCAGATTTGTGTTTTACATGGTTTCCACATATCACTTAAGGCGAATTCTGGGATGGTTCCTTCAAAAGGCCATGGCTAAATTCCATCCCATTCCTTGTCCCCCATCCTTTCTCGCCTCTAACGACGTCGACAAGGTGTAAAGCACTAAGACCGAGTGTGGTGAGTGAGCGGTTAACGCACTGGCCTCACATTCGGGAGGACGCCTGTTCGAATCCCCGTCCGGGCATCCAGATTTGAATTTTCCATTTTTTCCCCCCAAATCACTTCAGGGGAATGCCGGGATGCTTCCTTCAAAAGGCCATGGCCGAATTCCTTCCCGTTCTTTGTCCCCAGTCCCATCCCGCCTCTAATGACCTTGACGTCGACGAGGCATAAAGCCATAATTAAAAAAAAAAGTAATGCATTAAGCAAAAAAAAAAAGGTAAAGTGAACCAGTTGCTTGAAGCTGGTTTGCACTACACAATATGTTCCATTAACCTAATTTAATTGCCAGCATTGTCTAACCTGATGTAATGCAAAACGCAAATGGACAAGTGAATGGCGTATACTTGTGTTTAGAGATAAGTCTCGATTCTGTCTGTGGCAAAGTGATAACTGATAACATGATAAATGTGTAGCGGTTTAGAACGCCACAAAGGTCCAGCCACTGGTGTCATGGTTTGGGGGCAATCAGTTTTGGCATCAGGACTGAGTTGGTTGATGAGGGCACTATGACAGCCACCACTAAGTGGACGTTTTGCTGCACGCTATTGTAATAGCCTTCATGTCCACCATACAAATCGCATCTTCCAACAGTATAATACCCGTCCTCATACTGTGGCCATCACCACACAAGCCTAGCAAGGGGTTACGAACACCGAGCGGGGCGGTGTAACGGTTAGCGTTCTCGCCTCGCATTCGGGAGGACGGCGGTTCGAATCCCCGTCCGGGCATCCAGATTTGGGTTTTCCATGGTTTCCCAAATCACTCCAGGCAAATGCCGGGATGCTTCCTTCAAAAGGCCATGGCCGAATTCCTTACCCATTCCTTGCCCCCCATCCTTTCCCGTCTCTAAAGACCTCGATGTCAAAAAGAGACGTAAGGGTTACGAACTTACGATTACAGTTTGGACCGCGCGGTCCCCATATTTTTCCTCAATAGAGCATGTCTGGGATGCCAGGAGTAGACAAATGATCACCCAGTACAAAATGTGCAATAACTGACTGCACAAGACATGCAGGCGTAGAGAGTCATACTACAAGAAGACATCTGAACACTTATTGATTCAATGCCGGCAATGGTCCACGAACGTATAGGTGCATAAGATTGGCGCAATTCTTACTGACAAACTGTATCTGAAGGCGGGTTTACACGGTTCATTTTCCACAATCACTCCATGAATCACTCGCAGTGAAAGGAAAGTGAACTGTGTAAACAGAAAATCATCAGAAGTGATCATCCAAGATGACGGATGAAAGAAGTTGGCTCGAGTTCAACTTTTCGTTCACTTACGGTGTTTCACTCGATGAATCGTCAAGTGTGAACAGTCAAATTATCGAAGTGAAACCTTCTCTTGGATAGTGTTACGGAGGACACGATTAAGGAATTGAATCTCCCACTTTTAACAATAGAAGACATGAAGTGCAAAATTAAAATTATCCGAATCAGGTGTTCTAGCGAATTAAATAATGTTTTAAAATCAGAAAAATGCGTCGTAAATTGCGCTTCTACAGTCCCTGGCCATATTATTAGACGCACTGCAAATCTTTAGTATTATTTGTAATAATAACGTGTTGAGTACTATTTCTCATGCAATTAATCATAAAATTTATAACAGTTATTTAGGGCACTTAGTTCATTGTTGAATTTTATGTATATTGTTGCTATTTGACAATGGATTGTTGACTTATTGTGGCTATCAGTGTGCATAGTAATGTGTACAGGTACGGATCTGTTCAGTGGCGTTCTCGCGTGTAACTGCTCTGTTTCTTTGTTCACTTTTATTATCATTTGTGTAATATGGACATCACAATTGATTGTTTAATAACGAGATATTACTGATTGTGATCTTTAAAAATGGGTAAAAGAGGAGATATTACACCACGTAAAAAAGCAGAAGTCAAAGCCCTCGTTAATACAAAAATGTATTCCAATCGGGAAATTTCACGAAGGTTGAAATTATCCGACGCTAACGTGAGGCGCATAAAGAAGAAAATTGATTCAGGTGAAGAATTAAGCCCCAGAAGGAAGAATAAATGTGGAAGTAAGCCAATTTTCACCCCAAGGTCAGAAATATTTCTCAAAAGAATTTGTCTAGAAAACAGATTTGCAGAAACTTGAAGGATATTGATTTCAAGGATTGTCGACCTGCTAGAAAACCCAAGTTAACAGCCGCAATGAAAGAAAAACGTTTGAAGTGGGCTAAACAGTGGTGTGATAAGAATGTGGACTTTTAAAGATCGGTAATTTATCTTTAAAATTATTATTTACGATATGATAGATGCTATGTACATTTATTCATAGTATATTAATTAAGTTTCTTGATTTTTACAGGTATGCTTCAGCGATTAAAGCACATTTGAAATTTTAAGTAACAAATGTCAGCATGAGCGCCGCCGAAGAGGAGAAAAATTCCATCCCGACTGCATTATTCAGACCGTAAAACACCCAATAAAGGTGATGATTTGGTCTTTCATCAGTGGCAAGGGTACAGGACGTCTTTATGTGGTTAAAGGCAAAATGAGGCAAGACCAGTACAAAGAAGTCTTGCAAAAACGGTTAATACCGCAGGTCAGAGAATGGTTCCCGAATCGGGAACCATTTATTTTTATACAGGATGGTGCTCCTTGTCACACAGCCAGGTCGGTAAAAACCATTCTGAAGGAACAAAATATCCCTCTGTTGGACTGGCCACGTAACAGTTCTGACATGAACCCCATAGAAAACGTATGAGAACTCATGAAAAGGGAGATGGCAAAAGATGTCATCACGACAAAAACGCAGCTCTTGGAGAAGATCATCCATGTGTGGTAACATCATCCACAAATGCTGGACACTGTACAATCCTGCAACAGCATGCCACGTCTTATTAAGGCTCTCATAGCTGCGAAAGGTGGCTCAACAAGGCATTAAAACTAATGTTTTCATTTTCACAATATTTTAATATTTTGTTGTGATTATTTGAAATAAAATATTTTCAACAAATACTGTATTTTATTTATTTGTTATATCACCTGTGTAATGAAGCAGACTACACATAATAATTTTATTGCAATTTATGTATTAAGAAACTTATTTAGTTAGCTACTTATCAAAATGTGCATAAAAACAGTAGTGCGTCTAATAAATTGGCCAGGGACTGTAGGTAAAGTGATTGTGTTTCAAAGCAGTTATCAATTGCAAGAAACCTGAGAGTAATTTCTAGGTTCAGTTTAGCCGGAAGACATTTTCTCTTTAGTGTCTTGTTTTATAATTCGTGGTGTGTTTTTTATACCAAATTTTCTGATTCATACATTGCAAGATTATTTTTATATGCAATTTTTTCCTGCAATATCCATTCTACCATGCTGCAAGATCCAATTTCTCGTCCAAAAACTTCTCTTTTTTCAATTAACTTTGTTCACGATGTAATTTTTAATTACTTAGGCGAGATTTATGAAAATTAATCCACTCCAATACGTACAAATTTGTTTGTTACCATCTTGAAGTGAATTGAATTATTCATTTGTGATGATGTGCGTAAACGGAAAGTGAATTCACTTTCACTGCTAGTGAATTACCCTGAGTGATTATGAAAAGTGAACGGTGTAAACCCGCCTTAAACGTAATAAACATAAGTCTGATCCATTTCAATTATCTACAATTTCTTCTGGGTATGACCCTGGATATATCTAAAAAAATTTAAAAAAATTTCCACCATTCCTGTCTGAGTGTTGCACTTTTATTTTCTACTTTGAAGCTTACAAGAGTACTGCAACACTGTAAAAATATAACTCTAAATTCTTGTTGAACAGGTCAACCAAACCTGAAGTCAATTGGAATCTTATAGAAACAATAACTCAATCATATAATTGACATTAAGCAGATGAGGTGAGGTCATTTTCGACATGTGCCGTTTCATTGAATTCGGCATGGTTGCGTAACGTTTGGTATCGTGATATTAGCTGGGTTTTGTGCCAGATCGGCTGAATATTTTCGAAACAAACAAATTAAAACAAAAATATGATCATACTTAAATCTAGGATTGAGAGTACACTGCTGGTTGCTGTAATGGTTCGATATATTGTTTGAATATAACTATAGTAAGCTACCTATATTTCTCTCTCAAACAATGGGAATTAATAACTTGGATGTAATAAAGTTTGTTAGGTATCGAAGTGGTTAAGGTCTTTACTTACTATGCACTAATCTGAAAGAATAATTTCATTAACATTAAGCCCTGTATGAATGGTCGGACACAATTGTCACTGTGGTTGGTTGCAACATAACAAAAGCCAGTTATTACGGATTTTCGTTACATTTGGCTTACGTCAAGTCACTGTTTCTCTTGAGCAAATATCCAGGTAATTGTCCGCAACTGAATGAATTTATATCATGCAATGTGATCGAAGAACATATGGTTATCACAGAATGTTTACAATTGCTTAAATTACTACGGTACTCTTAATTAAAACTTCAGACCTATCGTTCTTTCTCAGAAACATTGATTCTATGTAATTCCCAATTGACATATTGCTCTAACACAGAGTTAGATGATCCGTTGATCAAGTTATCAACAATTTTAAAATTCTGATCTACCAGAACAACACTCACTTCAGCAATTTGCTAATAATTAGGCATGTTTTCGTTTGTACATGGAAGTGACATATGGTTCCTCCGCGTAATTGTTTAGTAGTCTAGTTGTAGTGCAGTAAATACAGTCTAGGACTTCGTAAAACATAATTTCGTCTGCAGTTAATTATTTTCATGATCCACTACTTCTCCAACCTTAGGTTAAGGACTCCAGCATGTTAGAACCTCATTAGTTTTATTGGTGAATGCGTGAGCTAATCGTCAAGAAGCTTATTTAAAATGGCAATATGTTCTAAGTGCGAAAATTGTCTGCATTTGCCTACGCTGGTTATTTTTTTACCCCAATTCCTGAAAATCCAGATTTTTGATGAGCTAGCAACTGCGTTGACGACATGTAATTTGACGACAGTAAATTAGTTATAAGTTTTTCCTCGTGTTTCTAAAATAAGTTTAAATGTAGTAGTAAAAGAACAACATGTCTTAATAGCACATTAGCACACCACAATATTAACTAACTTCAAAGATCTGTGGTTGTTTTTCAACGTTCTCACCTAAAACTATCTTTACCCAGAATAGTTATACATCGCAAATATTGATTTTGTCATTAATATCTAATTATTTTAAGTGAAATATGATCGGTATAAGGTCTTCCTTTCTTTTGATCCTAGCGTTTGTTCAAAATTAACATTTTGTTTGAAAACAGTAACTTCTTATGTCCTGTAGGAGCACCAATTTCTCCTAAATGTTTTAAAAAACCTAAACCAATTGCATTTAATGTCTGCATAACTCTTTTATTAACGAAATATAATCCATATTTTCGTTTGTGTAACGAATATGTTAAAATAGGTCACTTTTTTGTGAGGTGATTAAGTCTGAATTTTGGATACTAACGTGAATGTACCACCTACTAGGTATAGTACTGTCTTGGTAGATGTGTATAATAGGTTGAATAAGTCCCAGGAGGAAATGTAGCAATGTGCAATTCAGGTCGTTCGGATTAATATGAGCATGGTAGTACAATAAATTGTGAAATACTGGTAGTAATATATTTAGATTTATTACGGTTGCTAATGGTAACTAGTGATACAATATTTTGTCCTCTGTCTACATAGTTGATGAATTTTCGACGAGGCCATGTGACTAAATTACACTTCTGTTCAGAAAAAAAAGGACGTTCCTTTCTCCATGTACAACATACGTTTCTGTACGCGTGCCAATCTAACACGTATTTGAGACCAACTCATGTTGAAATGTAATTTGTCTGATACCGACTTACCATTGATGTGGCTGAAATACCAATAATCCCATTAGTAATTAGCCGGGCCCCTCCTATCGCGTGTTGAAGGATCCCAGAGTTCTTAGCGAATTGAAGACGGCTGGCGCCGCCATGCTAGTGGCGAGTGATCGCGGGAACTTCGAAACCCTCGTACAGTCATATAACAAATCACTGCAAAATTTGAAACTTTTATGCTGTTAAGGGTCTTTACTTGCTCAACCAAGATAAAATGGCAAATCACAGGCTAATTACTGAAATTCAACTCATTATATTACCTTTTTGGACTTGTTTTCTTCAGTCCCAGCAGTGGCAAGATTTTTGTCCTTCTTCAAGCAGGTTAATGTAACTGATCCAGAAAGATGTAAATGTTATAATAATAGTAACCCAGTTATAAAAGTTATGAAGTAAAACCAATGAAGTAGAGGTACACACATTTAAGAGGTCCAAACTAAGTTTACTTCTGAAGCTGAGACACCATTTTATGTTCAGTTCATAGACAGAATCTGATATTAATCACACTGAAATGAAGAATATGATGAAACAGTTCTTTCAGTATAAATACAACAGAAGGAAAGGTGAATATTTTTGTTCATTGTTTAAGATCTTTCCCTTCTAAAGACTTAACAACTTTAGGAAATATAAGCATGATTTACTCATTGTTAATCAGATTTTTTTAAAGGCCAAAAAACATGTTTTTCACATTATATACTACTAGAATGCAGCTACATCCCCTGGTATGAAATTAAAACATTGTATGTTAAAGCCACTTTCCATTTTATTTCTTACCACTTTTTGTATAGACTACCACCAGTTGCAAATGCCTGTATTAATTTTATACCATCATTCAGTATCTGGAGAATTAAATTACAAAATTAATAACAACATCATTTATATGAGAATAAAAGGGAAGTAAAGAAAATAAATTAACATTTTTACTTCTTTTATTGATTATTAAACAATACAGTTTTGTTTAATTTTTGTCTGATTGAAACTTTCTCCTTTTCATTGTGCATTTTTGCAATATGATACATTCTCAGTCTGACAAACAAATCAATAATTTTCTTAGAAAGTAGTATAATATGATTCTCAGGATAAACATTTTCAAACATGTGATCTGTAAGTTCACCAAACAAATTATTAAAATTACATTCCTGCAAAATAGCTGTTTTTAGTTTTTGCTTTAAATCACCTTTCATTACTTTCAAATCAGAGCGAATGAATTCATTCCTTACACATTTTTCAGCAACTCTGCATATATGTACCACACTTGCTGAGGGATAATGTAGTCCACCATTATCCTTAGCAGCAATAAACATAAAAGTAGAGGAAACAATCTTTTCTGTGAACAGGGAAGATGTACAAATATTGCAAGAGAAAGTCTTTGCAACTTTCATGGCTACAAAACCTGCTATATAAACAATTACATTTTCAACATAACTGGAAAGATTTTCTGGGAGAATATAATCTGAAAACAATTCCTGATCAGTCATAGTTGATGACATTTCCAAGGAATCTTTCCCTAACAATTTGTTTTAGAAAACAACACAGGATCCATTTCCAAGGAGATTGTGTGCCCACTCTGCAGTATTACAGTTGTATCTTGGGGAGTACAATTACCACAATTGCTTGATTTAATGCAGTTAAATACAAGCAGCTGTTTGTATGCAGCTTTGAACTGTATCACATTAGGGTTATTGTTCCAACCTAAACGGCCTCTAATACAAGAAAAAAAAAACCATTTCCACATGGTCCTGACTCATTTTTGTACATGGGAATATATAATAGTTTCTTGCTCTGAATTAAATCTTGAAACAAGCCCCTAATAATATGAATGAGACTTAGAAATCCTAAAACAAAAACCTTCCTCGGGGACTCTACCAAACAAATCCCATCCTCCCTTTTAAGATTTACTATAATATGATTCTGCTTCTTTGAGGAACACATCAACAGTTTGAAAATTCTTTTCAGACAGAGCTGATTTGAATCCCTTAGCGAGATTATTCATTGAATTTCCCAAGTCAAAATATTTAGCAGTTGCTGAAGATTCTGTGAAATTAGGATGTTTTACATCCCTTTCCAAAAACTCCAGGGCCCTAGCTACTGAAGAACTTAACAAACTGTACTGCTAAATTTACTTTCATTTTTGTGTTGCATAAATAACATGCTTTCTCCTTAACTTATCTGAAAGAGATAAACCTTCTTTCTCCTGTACAGTACTTAAATCTACAATATACTGCCATTTTATTAATCTACCCTGCTGATCTTTCAACACTTTCATGTCTCCCAGGACATTCCTTGCCAATTTCATCATATGGCAGGGATCCAACAAAACATAAACATTGTCCCCAGTGACAGGATGTTTAAAAGATGATCTGAACTCATTTGCACTAAAATACACCCTAACTGTCTTGCCATACTCAGGTTTGTGGAAAGTCCATCACATGTCACACATACAACATGAACTCCAACATCATTTAAAATTTTCAGACTTTGTAGTATAATGTTGCATTTATCACTGCTACTTATGCCATCACCTAAAAAATAACCTATAGGAATTTTCCAAGAAGCATTAATAGCAACACACATAACCACCAATGCTTCCTTTGCTTCTCTTCCTTCTTCACTGGCAGCACAATGCACATGACCCATGTTCACATAGCCCACAAATTCTTCACCATTCCACATAACACCTTTTCTGATAGCCATCTCATCTAGTATTAAACTTCCATATACTTCATATTTACAGTGAGAGGTGAAGTATTTAATATAAGCCAATGACTCTGCAGTAAACCCTGGATTGCCATCAACCACATTGTACCATCTACGAAGTGTAGATGGATGAGGTAAACAATTGTCAAATGATTCTCTTACAAATTTGTACCCTGCAGGTGAATGAAAATACAAAGTTAAGGCAAATCTTTTTATGTTGTTGCTGTAACCTGCATTTCTGCCAGATTTTGAAAGAGCAACCAGCTCTGAAAAAACACTAAAAAAAGAGTTCTAACATATGGCTCACATCTCCAGTAATTTGGCACTTTTCTTTTAACTCTTGCACCATCTGTGACATAGATTCTATTTTCCTTGCACTTTTTCATATTTTGGCAACTTCCTTTTCATATTTCATCTTGTACTTTGCAATGCTGTGTTTCTTCCTGTTTATTACTGCTTCATATTTCAAACATTTCACAGATTTGTCTATGTCATCACATGCTGCACACAGTACTCTTCATTTCTCACTTCCTGATTAACATTTTCAGAAAGAACTGGCATATTTCTTTCCTTTGGAGGAGGTCGAGCAACAATCTTCTAAAAAAAAAATAGAATATAAGAAACAATTCCCCATATCTTTAATCACAAATAGTGTAGGGCTATTAGTTCTATATATTACGCAACTAAAAAATAAAGTTTTGACCCTAAAATATTATAGTATTTTGCATATACATTATTGCAAAGCTTATAATCCTTACCTTCGATTTATTGTCTGGAAAGGAGAAAATGGTTGGAACTGCAGAAGGTTTCAGAATCTTTATATTCCCATTTTTCCAGAAACATTCCTTCTCGAAATGTTGAGAACATATAAAACTATGTTCCGTGGGAGTAAAACTGTCCCGGCGTATTTTAGCTAACCACTCACTCAATTTATTCTTATCTCGGAGCGGAAACCTGTATCGAACGAAAATATTAAACCTGTGACCAACACGTCGGAACATAACATCCACCTGTTATGAGACGATTCGGAACTTATTTAAATGCATACTTACTTGTGAAATGATAAATTTGTGCCTTTTGTAGCACGGTTGGTGCAGTTATATGCAGCGCAAGACTTAACCATGATAGCAAACACTTCTAATTAAAAAAAATACGAGCACTCGATCACTTCGGCACGTCCTCAACTCTACAGAACCACACACTCGACCAACAGTTTGCCACCAGTATGGCGGCGCCGCGCATCGTTCAATTTGCGAAGGAACACTAGCGCTGTTGCTCCTTCTAGTGTATAATATTCAAACTTCTTTGTAATTAGCACGCACAGCTACTTCCAGTTTCATCCTAGTATAACAGACTAATCAGAAAATGCTATGTGATATCAGAATCGTCCAGTTTACATAAATACCAAGTTGACATAAATGTGGAAGCCTCGTTGCAGTAGCCACATTATTATCAGAGATCACACCTACTAATTTCCTATTGACCT
This sequence comes from Vandiemenella viatica, assembly GCA_031002005.1. Lineage (NCBI taxonomy): Eukaryota > Metazoa > Arthropoda > Insecta > Orthoptera > Morabidae > Vandiemenella > Vandiemenella viatica. Next base: position 194,859,002 of record JARYHS010008074.1, on the reverse strand, counting down.
TTCTATTGTATTACAGGGTAATTTCCTCATTACAGTTTGCTTCTTTCCCCCTTGCAACACAATGTTATCGTTAGTTTCAAATAGCAAATCATGTTTTAGTGTTCCCTCTGAGAATTTGATTACATTTACGAGTAATGTCAGCTAACCTGAGTAAGTCTAATTAACGATACGAAATCAACATCAATAAAGCTACAATGCAAATAAAAACAGTGTACATATATGCTGTAAAAGTCATCGATAGAAAAGTACCGACATTACATTTGTTTTCCTTTCTCATTAGTTACATTTGTCCTGCAAGCAAATGAAATTTTTCAAGCTCTGGTATAAATTTAAAACAAACAATGAAATAAATTGGATGAATACTGTTTATCTATTATGTTAAATGCACTAAGCTATTGTTTGATACCGTTTCTCAAGAACGAGTTTCAAGCAGATGAAAAATATAACTTTATAGCTATTGAATTAGAAAAAGTTATATAAATTGTAGTGTTTATATAACTAACCAAATGAAACCGTAATTCTTCAAAATATACAAAGCCAAAATTTAAAGGGTAGTTCATGTATTTAATCAACAAATTTCAAACCAGTGATTGAATCTAAAAAAGAATGTTTACAATACTACTTCTACTGTCAAACACTTAATAACAAAGCAATCATGTTATTGAACAAGTATTTTTCACATGCTCAAATTAGTACCCAGCGTTTATCATTAGAATTGAATTTGTTTTAGCCACATGATAGTAGTAAACCAGTAAAATACGGTAAAATTGTTGCCCGAAAGTATAGGAGCCTAATTCATAGAGGTGGCTAAGTTCTTTCCATTGTGGAAATACTCGTATTAAGCTTATTCGCTCTGTAATTGCAGGGATCGTAGCATCTGTTAGGGAAACATACTGTCTAAAGGCATAAAATTTTGATTTATATATTAAGAACTGCAAATAGCTGAATACAAAAGATGTTCGTGATTTTAACATTATTGAATTTAATGCAACCACCAGAAGGTAGAAAGATTTGACGTGCACAAAAACTGTTACGAAATTACTTAAATTTACTTAGGATACCTGTACACTATGAAAGAAAATCTGTTGATTCAAAAATACTTCCAGAAAAAAATACCTTTAGAGATGTCGTGCAATCTTTTTTGGCAATTTTCCGTTGACGTCCACACGACGCAATGCCAATTCGTGTTTCGGATCATGTGGTGTATCAGCCATCTCAGGAGCTGTATTCGGGAATCCAGGCCAATAATTGTCTCGTCTGCCACTACAAGTGGACTAGGTGAGACAAGTCATTTGGCGTAGATTTCCTACGTTGTTATTGCAAAACCAGGATGACTTCTGTTCCTACTGTCGGTTGTAGGTTAGTATTTGAGCTGACTTCTGATTAAGACTTTGTTTTTGTTGTCTGACCGAGCGTGGCGGTGTAACGGTGAGCGTTCTCGCCTCACATTCGGGAGGACGGCGGTTCGAATCCCCGTCCGGGCATCCAGATTTGGGTTTTCCATGGTTTCCCAAATCACTCCAGGCAAATGCCGGGATGCTTCCTTCAAAAGGCCATGGCTGAATTCCTTCCCATTCCTTGCCCCCATCCCTGCTCCCCATCCTTTCCCGTCTCTAAAGACCTCGCTGTTGAGAGACGTAAAGCAGTTAAAAAAAAAAAAAAATTGTTGTCTGATAGGGCAAAGCCCATCCTCCTTTCTAAAGCCAGGGCACATAAGCATGTTTAAATTTGGTATTCTAAAAATTAATTTTTCTTTAATTCTACTGTTTTTGGATTTTTAAATTTTTGTGCTTTTTTTTTATCTAAGAGTAAAAGGGTGGTGGGTTATATGCATTGATATATTTACACAGGAACCTAAATCTAGATACTTTTTTTAAAAAACCTAATTAGTCTAAAGGAGGTTAGTGATTTTTGATGGCCTACTTAAAACTATTGCTATAATGACCTCGACGTCGACGAGGCGTAAAGCCATAACTAAGCTTAAAACTATTGGTTGGTTTTTGATGTGTACAGGACCTACACCGATAAGTTGCGGGGCCTATTTACAGCTAGTGGAGGACTTGGGGTTTTGGAGGTATGGACAAGTACGTTCTGAATTGCCTCGTCAGTGTTAGCTTGGGTTGTTCGACCTCACGCATTTCCTTAGTCTCATCTCCTATTTCCGAAATTAGGTCATAGTTTGAGATCGAACATTTTTGAAAGAAGCTTTCGGACTTGGCTTTTATTGTGTCTACAAGTGCTGGAAAGCAGAGAACTCTTCCGACTTCCGTTGTTGTGGTATCTTGGAGCGTACGAGATGATGTGCAGCGCTCTGTTTTCCAGTGCTCGAATTTTCTTTACTACAGTCGGCCGCCATGCTCCATATTTCCGACCCATACAGGAATGTAGGTGTGATTATCGCACGGTAAAGGAGGAGCTTTGTCTCCGTGGATAAGCCGTCGCCTCTCAGCAAAGGGTAGAGGCCGGCTCGTTTCGCTCGCGATTTTGTTCTTGCTTCAGCTACGTGTTTACCCCATGTGAGCCTTATATTTAGTCGCAGTCCAGGTACTTGACTTGATCAACCTACTTTTAATTCCTGGTACCTAACGTGCAGTCTTATGTCTGGAATTTTTTATCCTAATAGAAAAGATAATACGTTGATTATTGTAATAGCTGTTAGTTGCTACTACAGACTCGCCAGGAATGGCTGGAGGTGTTAGGTTACCGTGCTGGTCCGACGGGAACTTACTTGTCAGTCGATTCTCCGGGTTACCGCTGCTCCGGCGCCCCACCTGGTCTTGCTGCTGGTGAGATGCTACTAGTGAAAGACTCTGTACAGCTTGCGCCACTGACGGTGAAGTAGGAAGCTTTTAGTGAAATAGCAAGTTATCGCACCTCTTCTGATTTATTGATCATTGGCAATAGTGTCTACAGTTCCAGCTGCTCCCCTTCAACAGCACTCCATAGCGCCGATTAGGCCAATTGGGCAGATAATACTTGGTAACATCTGGTGGTGTGGTGGGCTGTAAGGCGGACTGGGCACGCGGCTGGCAGACCTCAGTTCGCTGCTCAGACGGGCGTAGTGGCGCCCGATAATCACTCTTGCGACTGACCCCCGCATGACCTCAGGGCGACTTATTTATACACGTCAGCCGCGCGTATTGACAGCGTGACCGCTTACCTAGCCTTAGCAGCCAGGCAACGACCTCCGTTTTCGATCCATGTTCTAGAAGCTTAACACAATAGCGCTGGTCATGTTTTACTGTCGTCAGTTGGTAAGCTTCTATCAGTTTCTCGAAGGTTATTACACGTGACTGTCTGTGTTAACGCCCCGCCAGCTCGCCGATTCGCTGAGCGTGCGACCCACTTGCCAGACCAGTGAATGTCCACCGCTTTTCGTGTTCGCCTGCCTCAACCTGATGCAATAACTTTATCTATATTACAATTAGAGTGTCACATCATAATGTGCCATAGATTGCATCATTGTGTCAAGTTTTAGAGATATCTTTGAGCTTCATCTACGGCTTATTTTTGGTTTCTATTACTTGCGTATATGGTTGTATCCTAAACGTAAAGAGATAAGTAGCTTTCCGTCGGCCATGCTCCGTCGTTGGTGTATAAATTAGAAAGCGATGGTCTAATCCTACTTCCCTGTGGTACACTAGAGTCTATGTCGTTTAGTGTGCTGTTTCCTTTTTCTTGGCATACATAGAATTTTCTGTTAGCAAGATAGGAATTCAGTAGATGTATTAAATTGTCTGGCACATTGTACTGATGCAGTTTATAGAGTAGGCCTTCTCGATCAAATGTTTTCTCTATATCGATAAATATTGCAGCAGTACTACTATGTGCCTGCTTTTCTTTGCAGATATGCTCCACAAGCAGTGTACATTGTTAAACAGTACTGTGCTCCTTTCTGAACCCAAACTGTTGTGCTATTATGATGTTGTTGCTTTAGATGAATTCCTTTAATCTTGCCAGGATCACTCCGTCAAACATTTTGCCCGGGACTGGTAATAGTGATGTTGGCCTGTAGTTTCCTGGCATTATCCTGTTTCTGTTTGCTTTCGGGATAGCTACAACTTTTGTTATTTTACAGGCCTTCAGAAAGTAGCTGAGGTTCAGACAAACATTGAAGATTGTCGTTATATATCTAGTAGTTTGTGGAGGCAAATTTTTTATTTGTTGGGCGGAAATCTTGTCACACCCCACTACATTTTTGGATTTCAGGACTCGTATTATAGATTCCATCTCCTCATCATTTGTTTTTTGCATAAAATTCTTACGATGTGGATCAACTGGGGAAGATGGGTGTGTAGGGAAATTGCCACCGGAGTGTGCACTCCATTGCTATTTTAATTAAAAATTATTTATACAACACTCATAACATGTTCTTTGCGAGATTCGCTTACTTCGTCAGTTATTTCATTTGGTTTGAAATAAGTTTCAAGTGTTTCCGCAAGGAGCTGAACCTTCCCAGCTGGGTCGTACACAAGTCCATGCCATCCACTTAGAGGTCAAATAGGTTGAGATGTTTTTATGACTGATTTCGCAAATGCCTAAATTTTTTATTGTTGTTTTGTACTGCTGCGAGTTTCCTTTGCCAGTTTTGATGTCTATATTCTTTCTGATTCTCTCTGATTTCATCTACTAGGTGGTTGAGTACAGTTGAAAGTTTAGTTACCGCTTTGTCAATTTCTTCGGTTGTATCTAGAACCGGTATTTCCGCGTGACGTCGTCTCGTTAGGGGTTCCGGTTGGTCTGGAATCTGTTGTTAGTCCTCGGACGCTGTGGTTCTAGTAGTTTGACTGACAGAAGAATCAGATTGTGATCGAAGCTAAGCTCGCATTGGTTTGATATTTCCCTCCGCCATCGTAGTCCTTTCACAACGAATACATCCAGGATATCCGATTGATACCCTGCCGCATTCCGGAGGTAGGTTGGTACGTCGCGCGCTAGCACTTCAACATTTCTGCTGGCGTTTAGCACCCTAAGTAGCCCCTTCCATTCCGATTGGTAAGTCTACTATGCTAAATCTGGCTCTCGGCATTCAAGTCACGCTCTAGTATTACTGTTTCATTCATACCTAACAGCGAATGCACATTCTACTCCTTGTGCTCCTTGTGTGGCGTATTACAGCCTGTGACTAGATGTAAAGTTTCTCTGTTGAAACAACATTCTTGCCTTCTTTCTTAATTTGAAAATATAGTTTATATTATTATTGTGATTGAATTTTAACATGAATAGGAAGAACTTGCTTGAACGGTTTACATGAGAAATCATTAATGTTTTTATTTAAATTACTGACATGAAATTATACAAGCTTGTCTTCATAAAATATTAATTAAAATTAATGAGTTGTACTTTTGTGGGAGCCAGGGTATTTTATAAAAATAAACATAGTTAGACAATTAAAAATTCATCATTCTTAATTTTTACTTATGAATGAATTGTTTGCTCTGGGCTATGGACAGTTCACTCGCGAGAGAGATCTTATCTTATAGGGTCGTAGCTGGGCAATGCTATGAACTTGAAATCCGACTAGCACAGAGTCCTTCACTGGCGATGTATAATTACCAATTTTAGACGTCTGGTACCACACATTGGATGACAAGCATGCAACCTTATTTTGGTGCCTTGTCTGCTCTGCTGTAGACCAGTGTAGCACAGTTCCTCAGAATATGCCCTTCGCCTGAGCTCATTTACTCAAACAAAATCAGCTGGCGTCCAGATTCAGGCAAGCAGCATGCCCTCTATCGAACAAACAGTCGGGCAGAAGCCAAATCGACCGGACTTGACTCGCCGGCTGGTACAGAATGCCTCTCTCGTCTCGTTCGCCGTACAACATGAAAAAAAAAAAAAAAAAAAACCCAGAAAATTCCAGTATTTCCCGGGCTTGTAGATGATTCTGTTTATCTCATTGGTCAGAACAACCCCCCCCCCCCCCGCCATCAGGGACACTCCGCTTCTCGCCCAGACTCACATCACCATAACAAAAACTCTCCCCCAGTACGGCGGATTGCACTCCAGACGTGAGCCCTGCCGCTCAGCCTCTCCACACCGCTCACATGTGAAATAATCACATTTATGAATAAACCTAAAGTTTATGAATGTAACTCGCAGTCACAAGACCCGTTTGTTAAATACAAGTTCAATGGAGCAGAGTCCTCCAATTTTGGTTTGTTTATCAGTCTTGGTTTGGTCGTGGCTGCGGTCTGTCTTGTCGCGTTTCTCGTTTTTGTCAGTCTGTTGCTTGCCAGTCTGGTTTGTCCATGCGTTCGTCTTTGGTGGGAGGGGAGGGAACTGCCACCTGTCAGAGACGTTTGGAGTCTCGTTTTGGTCTGCCCTGTCCTTTACCTGCTTTTGTTAGTGGAGCCTCTCATTCCTAGCTTGAACTATTGGAGTCAGCCGCGATGGCTCGCAGAATGCTGGCCCAGAAAGTTCAAACATTTGGGTAGTTCATATTTTGTTTTTTACATGCCTTTGTAAGATGTTCCCTGGAGTACCGAGGATTTATCCGCTAGTGTGTCTGCTTGTGTCCAAATTTTTGACACCGGTGGCACTGAGAGGTTCCTTCTGGTGAATTATACACTTCTACTTTTACAGGAATTTTTCTAAGTCGTTAATCTTCTTTCCTCCATCGGTGTTGTCAAGCATCACCATGTACAGCGGCATGGGTACCCTCCTGTTTGAATCTTTGTCGATTTTTGTAAGCTGTGACATGCTCTTTGCCGGATAGCGCAGTCTTATAAGCTCTTCTCGAATCTCACTCACGTATATATCAATATGCAGTTGATACTACCTTCAGAGGATTTGTTTGGCCTTCGAACTGGTATGTGTGAAACTACTTTTTTTATCTTTAAAGTATGCCATGATAGCACTGTAGTCCATATGGTTGTACACATGATATTTATTAATGGAGGTTTTGTAACCTAAGTTCATTGGTTCCATTAATCTTTTTCTCAGCTCCTCAGCAGTTTTAAAGTATCCTGCTGTCTCATAAACAATGACCGGAGGAACGTTTGGTTCGTGTGGTTTTTGGGGTCTTTGACAGTCATGTCCCGGATAGGTGCAACATCGTTAAGGTTCTGTAGGGGCTCGTAACGGTCCACCTGTATACATTCGGCACGGAAACTATATCCTCGGCTTCCACGACAAGTGCACCCGCATCTCCAGAGCGCTATCGCTATGAGGCGAGAGGCTGCGGTTGTTGGGATGATATGGCCTCGGAAGTCCTTGCGGAGCCCGTTGCTGTCTGGGTTGTTGAGATAATATCTGAAAGGGCTTTCTCTAACCTACACTTAATCTACTTCTCTAATGAGACAATGTGTTGCACTGGCCCTTAATTGTCACCGTTTACTATACAGGGCAGTGCAGCCCTGAGCCTCACGCTCGGGGGTTCCACACAGGGGGAAGGCCGTGGAGCGGTCGTATCCTGTCGCTTTCTCGGAAAATCTCTAGCACTGTGGCTGATACACAATAATTGGCTACCAGAAAGGCAGAAGAAAATTTTCTTTTTCACATGACGGCAGCATTGATTCTTCTCTAGAGAAATCAATGGATGTTAGCTGTGGCAAAGCCACGTGTTCAACTTGCTGCGTCAATCTTCTGATCTTAAAACTCGTGGATCTGCCTGGAAGTCTTGTAGGCCAGTGCATCCAGCTAGCGGGCAGCAGGCTGACTGGCTGGCTGTATTAGATGACAGGTACCAAGTAGCTGAGTCCATCCGCCATGTAGGCACTCCAGGAAGTGAGTGAGATGAGTGAGAGATAAAGAGGGCAAGGGCGTAGCCAGGATGTGGTTCAGGGAGGGGGGGGGGCAGGCAAGAGAAAACTGATAATATGTATGCTACAATAACGTTTATTAATGGAATACATATACATTATATTAATTAATTAATTTATTCATGGACTATATATATCCAATTAATATATATATATATATATATATATATATATATATATATATATATATATATATATATAATTACACTAGTAGTAAATTTGTGCTACTTTATCTGCAATTTTATCACATTTTTCTTGTAAAAATTTTCTGTGACACTAAGCATGCACAGACAGTTTAGATGGTTCTCTAGTGTAGTTGGCGTCAGCCATGTTTTAACACGGCGCAAAGTAGAGAAGGACTCTCTATGTTTGTTGTCCAAGGCTGAGCCAAGGAAATTAGGATTGCGTTTTTGGCGCAGAAAATGATATTTCCGTCTCATTTAACTATTTCGCAGATCTAGTTCTCCAAGATTTTCTGTCGTTGTACCCTTGTCCTTCCATAGTTTATACCATACTTCGACTTCATAATCAAAACATTTTAAGTTGTAGTGTTGGCAGAAACTTTGTGTTTTTTTTGTTTTTAATCAACCAATAACATACTTTAACTGGGACGTAGCTAAGCATTGCAATCAAGGAATGCGGGATCCCGCATCATTTGGCAGTCTGCTGATCCAGCACAAAAGTAAGAGGATCCGTAATCCATAAAATAGGGTGAAAACATGTTTCCGTCTTCGTCACCTTGCCTCCCTGTCATCACTTTCCGGTCCGACTTGTTCTCTACCAGTTTTAACTCCCCGTTTACCTGTACCCGTCTAGTTGACATTTGACTCACAGTAACAAATGCGTTTTTTATGTCGTCCTTCATGATCATAACTTTTACGTTTTTATAAGAACTCCAGTTTGTTTTTGTTGTGTGCGTTACTGTAATTTGAGTCCTCCTATACAAAACTAGCTCCCAGATCATATACATAAAAAAGATACAATTAGAGTTGGTTCTGAGGAGGAAGTAGAAACAATACAAAAAGAAGGTTACAAGTATTGACAGCTATTTCAAAATCTATTGAATAAATGATGTATTAAAATGTTTTTGTCATAGACTGTACTTCATCGTACTTAAGATATTTCTTTTCAATTAGCGGATTTCAGACTCCTAATTGTGCTAATTCTATAAGATCTATGATAAAAAAGTTTTCAAATACCGTAAAAGTTGACATAATTGTTCAGTTTGAATATTTCAAGAAACAATTACAAAGATTTTCGTTGAGTGTTTGATGAGTCGACGTCCCAAAAAATCACCTATATTTGAACGTTTATGTTCACCGCAAAGAAACACATTTTAATATCAGCTCGCTTAGAAAACGCGGTTCGTGCACCATGGAGCATTGCATCAGTTTGGCCTAAGAACGACTGACAAGCTTTGGTGTTGCTGTTGAAACTGATATCGGCAAAAGATCTTACGGAATAAGCGTCATGGAAAATGTAATGTCTTGCAACATGCAATTATACTTTTCACACAAGACAAACTACTGAAAGAAATTGAACGCACAGAAACAACTTTGACTCGAACGTAGACCTGGACGCCACAATTGAAGCTCAAAGCGTGACTGTAACACTTATTCATCCACATATTGAGGTGATTCCCAGATATAATCATCTATAAAAAGTGCATAAAGTTGTTAAGTTTTCCAAAAAGTTTTTTATTTATGATCATTTCAATTAAACCAATGAACGAGGAGGCAGAAAAGGCTTTCTCGGCTGCTGGCTATATATGTATTTCTTTGCAAATAAAGTGTTAGTTTCAGTGCATATTATATAAATAAATTATTTTCAAACTGATGTGATTTATTGTAAGGCATGTAATGCGATCTAAAACTGAATGCTTACCATAATTGATTATTTGTTAAATAACTAGAGCTGCATTTAAAACAAAATGTGTAAAAACACAATTATAATTCCAAAACACTGCTCCAGAGAAGCTATCAAGGGATTTGAATAAGGTATGAAAATAGATCCCTTTCAAAAATCGTATGTAGAATCAGCAGGTTGATTGGAACGACGTTATTGGACAGATACAATGCGCCGGAATTTCAAATCGGTTCCAGCTGCAGTTCAGGTAGATGTGTTCAAAACGTTTTAGCTCTCAGAGTCGGCGTTGCTGCGATGATCTTTTATGATAGACATTACTCTATTAATATGATTCATGCATGTATACAGGTCGATCGCCTTCGATTGTAACGCATTGGCAATAGGTTCCAATAGTATTCAATCCGACGCATATAAAAAATTCTGACTTCGTAACAGCTCACTGTAATTGGTGTAATAGTCACTTAATTGAAATTTTTATATGATTAATTTTCGCTCTTTGGGATCCAGAAATGAAAGATCTCTAACTAGGTAACAAGCTGCATTTAATCTACATATTACAAGGTGATATGTCAAACAAACAAAGAAATGATTATACGCTTATATATATCTCACTATCACTTCCAGAATTATTTACACTTAAAATTACAAATTTTCATTCATACTTTAGTATAAAATTATTTTCGCCTCTAAATCGTATGCAATCAAATATGATTAAGCCGGCTAGCTAATCACGCATTACCAAAGCACTGATTGCAGTTGAATTGCTAAGTAGAGCAATGAAATTATCTTTAAGGACTTGTTATGGTTTCCATATTCCTCATTGTTCGTGATAATTCGTTGAACAGAATGATATGATTTACCATTTCTTGTAGAATGCAGTAAGCGGCCAAGCGTGCGTCAGGTACTAGACTCGAGATCCTTATCTCATCCCTCTCGTGTGTCTTCGCCAAAACAGGTGGGTAAATTGATACAGTAAATGCATGTATCGTTATTAAGCACAGGTAGAACCAAGCTTAACCCATCAGCTGCTCGTTAGACTGATTCATGTTGCATGCAGCAACAGAAAAAATATTTAACATTACTATTGAGCAGTCAGTAGAAAATACGTCTAGCATGTTTCGTGCTCCAGAACAGAATGAATATAATAATGGCTGTAACTTAGTTTCCACACCGCTTCGTTCTCGCTACAAAAGCCAAACCTCTTCAAGCACCGGACCCTTGGGAGCTTTTCATTGGGTCAGCACGACTTCGGTATAGGGGACTATTTTCTGCGCTTGTCTTAGTAAATTCCTACGCGCAGGTAAAGAGCCTTCTCCCGCTAACAAAGGGCTACGGCGCTACAGAGTCGGGAATAACAGCATCGGCTCAGCGGACATATTCAAATGAACTGCCCGTTGGACACTTTGAAAAAATCTTCAGCACACTTCCTTCCAGCTCCCGATAATAACCTATACTTTTTTAATAAACATAAAATGTAATTTGGACTATTACACTGATAAGCACTTTTTCTCGTCGCATCATTCTCTTCTCTAGCAACATTCTAAAGTCCATTGACAATGTCTTCAAAATGCTCGTTAAAAATAGCAAAACACTTATATTTTTGAGAGCAGCGCGTCTCCTATAAAGCTGAAATATTTGGCACGTGCTCTCTCCGTGAAAAGTTTGATGTAGTTTATGGTGCTAGTTGAGTTAAGAATTTCTGTAATTTGATTTAAATTATTTATAGCCACGTTAAATCTGTGGCTTGCGCAATGAAAATACAAGGATTTTTTATATTTCTCACACCTGTCAGGTCAATGCCCTCCACTTTTTAAATCCTGTCAATTTCTGATGCTATAATTTGTCATTCAACACCATCAGTTCTACGAATCAGATAATTTTTTTTGTGGATTGTATTTTCATCTTCGTCATAAAAACTGATTTTTATCGACCCATCTCATCTGCCAATACAATATAAGAATAAGCCTTCTTTGCGGCTTGTGTAATTTCAATTTCATGACCAAGCCATCTGTGGGCAGATACATATGGCATTTTCCGTAACTTTTTAAATATGCTGTTTCAATTAATTCTTAGTTTTAGCAGGTCTTCAAGAACACCTTGATGTTGCTCTTTAATTCTTAAAGGAAAGTCATTTGTATGTTGAACCGCAGAAAATAAACGACGATATTATAGATGACAAGATTTGTCTATTGTCTTCTGCTTCCTTCTGGTGAGCAGTATTCATCATTACAGCGACCGGTATTTTTTTCCGAGAAGTTATTAGCTTCATTAGATGCTTATTGATGAAATGTGTTGAAAACTGTTTTTGCAATTTTCATGGATATTTTTAAAGTGGCATAAAATTCGAGTAACAAATTAATGAAAATATACTAGCAGTACGCAAGCAATCATGATTAAATTTTTATTTCAAATTAGTGGTTTAAACATCTATAGAAAAGTAATAATTTTCAGGAAAGTACCCAGCAGCTTTTTAGCATCTCTCTCCATCACCATTGTACTTAATTCACAAGACTGAAATTAATATGATCCTGTGCCTGTAGGCTGTAACGCCATATGTAGCAGTATAGACATGACTACAGAATGAGTGAAATCACTTGACCGTTGAACCGACCAAACTCTTATCCGGCCGAATATGGTCACCTAGGACAAATATATTGAAAATTCAAGAATAATAAATATTTTATCAAAAATTAGCTCTTACAGTATCGACTTTTTAAATTAAAAAACGAATGCAGTTAACTATAGTTATTAAATAAAAGTCGTATTTTTTGTAGATAATACTATTAATAGCCGTCATTAGCCTGGCTCGCGCGCATTTAAGATGGAGGTGTCTTTGTTCGAGTTGGCTCACGCGGTACAGCGACAGTCTGCTACCATGGGTAACAAAATCTGTCGCCTTCTATTACATTGTACTAAACCAAAATTTTTTTGTATAATAACAAATGTGCATCCTAATCAGACTCCGATGGTATCACCACCACAACCATCACTTTAAACTCCAATCAACGAATCTATAGAATTGCCAAATAACAGTTAACTCAATATATTTTACCTAAGAAAGGAGTAAGTTCTCGTTAAGAATAACAACGGAAAATTGAAAAGCAATCAAAAAATAGTATAAAATGGGTGCTATTACCTTATCTTTGCCCATTCTTTCAGAGCTTCACATAATGCATCAAAACATCTGGAAATATTCAATCAAATGATTGTTTTGACACTGGAGAACGGTATTGCAGGCTAGTACACGAATATCCAATTGCTAGAAATCTTGAAGTCACAGCGTCTATCAATAATTGAAATCGCCTCCAGAAAGTAATGATTTTAGGAACTGCACCATTATAATTTGTTTATTGTATCCGCGATTGCTTCATATCACATGTCTTCCATGAGTTTATCGCAATACTGTATTCTATTAAAATACAATTATAATATCACTTTTAGTTTAGGTTTCTAGTATACAGTGTGATGCATCACAGTGAAAGTTGCAGCTACTCCTGCACGTGAAATGTCCACTGTGGCGAAAAGACAGTGCCTGGATAGTTTGCATGGCTGCGTTGCGTTCCCACGTTTGGCAGCCGTGCTCGTCAACAGAAATGGTTTGCGCGAAATATAACCAGTTTGGCGCCATCGAACATGGCTCGCGCGGCAACAGCACATAGTCGATACCGGGCCCCTCCTATCGCATCTGAAAGTAGACCAGAATTCTTAGCAAATTGAAGCCGGCTGCCGCCGCCATTTGAGGGGCAAGAGATTGTGGGAACTTTGAAACCCTAATATAGTCATATAACAAACCACTGTAGAATGGAAAATTTTATACTGTTAAGGGTCTTCACTTGCTCAAAGAAGATGGAATGACGTTAATTATAGAATTTCCGCTGACTATACAGGGTGTTACAAAAAGGTACTGCCAAACTTTCAGGAAACATTCCTCACACACAAACAAAGAAAATATGTTATGTGGACATGTGTCCGGAAACGCTTACTTTCCATGTTAGAGCTCGTATTGTGGACGGCTGTGATACAATACGCCAGTCTCCAGGGCTGCATCAGCGCATCAGGGATTCCATGCGACGGAGGGTGGATGCATGTATCCTCGCTAACGGAGGACATTTTGAACATTTCCTGTAACAAAGTATTTGAAGTCACGCTGGTACGTTCTGTTGCTGTGTGTTTCCATTCCATGTTAAATGTGATTTGAAGAGAAGTAATAAAATGAGCTCTAACATGGAAAGTAAGCGTTTCCAGACACATGTCCACATAACATATTTTCTTTGTTTGTGTGTGAGGAATGTTTCCTGAAAGTTTGGCCGTACCTTTTTGTAACACCCTGTAATTAACTTTCGAACTTATTTTCTTCACGCTGAGGAATGTTAAGTTTTTTGTCCCTCTTCAAGTAGGCTAATTTAACTGATCCGGAAAGATGTTAACATTTCAGTTATAGTGACGTATTTGTAAATGTAATGAAGGTAAACTGATGAAATACCGGTTCACAATTTTAAGAAGTCAGAGCCCAAACTAAGTTTTCTTCTGACGTTGAGCAGTCATTTTCTGATCAGTTCAAAGACAGAATCTGAATATTGAAATGAAGAATATGACCAAGTAGTTCTTTCAGTATAAAGACAACCGAAGAAGGAAAGGTTTAGCTTTTCTATTGTGACTATTTTTATCTTTTTTGTTCATTGTTATGCCAAAATCTTTCACTTCTAAAGACTTAGCAACTCAGCACGCGGGTCCAGGAAATCTAAGCATGATACTCCTTGCAAATCAGATTTTGTCAATGCCGACAAAATATGTTAAAGTGCATTTTTCATATTACATATTGCTTGAATGCAAGTGGACCACCGGGTTTTAAATTATAACCTTATATATCAAAGTCACTTTCCATTCTATTTTCTCTCACATTTTTGTATACCTCAGAGACTACTTAAAGTTTAGCTAGCAAGGTGCAAATGTCTACATTAATTTTATACCACCTTTAATGTAATATCTGGAGAATAAAATTACGAAATTAATAACAATCATATCATTCATATGAAAATATAAGGGAAATAAGTACAAGAAATTAACTTGTCTACTTCTTTTATTCATTATAAAACAACACAGTTTTGTTTAAATTCTGTCTGATTGACACTTTCTGCTTTATATTGTGCATTTTTCCAAAATGATAAATCTCAGCCTGACAAACAAATAAATCATTGTCTTTGAAAGCAGGATAACATAATTTTCAGGATCAGAAAGTTTTAGCTAACCTCTACCTCAATTTATTCAAATATCGGAGCGGAAATCTGTATCGAAAGAAATTATTCAACATGTGATCAGCAGGTTAGATCACATCCAGGCGTTAAGATAGTAGAAGATTCTGAACTTATTTAAATGCATACCTACTTGTGAAACGACAAATCTGTGCCTCTTGTAGCTCAGTTGGTGCAGTTATATGCAGCGCAAGACTTAACCATTGTAGAAAACACTTGTAAGCCAAAAAAATACGAGCACTCGATCGCAACGACACCTATCAACTGTATAAACGTATACACTGAAAGTTACCGGTTGCCCCCAAAATGGCGGCAGGCGCATCGTTCAATTTGCTAAGGAACATTAGCGGTGTTGCTCCTTCTAGTGTATAATATTCAAACTTCTTTGGTCGATACGCAGCTTAAAGATTCGCCAGCAGCACTATGCGTGGCGAGATGTGCCCCCTCGCACACGCTAATTTCTGCTTCCCGCAGATAGCAGTAGCAAGCAGGTTTAAATCAAGCGAAGCGAATTAATTTGTGAAAGTTACTTAACATTGTTTACTCTTCGGTTCGGAAGACCTCCGATCGAGCGCATACCTGCGTCTGCTAGGGGGAAGGGGGCCACCTGCTTCCCTCCCCCCCCCCCCCACCTGCCCGTATCTGGCTACCCCATTGATAGAGGGTTTTCTTTATTTACAACCAGGGGTGACATTTTTTAATCCAAGTAGGGAAAGTATAAGTATAGAATTTTTTGGTTTTCTTTGTAAAGCTGAATGTTTCCCCTTCCTTGAAGAGTGACTGATGAATTTCGATATCTACCCGCAAAAGTAAAGCATTAGTAATAACTGCTGCCAATGTATAAATTATGGTTGCAAATATTCTACATTTCCCGAAAATGGAAATATTACTTTTTGCAACTGACTAACAACTGACAGAATTATTTACCGGAGATATCAATTATAATTACACGCATGAACCCACGAAACGAGATGTAAATCCTATTATAATTTACTGTTAATCTTAAATCAAATTAATTTCGGAAATCTAACTATTTACATTATTAATCTGAAAAAAATCTCACAAGATTGGATTTCTACTCGATTATTAAATACTAATTAAGTAGCAGAAACGAAGTTCAGATTTTTTGCAGACTCTTTCTTTATTCGCATTTATGTACAGTAAGTGTATAAAGAATGAAAATCTAGACCAGAGACTTCGTTGCAATTCATTTCTTATCGCTAAGAGATAAACTGCTCGCACAATACACACTACTGAACCAAGCAAGAAATCCAGCGCCAAGGAAATCCAGAGAAGTAGCTATCTCGATACTTTATTAAACACTGTTGGTATATGAAAAATAAGACTTTCCCGGCATGTTTTTTATATAAAGTCTTCGTGGGTTCTCCGCCGGATAATAATATAAAAACACAAGTAGGTATTGGTTTATGTGTATCTAAACACCACCATTATGCGAGGAGTTTTTTTTATATTTATGGTTTCTTTCGACATTGATTTGTCATTAGTTGCTTTCCGGATAAATTCTACTATCATTGATCAACTATAAAATAGCAGTGATGTTTAAATGGTGTTTACATCAAGGAGAAAATTATGAAGGTAAATGTTTGGTTAGGTCTTGGGTTAGTGTAGTTTCATGTTACATACCATAGGTAATATAATATCGTTAATCATTAAATGCAAATGGAGCGCAGTCTCTGGTGGTTATTTCGATACAAATCTTCTTACAGATCATAAACATTTATTACTGAAAATCTTTCAGTTCAATCCTAAGGACAGGGTTAAAAGAAATTGGAGATTCACCAAAACATTCCTTTCATACCCAACACAAAGTGCGGTACTAATGCATTATTCGATGAAAAACCAATCACGCAGAGCTACAAAACATTAGAATAAGCAAAGTTTCGTCTCAATAATTAAGAAACGAATAAAACATCGAAAATTGACTTTGCAGTAGATCATTACAAATCTAAGTGACAAAATATAAAAACCACGCAAGTAAATATAATTTAAGTACTCAAAAAAAATAAAAAAAATTCTTAGTGCAAATTCGAAAATCATAAAATTAAATATTACACCAAATTCCAAACAAAACGACCAGCAATACCAGTTTCTTCAATGATGGTACTAAAGCATGAAATAACACAGTTTTCATATCAACAGTTGTGAACTTAGTACATCAATTATGACTGAGGCTAATCTGACATTTATTTTTGAATAAGTTCTTGCTAAAAACCGATTCTGTTTAAACGAAAACAGTTAAAAATTCAGGAATAGGTGATAAAAATTCTAGTCTATTATCAAATTTTAAGTATTCTAGATACGCATTTCCAGTAAAAATACATTAAATAGAATTTAGAAGGTTGCTTTTGTTTGTCACTGATATGAATCAATTTTCCACAACATTTAAGTTTTTATTGTTTTTAACTAAACTGAGCTGATTTATCAACTAAAAAAATATGTAATCATGTACCAAATTCATCTATAGAGTTTTACATATATTTTGAACAATATCGGTAAACATTATGTGAAGTTGTGTTGTCCTGATTTGCTTTTTAAAAAAAGCATAATCTTACTATGGTATTATGATGCCTAGTGACTGATGCAGAACACAATAATCACCTGATACACAGATTTGTGTTTGAGTGTCTGGGTTTATAAGTTGCTCTAAATTTTTTCTGTAATGAGACAATTATCCATTAAGAATTGGTATTTGGAAACCAATATGAGATAAAAGTATGCTCTTTTCTCTAAATGTCAGGCAATATCCATTTAAGATTCTTCTCTGTGTTCATGTAATGTAGTTGACAGAGATGGGTACTTAACACTATATGTTAAAATATATGTATCATAGTGAAATATTAAAATCATATTAGTTATTTTTAATCCATTCATTGAATATGTAAAGCTTACTGCTTCCTCTATATATAACAGTATGGTGATTTTGAAATTCATAAAATGACTTATAGTTGAATGAAAAGTTATTCAGTGACAAAAGCCTAATATTGCTGATTTTAATATTTATTAAATGTTGTAATTAATGTGAGTGATATCACATGGGGCAACTAATTTCTGCTATACTTAAATCCAGTCAATTCAGATGATCAATATTTTAATCAGTAAATACGCTTCTGTCGTTGGAAGTAGAATAAAAATTTATTATTACCTATATTGAAATATGGATCTGATGTAACATGGGATTTAGAAATAATTACAATGAAAGTAACTATGTTTTATAAATCAGTGGAGCTCTACACCATGGATCTGGTCAGAGATAAAGCAAAAAACAATCTTGTATTCAGCAGAGTGGTAATATATAATTCCCAAATAATACATATTTAAAGTTGCTGTTTTGGCAGTTGTGAAAGGGTAATTCTTGTACTAACATTATTGTCAATATAAATGCTGAAGTAAGTTAATTGCTGTTAAGACTCAGTTATGAAATATAGTAATGCCAAACACAGTACAACTATTTGAAACATAATGAGCAGTTTTTTTAATAGATCTGTTTATGGATGAACAAATAAATCTGGATGCTACAACAAAAGTTTAGGGCAATTATTTTAACATAAAAGTTCCTAGTATGAATTAATGAATACAAACTCTTTCTTCAAACCTGTAATGTGGAAGATATATATGGCAGAAATTGGTCCTATAGAAACCTGAGAGGAAGTAATGGTGGAGATGAGTAAGCAAAAGGTAACAAATAAATTGGATTAAGAAAGATAATTGTAAATAGTCAAGTATTTTATTGTAAAGACAAGTTTATATTTCATTTGATACTACAACTTCGGAGCACTCATGATGAATACACTCATATACAGCTATATGAATGGAAACACTGTAATCGGCTGGTATTATCATTTGTTTGAAATGATCTGAGTAGTTTGTAGCAGCACTGTTTCTACTTCAGTCTGAAGACATTTTTCATTTTCAGAGGAGATACTAAGATGTGCCATGCTAGTCGATAGAGTGGAACAGTGTTCTTTCCATTTTCTTGTAGCCCCCTTTGATGAAGGTTTTTTCACTGCTAATGCCTGCAACTAAGTAGATATCCTAGTTTCAACCAGAGCTGACAAAATATTTGACTGTAACATTGTTGCTGAATACACGGCATTCGAAATAAATATGCTTGATGAATCTGAAAAATCTAATTTCTTTATAAAATACGGCAACATTTTATTTTTACCCACTGTTAATGTTATCATTTCCATAATAAATGATAACCAGAACATTCAGTATGAATGAATAATTAACACAAGCATTGATGCATGCATTGAAAGGATATTATTCTTGCTTATTGCAATATTAAAATAAGAATGTTCTCAGAACTGTTGACAGAAAATTGTGTTTCACTAAAGAACTACACGCACAGAAGATGTGAAGACATCGCGCAATGAAAACCAAAAAGCAGATCTAGCAATACAATTCAACTTCACGACTATTAGGTACAATACATTTGATATACTTGCAGTAATATAATTATACTTACCATGGTTGCTAAGGGTGTCTAGTGATTTTGCAGATACACTCTTTTGTCCTCTGTCTACATAGTTCACAAATTTTCGATGTGGTGATATGACTGAATATTCCTGCTTACACTTCTGTTCATAACGGGACGTCCTTTTCTCCAGGTACAACACACGTTTGCGCAGGCGTGCCAGTCGAAACTTTATTTGACTCCAACTCATGTCGACATGAAATTTGTCTGACATCGACTTGCCATTGGCGAGGCTGAAATACAAATAAACCCCATTAGTAGTGAGCACGAACAGCTGCATCCCGTTTCATCCTAGTATAACTTACTAATCAGAAAATCGTATGAGCTATCAGATCGTCCAGCTTATGTAACTAACAACTTGCCACAAATGTTGATGCCTCGTTGCAGTAGGCACATTATTATCAGAGATCACAGCTACTAATTTCCTAATAACATTTCCATTGTATTACCGGATAACTGCCTCATTACAGTTTGCTTCATTCCCTCTTACAACATAAAGTTATCACTAGTTTCAAATAGCAATACATGTTTTACTGTTCCTTTCGATAACTTAAGAATCTGTACGATTCATGTCATCTAACCCGAGTAAATTTCATTAGTGATCCGAAATCAACATCACTAAATTTTCAGTGCAAATATATAGTGTACTTCCTGTAAAAGTCATCGACAGAAAAGTACCGCCATTATGTATGTCCAACTTTCTCATCAGTTACATTTGTGCAACAGGAAAATGATACTTTCAAGTTCTGATATAATTTAAAACAAAAAAATTAAATAAATTGGATACATGCTGTTTATCTATTATGTTAATTTCACTAAGTTATTGTTTGATTTCAATTTCTAAATAATAGTTTCAGGTAAATGCAAAGCTTAACTTTATAGCTATTGAATTAGACAAAGTTAAAGAAATTGCGTTGTATATATACAACTAACGGAATGAAACCGTATTTCTTCAAAATGAATGGGTCCATAATCGAAAGGGGAGTTCATATAGTTACTCAAAACATTTCAAAGCAAGGACTGAATCTAAAACACAATGCTTTCTATGCTACTTATACTGTCAAACACTTAATAGAAATGAAAACATATTACTGAAAAAGTATAAGACACTTTCACATACTCAAAATAGTACCCAGCGTTTACCACTAGAATTTGGTTACTTTTAGTCACTTGATTTCAGTAAACCATTAAAATGATGTAAATAATGTAAAGTAGGAGCCTAAATTCATAGAGATCGCTAAGTTCTTTCCATTGTGGAAACACTCGGGTTAAACTCATTCGCATTGTAATTACAAGGCCATAGTATTTGTTAGCGAAACATTCTGACTGAAAGAATTAGATTTCGATTCGAATATTAATAACTACAAACAGTTTAAAACAGAAGTAGTGCAGGATTTTAAAATTATCGAATTTAAAGAACCACAGAATGTAGAAAGATGCGACGTGCACAAAATATGCTACTAAATTACATAAATTTAATTAGGGTACCGGTACACCATGAAAGAAAATCAGTTGATACAAGAAATACTTCATGAAACAAATACCTTAAGTGATCTCGTGCACTCTTCTTCAGCAATTTTCTCTTGATGTCAACACGACGAAAAGCCAATTCGTGTTTCGGAACATGTGGTGCATCAGCCATCTCGGGAGCTGTATTCCGCGAATCCAAGGTAACAGTTGTCTCGGCTACAGCTACAGGTGGACTGGGTGAGAGATGAAGGGGGTCTTCTTTATATACCTACGGGGGCGATACTTGTTAACCCGAGAGGCCATAGTAGGGAAAGTATAAGAATAGATTTTTTAAAGTTTTCTTTGTAAAGCTGTATGTTTCCCCAAAATTGATGTGATGAATTTTAATCAAAATCACAATTTGTTAACAAATGGGAGGTACTCCTACAAAATGGAAGCATTAGGAATATCTAAAGCCACTGAGTAAATTAAGGTTTCAAATATTCTCAACATTTAGGAAAATGGAAATATTAGTTCTTGCAACAGAATAATAACCGACAGGATGAATTTTTCTTATAATTTGATATTTACCAACAACGTTACTTATAATTGAACACATGAAACCAAGAAACGAAATGTATATGTCAGTCCTATTAAGGCTTGAATTATAATTTACTGTTAATACTAAATCAAACTTATGTCGGAACTGAAACTATTTAAATGATAATTTTTTTTTTACAGGATTGTATTTCTACTCCACTACTTATTAAGGAATTAAACAACAGATACCACCACACAGTCTATTTGTTGGAGATTCTTCCTTTATTGCTATTTGTGCATAGTAAAAGTGTAAGAAATGATCATCTAGACCAGAAACTGCGTTGCAATCCATTTCTTATTGTTTAGAGATAAACTGCTCGCATAATATGCACAACGAACTCAAATAAGATATCCACACTGGTAGTAAAGTAACTATCTCGAAACTTTATAGTAAGCTATTGGTGAGTGTATATATAGAAACTAGAAATATGCGAGTTGTAATTTAAAATAAAAATTGTTTATGGTTTCTTTCGACACTGGCTTTGCCGTTAGTTGCTTCCTTGATAAATTCTACTTTCATTTCTCGACTATAAAATAGCAGTGATGATATGGTATTTCCAGGATGGAAAAAATTATGAAGGGCTTAGGTTAGATTTGGGGTAAGGACATTCCATGTTACACAACATCGGTAATATACTATTATTAATCATTGAATGCAAATGGTTATGCTGATGGTTATTTCGATACATATCATCTTCCTACAGATTATACATATTTCTTCCTGAAATTCTTTCAGTTGTATGCTAAGGACAGGGTTTTAAATAAAATTGGTGATTCACTAAAACATTCCTCTCCATTCCCAGTACAATGTGCAGTAGTAATAGATTATTCGATGATATATCAATTACCCAGAACAACAAGATATTAGGATAACCAAATGTTGAAAATTGCTACCATGCATTTGACTTTGCAAGTAGATCATTAAGAAATCCAAGTGACATCATTTACAAACCACTATCCATCAGTTACACCCATGTTAAAATAAAAATATGTGTGAAACCTATGATATTCATCCAAATTTATACAACAGTTCTTCTATTGACTGATATTACCCTGGACAAAGATTTTATGTAATCTTCGCATGTAAATATAAATTGAGTATAGAAAAAAAAAAAATCTTGCAGATATTGAATTTTAATTTGAATATGATAAGATTTATTATTACTCTACATTCCAAACAGAACAACCAGCTGTACAAGTTTCTTCAATAATGTGCACAGGAGCATGAAATAACACAGTTATTAAATCTACTGTTACGGATTTAGTACCGGTATATCAATTAGGACTTAGACTAATCTCACATTTATTTTTGAATAATTTCTTGCTCTTAACTGATTCTGTCTAAATGAAATCAGTTAAATGTCAGGAGTAAGTGATAAAAACTCTTGATGATTGTCAAGTTTTATGCTTCTAGATATCCATTTCCAGTGAATATTTATTAAATAGAATTTAGAAGGTAGCTTTTGTTTGTTACTGATATGAATCAATTTTCCACAATGTTTAAGTTTTTCTTGTTTTTAACTAAACTAAGCTGATTTATCAATTAAGAAAATCTGTAATCATGTACCAAATTCATCTATAGACTTTAACATATATTTTGAACAATATCGGTAAACATTATGTGAAATGGGTGGTACTGATTTGATATTTTTTTTTTTGAAAAAAAAAAGCATAACCTTACTACGGTATTATGATGCCTAGTGACTGATGCAGAGCACAATAATCACCTGATACACAGATTTGTGTTTGAGTGTCTGGGTTTATAAGTTGCTCTAAATTTTATCTGTAATGAGACAATTATCCATTAAGAATTTGTATATGGAAACCAATATGAGATAAAAGTATGCTCTTTTCTCTAAATGTCAGGCAATATCCATTTAAGATTCTTCTCTGTGTTCATGTAATGTAGTTGACAGAGTAGGGTACTTAACACTGTGTGTTAAAATATAAGTATCATAGTAAAATATTAAAAACATGTTAGTTATTATTAATCCATTCATGGAATATGTAAAGCTTACTGTTGCTATAAATATAACAGTATGGTGATTTTGAAATTCATAAAATGAATTATAGTTGAATGAAATGTTATTCAGTGACAAATGCCTCACATTGCTGATCTTAATATTTATTAAATGTTGTAATTAATGTGAGTGATATCACATGGGGCAACTAATGTCTGCTATACTTAAATCCAGTCAATTCAGATGATCAATATTTTAATCAGTAAATACACTTCTGTCGTTGGAAGTAGAATAAAAATTTATTATTACCTATATTGAAATATAGATCTGATGTAACATGGGATTTAGAAATAATTACAATGAAAGTAACTATGTTTTATAAATCAGTGGAGCTCTACACCATGGATCTGGTCAGAGATAAAGCAAAAAACAATCTTGTATTCAGCAGAGTGGTAATATATAATTCCCAAATAATACATATTTAAAGTTGCTGTTTTGGCAGTTGTGAAAGGGTAATTCTTGTACTAACATTATTGTCAATATAAATGCTGAAGTAAGTTAAATTGCTGTTAAGACTCAGTTATGAAATATAGTAATACCAAACACAGTACAACTATTTGAAACATAATGAGCAGTTTTTTTAATAGATCTGTTTATGGATGAACAAATAAATCTGGATGCTACAACAAACGTTTAGGGCAATTATTTTAACATAAAAGTTCCTAGTATGAATTAATGAATACAAACTCTTTCTTCAAACCTGTAATGTGGAAGATATATATGGCAGAAATTGGTCATATAGAAACCTGAGAGGAAGTAATGGTGGAGATGAGTAAGCAAAAGGTAACACAATAATTTGGATTAAGAAAGATAATTGTAAATAGTCAAGTATTTTATTGTAAAGACAAGTTTATATTTCATTTGATACTACAACTTCGGAGCACTCATGATGAATACACTCATATACAGCTTTGTGAATGGAAACACTGTAATCGGCTGGTATTATCATTTGTTTGAAATGATCTGAGTAGTTTGTAGCAGCACTGTTTCTCCTTCAGTCTGAAAACATTTTTCATTTTCAGAGGAGATACTAAGATGTGCCATGCTAGTCGATAGAGTGGAACAGTGTTCTTTCCATTTTCTTGTAGCCCCCTTTGATGAAGGTTTTTCACTGCTAATGCCTGCAACTAAGTAGATATCCTAGTTTCAACCAGAGCTGACAAAATATTTGACTGTAACATTGTTGCTGAATACACGGCATTCGAAATAAATATGCTTGATGAATCTGAAAAATCTAATATCTTTATAAAATACGGCAACATTTTATTTTTACCCACTGTTAATGTTATCATTTCCATAATAAATGATAACCAGAACATTCAGTATGTATGAATAATTAACACAAGCATTGATGCATGCATTGAAAGGATATTATTCTTGCTTATTGCAATATTAAAATAAGAATGTTCTCAGAACTGTTGACAGAAAATTGTGTTTCACTAAAGAACTACACGCACAGAGGATGTGAAGACATCGCGCAATGAAAACCAAAAAGCAGATCTAGCAATACAATTCAACTTCACGACTATTAGGTACAATACATTTGATATACTTGCAGTAATATAATTATACTTACCATGGTTGCTAAGGGTGTCTAGTGATTTTGCAGATACACTCTTTTGTCCTCTGTCTACATAGTTCACAAATTTTCGATGTGGTGATATGACTGAATATTCCTGCTTACACTTCTGTTCATAACGGGACGTCCTTTTCTCCAGGTACAACACACGTTTGCGCAGGCGTGCCAGTCGAAACTTTATTTGACTCCAACTCATGTCGACATGAAATTTGTCTGACATCGACTTGCCATTGGCGAGGCTGAAATACAAATAAACCCCATTAGTAGTGAGCACGAACAGCTGCATCCCGTTTCATCCTAGTATAACTTACTAATCAGAAAATCGTATGAGCTATCAGATCGTCAAGCTTATGTAACTAACAACTTGCCACAAATGTTGATGCCTCGTTGCAGTAGGCACATTATTATCAGAGATCACAGCTACTAATTTCCTAATAACATTTCCATTGTATTACCGGATAACTGCCTCATTACAGTTTGCTTCATTCCCTCTTACAACATAAAGTTATCACTAGTTTCAAATAGCAATACATGTTTTACTGTTCCTTTCGATAACTTAAGAATCTGTACGATTCATGTCATCTAACCCGAGTAAATTTCATTAGTGATCCGAAATCAACATCACTAAATTTTCAGTGCAAATATATAGTGTACTTCCTGTAAAAGTCATCGACAGAAAAGTACCGCCATTATGTATGTCCAACTTTCTCATCAGTTACATTTGTGCAGCAGGAAAATGATACTTTCAAGTTCTGATATAATTTAAAACAAAAAATTAAATAAATTGGATACATGCTGTTTATCTATTATGTTAATTTCACTAAGTTATTGTTTGATTTCAATTTCTAAATAATAGTTTCAGGTAAATGCAAAGCTTAACTTTATAGCTATTGAATTAGACAAAGTTAAAGAAATTGCGTTGTATATATACAACTAACGGAATGAAACCGTATTTCTTCAAAATGAATGGGTCCATAATCGAAAGGGGAGTTCATATAGTTACTCAAAACATTTCAAAGCAAGGACTGAATCTAAAACACAATGCTTTCTATGCTACTTATACTGTCAAACACTTAATAGAAATGAAAACATATTACTGAAAAAGTATAAGACACTTTCACATACTCAAAATAGTACCCAGCGTTTACCACTAGAATTTGGTTACTTTTAGTCACTTGATTTCAGTAAACCATTAAAATGATGTAAATAATGTAAAGTAGGAGCCTAAATTCATAGAGATCGCTAAGTTCTTTCCATTGTGGAAACACTCGGGTTAAACTCATTCGCATTGTAATTACAAGGCCATAGTATTTGTTAGCGAAACATTCTGACTGAAAGAATTAGATTTCGATTCGAATATTAATAACTACAAACAGTTTAAAACAGAAGTAGTGCAGGATTTTAAAATTATCGAATTTAAAGAACCACAGAATGTAGAAAGATGCGACGTGCACAAAATATGCTACTAAATTACATAAATTTAATTAGGGTACCGGTACACCATGAAAGAAAATCAGTTGATACAAGAAATACTTCATGAAACAAATACCTTAAGTGATCTCGTGCACTCTTCTTCAGCAATTTTCTCTTGATGTCAACACGACGAAAAGCCAATTCGTGTTTCGGAACATGTGGTGCATCAGCCATCTCGGGAGCTGTATTCCGCGAATCCAAGGTAACAGTTGTCTCGGCTACAGCTACAGGTGGACTGGGTGAGAGATGAAGGGGGTCTTCTTTATATACCTACGGGGGCGATACTTGTTAACCCGAGAGGCCATAGTAGGGAAAGTATAAGAATAGATTTTTTAAAGTTTTCTTTGTAAAGCTGTATGTTTCCCCAAAATTGATGTGATGAATTTTAATCAAAATCACAATTTGTTAACAAATGGGAGGTACTCCTACAAAATGGAAGCATTAGGAATATCTAAAGCCACTGAGTAAATTAAGGTTTCAAATATTCTCAACATTTAGGAAAATGGAAATATTAGTTCTTGCAACAGAATAATAACCGACAGGATGAATTTTTCTTATAATTTGATATTTACCAACAACGTTACTTATAATTGAACACATGAAACCAAGAAACGAAATGTATATGTCAGTCCTATTAAGGCTTGAATTATAATTTACTGTTAATACTAAATCAAACTTATGTCGGAACTGAAACTATTTAAATGATAATTTTTTATTTTTTTTTTTTTTACAGGATTGTATTTCTACTCCACTACTTATTAAGGAATTAAACAACAGATACCACCACACAGTCTATTTGTTGGAGATTCTTCCTTTATTGCTATTTGTGCATAGTAAAAGTGTAAGAAATGATCATCTAGACCAGAAACTGCGTTGCAATCCATTTCTTATTGTTTAGAGATAAACTGCTCGCATAATATGCACAACGAACTCAAATAAGATATCCACACTGGTAGTAAACTTTATAGTAAGCTATTGGTGAGTGTATATATAGAAACTAGAAATATGCGAGTTGTAATTTAAAATAAAAATTGTTTATGGTTTCTTTCGACACTGGCTTTGCCGTTAGTTGCTTCCTTGATAAATTCTACTTTCATTTCTCGACTATAAAATAGCAGTGATGATATGGTATTTCCAGGATGGAAAAAATTATGAAGGGCTTAGGTTAGATTTGGGGTAAGGACATTCCATGTTACACAACATCGGTAATATACTATTATTAATCATTGAATGCAAATGGTTATGCTGATGGTTATTTCGATACATATCATCTTCCTACAGATTATACATATTTCTTCCTGAAATTCTTTCAGTTGTATGCTAAGGACAGGGTTTTAAATAAAATTGGTGATTCACTAAAACATTCCTCTCCATTCCCAGTACAATGTGCAGTAGTAATAGATTATTCGATGATATATCAATTACCCAGAACAACAAGATATTAGGATAACCAAATGTTGAAAATTGCTACCATGCATTTGACTTTGCAAGTAGATCATTAAGAAATCCAAGTGACATCATTTACAAACCACTATCCATCAGTTACACCCATGTTAAAATAAAAATATGTGTGAAACCTATGATATTCATCCAAATTTATACAACAGTTCTTCTATTGACTGATATTACCCTGGACAAAGATTTTATGTAATCTTCGCATGTAAATATAAATTGAGTATAGAAAAAAAAAAAATCTTGCAGATATTGAATTTTAATTTGAATATGATAAGATTTATTATTACTCTACATTCCAAACAGAACAACCAGCTGTACAAGTTTCTTCAATAATGTGCACAGGAGCATGAAATAACACAGTTATTAAATCTACTGTTACGGATTTAGTACCGGTATATCAATTAGGACTTAGACTAATCTCACATTTATTTTTGAATAATTTCTTGCTCTTAACTGATTCTGTCTAAATGAAATCAGTTAAATGTCAGGAGTAAGTGATAAAAACTCTTGATGATTGTCAAGTTTTATGCTTCTAGATATCCATTTCCAGTGAATATTTATTAAATAGAATTTAGAAGGTAGCTTTTGTTTGTTACTGATATGAATCAATTTTCCACAATGTTTAAGTTTTTCTTGTTTTTAACTAAACTAAGCTGATTTATCAATTAAGAAAATCTGTAATCATGTACCAAATTCATCTATAGACTTTAACATATATTTTGAACAATATCGGTAAACATTATGTGAAATGGGTGGTACTGATTTGATATTTTTTTTTGAAAAAAAAAAAAAAAAAGCATAACCTTACTACGGTATTATGATGCCTAGTGACTGATGCAGAGCACAATAATCACCTGATACACAGATTTGTGTTTGAGTGTCTGGGTTTATAAGTTGCTCTAAATTTTATCTGTAATGAGACAATTATCCATTAAGAATTTGTATATGGAAACCAATATGAGATAAAAGTATGCTCTTTTCTCTAAATGTCAGGCAATATCCATTTAAGATTCTTCTCTGTGTTCATGTAATGTAGTTGACAGAGTAGGGTACTTAACACTGTGTGTTAAAATATAAGTATCATAGTAAAATATTAAAAACATGTTAGTTATTATTAATCCATTCATGGAATATGTAAAGCTTACTGTTGCTATAAATATAACAGTATGGTGATTTTGAAATTCATAAAATGAATTATAGTTGAATGAAATGTTATTCAGTGACAAATGCCTCACATTGCTGATCTTAATATTTATTAAATGTTGTAATTAATGTGAGTGATATCACATGGGGCAACTAATGTCTGCTATACTTAAATCCAGTCAATTCAGATGATCAATATTTTAATCAGTAAATACACTTCTGTCGTTGGAAGTAGAATAAAAATTTATTATTACCTATATTGAAATATAGATCTGATGTAACATGGGATTTAGAAATAATTACAATGAAAGTAACTATGTTTTATAAATCAGTGGAGCTCTACACCATGGATCTGGTCAGAGATAAAGCAAAAAACAATCTTGTATTCAGCAGAGTGGTAATATATAATTCCCAAATAATACATATTTAAAGTTGCTGTTTTGGCAGTTGTGAAAGGGTAATTCTTGTACTAACATTATTGTCAATATAAATGCTGAAGTAAGTTAAATTGCTGTTAAGACTCAGTTATGAAATATAGTAATACCAAACACAGTACAACTATTTGAAACATAATGAGCAGTTTTTTTAATAGATCTGTTTATGGATGAACAAATAAATCTGGATGCTACAACAAACGTTTAGGGCAATTATTTTAACATAAAAGTTCCTAGTATGAATTAATGAATACAAACTCTTTCTTCAAACCTGTAATGTGGAAGATATATATGGCAGAAATTGGTCATATAGAAACCTGAGAGGAAGTAATGGTGGAGATGAGTAAGCAAAAGGTAACACAATAATTTGGATTAAGAAAGATAATTGTAAATAGTCAAGTATTTTATTGTAAAGACAAGTTTATATTTCATTTGATACTACAACTTCGGAGCACTCATGATGAATACACTCATATACAGCTTTGTGAATGGAAACACTGTAATCGGCTGGTATTATCATTTGTTTGAAATGATCTGAGTAGTTTGTAGCAGCACTGTTTCTCCTTCAGTCTGAAAACATTTTTCATTTTCAGAGGAGATACTAAGATGTGCCATGCTAGTCGATAGAGTGGAACAGTGTTCTTTCCATTTTCTTGTAGCCCCCTTTGATGAAGGTTTTTCACTGCTAATGCCTGCAACTAAGTAGATATCCTAGTTTCAACCAGAGCTGACAAAATATTTGACTGTAACATTGTTGCTGAATACACGGCATTCGAAATAAATATGCTTGATGAATCTGAAAAATCTAATATCTTTATAAAATACGGCAACATTTTATTTTTACCCACTGTTAATGTTATCATTTCCATAATAAATGATAACCAGAACATTCAGTATGTATGAATAATTAACACAAGCATTGATGCATGCATTGAAAGGATATTATTCTTGCTTATTGCAATATTAAAATAAGAATGTTCTCAGAACTGTTGACAGAAAATTGTGTTTCACTAAAGAACTACACGCACAGAGGATGTGAAGACATCGCGCAATGAAAACCAAAAAGCAGATCTAGCAATACAATTCAACTTCACGACTATTAGGTACAATACATTTGATATACTTGCAGTAATATAATTATACTTACCATGGTTGCTAAGGGTGTCTAGTGATTTTGCAGATACACTCTTTTGTCCTCTGTCTACATAGTTCACAAATTTTCGATGTGGTGATATGACTGAATATTCCTGCTTACACTTCTGTTCATAACGGGACGTCCTTTTCTCCAGGTACAACACACGTTTGCGCAGGCGTGCCAGTCGAAACTTTATTTGACTCCAACTCATGTCGACATGAAATTTGTCTGACATCGACTTGCCATTGGCGAGGCTGAAATACAAATAAACCCCATTAGTAGTGAGCACGAACAGCTGCATCCCGTTTCATCCTAGTATAACTTACTAATCAGAAAATCGTATGAGCTATCAGATCGTCAAGCTTATGTAACTAACAACTTGCCACAAATGTTGATGCCTCGTTGCAGTAGGCACATTATTATCAGAGATCACAGCTACTAATTTCCTAATAACATTTCCATTGTATTACCGGATAACTGCCTCATTACAGTTTGCTTCATTCCCTCTTACAACATAAAGTTATCACTAGTTTCAAATAGCAATACATGTTTTACTGTTCCTTTCGATAACTTAAGAATCTGTACGATTCATGTCATCTAACCCGAGTAAATTTCATTAGTGATCCGAAATCAACATCACTAAATTTTCAGTGCAAATATATAGTGTACTTCCTGTAAAAGTCATCGACAGAAAAGTACCGCCATTATGTATGTCCAACTTTCTCATCAGTTACATTTGTGCAGCAGGAAAATGATACTTTCAAGTTCTGATATAATTTAAAACAAAAAAATTAAATAAATTGGATACATGCTGTTTATCTATTATGTTAATTTCACTAAGTTATTGTTTGATTTCAATTTCTAAATAATAGTTTCAGGTAAATGCAAAGCTTAACTTTATAGCTATTGAATTAGACAAAGTTAAAGAAATTGCGTTGTATATATACAACTAACGGAATGAAACCGTATTTCTTCAAAATGAATGGGTCCATAATCGAAAGGGGAGTTCATATAGTTACTCAAAACATTTCAAAGCAAGGACTGAATCTAAAACACAATGCTTTCTATGCTACTTATACTGTCAAACACTTAATAGAAATGAAAACATATTACTGAAAAAGTATAAGACACTTTCACATACTCAAAATAGTACCCAGCGTTTACCACTAGAATTTGGTTACTTTTAGTCACTTGATTTCAGTAAACCATTAAAATGATGTAAATAATGTAAAGTAGGAGCCTAAATTCATAGAGATCGCTAAGTTCTTTCCATTGTGGAAACACTCGGGTTAAACTCATTCGCATTGTAATTACAAGGCCATAGTATTTGTTAGCGAAACATTCTGACTGAAAGAATTAGATTTCGATTCGAATATTAATAACTACAAACAGTTTAAAACAGAAGTAGTGCAGGATTTTAAAATTATCGAATTTAAAGAACCACAGAATGTAGAAAGATGCGACGTGCACAAAATATGCTACTAAATTACATAAATTTAATTAGGGTACCGGTACACCATGAAAGAAAATCAGTTGATACAAGAAATACTTCATGAAACAAATACCTTAAGTGATCTCGTGCACTCTTCTTCAGCAATTTTCTCTTGATGTCAACACGACGAAAAGCCAATTCGTGTTTCGGAACATGTGGTGCATCAGCCATCTCGGGAGCTGTATTCCGCGAATCCAAGGTAACAGTTGTCTCGGCTACAGCTACAGGTGGACTGGGTGAGAGATGAAGGGGGTCTTCTTTATATACCTACGGGGGCGATACTTGTTAACCCGAGAGGCCATAGTAGGGAAAGTATAAGAATAGATTTTTTAAAGTTTTCTTTGTAAAGCTGTATGTTTCCCCAAAATTGATGTGATGAATTTTAATCAAAATCACAATTTGTTAACAAATGGGAGGTACTCCTACAAAATGGAAGCATTAGGAATATCTAAAGCCACTGAGTAAATTAAGGTTTCAAATATTCTCAACATTTAGGAAAATGGAAATATTAGTTCTTGCAACAGAATAATAACCGACAGGATGAATTTTTCTTATAATTTGATATTTACCAACAACGTTACTTATAATTGAACACATGAAACCAAGAAACGAAATGTATATGTCAGTCCTATTAAGGCTTGAATTATAATTTACTGTTAATACTAAATCAAACTTATGTCGGAACTGAAACTATTTAAATGATAATTTTTTTTTTTACAGGATTGTATTTCTACTCCACTACTTATTAAGGAATTAAACAACAGATACCACCACACAGTCTATTTGTTGGAGATTCTTCCTTTATTGCTATTTGTGCATAGTAAAAGTGTAAGAAATGATCATCTAGACCAGAAACTGCGTTGCAATCCATTTCTTATTGTTTAGAGATAAACTGCTCGCATAATATGCACAACGAACTCAAATAAGATATCCACACTGGTAGTAAAGTAACTATCTCGAAACTTTATAGTAAGCTATTGGTGAGTGTATATATAGAAACTAGAAATATGCGAGTTGTAATTTAAAATAAAAATTGTTTATGGTTTCTTTCGACACTGGCTTTGCCGTTAGTTGCTTCCTTGATAAATTCTACTTTCATTTCTCGACTATAAAATAGCAGTGATGATATGGTATTTCCAGGATGGAAAAAATTATGAAGGGCTTAGGTTAGATTTGGGGTAAGGACATTCCATGTTACACAACATCGGTAATATACTATTATTAATCATTGAATGCAAATGGTTATGCTGATGGTTATTTCGATACATAT
This sequence comes from Vandiemenella viatica, assembly GCA_031002005.1. NCBI lineage: Eukaryota > Metazoa > Arthropoda > Insecta > Orthoptera > Morabidae > Vandiemenella > Vandiemenella viatica. The sequence goes on along the minus strand of JARYHS010008074.1, from coordinate 194,825,572 downwards.
CATCTTCCTACAGATTATACATATTTCTTCCTGAAATTCTTTCAGTTGTATGCTAAGGACAGGGTTTTAAATAAAATTGGTGATTCACTAAAACATTCCTCTCCATTCCCAGTACAATGTGCAGTAGTAATAGATTATTCGATGATATATCAATTACCCAGAACAACAAGATATTAGGATAACCAAATGTTGAAAATTGCTACCATGCATTTGACTTTGCAAGTAGATCATTAAGAAATCCAAGTGACATCATTTACAAACCACTATCCATCAGTTACCCATGTTAAAATAAAAATATGTGTGAAACCTATGATATTCATCCAAATTTATACAACAGTTCTTCTATTGACTGATATTACCCTGGACAAAGATTTTATGTAATCTTCGCATGTAAATATAAATTGAGTATAGAAAAAAAAAAAATCTTGCAGATATTGAATTTTAATTTGAATATGATAAGATTTATTATTACTCTACATTCCAAACAGAAAAACCAGCTGTACAAGTTTCTTCAATAATGTGCACAGGAGCATGAAATAACACAGTTATTAAATCTACTGTTACGGATTTAGTACCGGTATATCAATTAGGACTTAGACTAATCTCACATTTATTTTTGAATAATTTCTTGCTCTTAACTGATTCTGTCTAAATGAAATCAGTTAAATGTCAGGAGTAAGTGATAAAAACTCTTGATGATTGTCAAGTTTTATGCTTCTAGATATCCATTTCCAGTGAATATTTATTAAATAGAATTTAGAAGGTAGCTTTTGTTTGTTACTGATATGAATCAATTTTCCACAATGTTTAAGTTTTTCTTGTTTTTAACTAAACTAAGCTGATTTATCAATTAAGAAAATCTGTAATCATGTACCAAATTCATCTATAGACTTTAACATATATTTTGAACAATATCGGTAAACATTATGTGAAATGGGTGGTACTGATTTGATATTTTTTTTTTGAAAAAAAAAAAAAAAAAGCATAACCTTACTACGGTATTATGATGCCTAGTGACTGATGCAGAGCACAATAATCACCTGATACACAGATTTGTGTTTGAGTGTCTGGGTTTATAAGTTGCTCTAAATTTTATCTGTAATGAGACAATTATCCATTAAGAATTTGTATATGGAAACCAATATGAGATAAAAGTATGCTCTTTTCTCTAAATGTCAGGCAATATCCATTTAAGATTCTTCTCTGTGTTCATGTAATGTAGTTGACAGAGTAGGGTACTTAACACTGTGTGTTAAAATATAAGTATCATAGTAAAATATTAAAAACATGTTAGTTATTATTAATCCATTCATGGAATATGTAAAGCTTACTGTTGCTATAGAATATAACAGTATGGTGATTTTGAAATTCATAAAATGAATTATAGTTTGAATGAAATGTTATTCAGTGACAAATGCCTCACATTGCTGATCTTAATATTTATTAAATGTTTTAATTAATGTGAGTGATATCACATGGGGCAACTAATGTCTGCTATACTTAAATCCAGTCAATTCAGATGATCAATATTTTAATCAGTAAATACACTTCTGTCGTTGGAAGTAGAATAAAAATTTATTATTACCTATATTGAAATATAGATCTGATGTAACATGGGATTTAGAAATAATTACAATGAAAGTAACTATGTTTTATAAATCAGTGGAGCTCTACACCATGGATCTGGTCAGAGATAAAGCAAAAAACAATCTTGTATTCAGCAGAGTGGTAATATATAATTCCCAAATAATACATATTTAAAGTTGCTGTTTTGGCAGTTGTGAAAGGGTAATTCTTGTACTAACATTATTGTCAATATAAATGCTGAAGTAAGTTAAATTGCTGTTAAGACTCAGTTATGAAATATAGTAATACCAAACACAGTACAACTATTTGAAACATAATGAGCAGTTTTTTTAATAGATCTGTTTATGGATGAACAAATAAATCTGGATGCTACAACAAACGTTTAGGGCAATTATTTTAACATAAAAGTTCCTAGTATGAATTAATGAATACAAACTCTTTCTTCAAACCTGTAATGTGGAAGATATATATGGCAGAAATTGGTCATATAGAAACCTGAGAGGAAGTAATGGTGGAGATGAGTAAGCAAAAGGTAACACAATAATTTGGATTAAGAAAGATAATTGTAAATAGTCAAGTATTTTATTGTAAAGACAAGTTTATATTTCATTTGATACTACAACTTCGGAGCACTCATGATGAATACACTCATATACAGCTTTGTGAATGGAAACACTGTAATCGGCTGGTATTATCATTTGTTTGAAATGATCTGAGTAGTTTGTAGCAGCACTGTTTCTCCTTCAGTCTGAAAACATTTTTCATTTTCAGAGGAGATACTAAGATGTGCCATGCTAGTCGATAGAGTGGAACAGTGTTCTTTCCATTTTCTTGTAGCCCCCTTTGATGAAGGTTTTTCACTGCTAATGCCTGCAACTAAGTAGATATCCTAGTTTCAACCAGAGCTGACAAAATATTTGACTGTAACATTGTTGCTGAATACACGGCATTCGAAATAAATATGCTTGATGAATCTGAAAAATCTAATATCTTTATAAAATACGGCAACATTTTATTTTTACCCACTGTTAATGTTATCATTTCCATAATAAATGATAACCAGAACATTCAGTATGTATGAATAATTAACACAAGCATTGATGCATGCATTGAAAGGATATTATTCTTGCTTATTGCAATATTAAAATAAGAATGTTTCAGAAACTGTTGACAGAAAATTGTGTTTCACTAAAGAAACTACACGCACAGAGGATGTGAAGACATCGCGCAATGAAAACCAAAAAGCAGATCTAGCAATACAATTCAACTTCACGACTATTAGGTACAATACATTTGATATACTTGCAGTAATATAATTATACTTACCATGGTTGCTAAGGGTGTCTAGTGATTTTGCAGATACACTCTTTTGTCCTCTGTCTACATAGTTCACAAATTTTCGATGTGGTGATATGACTGAATATTCCTGCTTACACTTCTGTTCATAACGGGACGTCCTTTTCTCCAGGTACAACACACGTTTGCGCAGGCGTGCCAGTCGAAACTTTATTTGACTCCAACTCATGTCGACATGAAATTTGTCTGACATCGACTTGCCATTGGCGAGGCTGAAATACAAATAAACCCCATTAGTAGTGAGCACGAACAGCTGCATCCCGTTTCATCCTAGTATAACTTACTAATCAGAAAATCGTATGAGCTATCAGATCGTCAAGCTTATGTAACTAACAACTTGCCACAAATGTTGATGCCTCGTTGCAGTAGGCACATTATTATCAGAGATCACAGCTACTAATTTCCTAATAACATTTCCATTGTATTACCGGATAACTGCCTCATTACAGTTTGCTTCATTCCCTCTTAAACATAAAGTTATCACTAGTTTCAAATAGCAATACATGTTTTACTGTTCCTTAAGAATCTGTACGATTCATGTCATCTAACCCGAGTAAATTTCATTAGTGATCCGAAATCAACATCACTAAATTTTCAGTGCAAATATATAGTGTACTTCCTGTAAAAGTCATCGACAGAAAAGTACCGCCATTATGTATGTCCAACTTTCTCATCAGTTACATTTGTGCAGCAGGAAAATGATACTTTCAAGTTCTGATATAATTTAAAACAAAAATTAAATAAATTGGATACATGCTGTTTATCTATTATGTTAATTTCACTAAGTTATTGTTTGATTTCAATTTCTAAATAATAGTTTCAGGTAAATGCAAAGCTTAACTTTATAGCTATTGAATTAGACAAAGTTAAAGAAATTGCGTTGTATATATACAACTAACGGAATGAAACCGTATTTCTTCAAAATGAATGGGTCCATAATCGAAAGGAGAGTTCATATAGTTACTCAAAACATTTCAAAGCAAGGACTGAATCTAAAACACAATGCTTTCTATGCTACTTATACTGTCAAACACTTAATAGAAATGAAAACATATTACTGAAAAAGTATAAGACACTTTCACATACTCAAAATAGTACCCAGCGTTTACCACTAGAATTTGGTTACTTTTAGTCACTTGATTTCAGTAAACCATTAAAATGTTGTAAATAATGTAAAGTAGGAGCCTAAATTCATAGAGATCGCTAAGTTCTTTCCATTGTGGAAACACTCGGATTAAACTCATTCGCATTGTAATTACAAGGCCATAGTATTTGTTAGCGAAACATTCTGACTGAAAGAATTAGATTTCGATTCGAATATTAATAACTACAAACAGTTTAAAACAGAAGTAGTGCAGGATTTTAAAATTATCGAATTTAAAGAACCACAGAATGTAGAAAGATGCGACGTGCACAAAATATGCTACTAAATTACATAAATTTAATTAGGGTACCGGTACACCATGAAAGAAAATCAGTTGATACAAGAAATACTTCATGAAACAAATACCTTAAGTGATCTCGTGCACTCTTCTTCAGCAATTTTCTCTTGATGTCAACACGACGAAAAGCCAATTCGTGTTTCGGAACATGTGGTGCATCAGCCATCTCGGGAGCTGTATTCCGCGAATCCAAGGTAACAGTTGTCTCGGCTACAGCTACAGGTGGACTGGGTGAGAGATTTTTTTTTTTTTTTTTTTTTTTTTTTTTTTTTTTATTGGGGGGAGCACCCAAAACCCGCTCCTCCAAGCATGGCGGCCTTCCTGTTAACTACTGCTCGCCTCTGCACATGCATTAAGTTAGTAATTCTATAGGTGATCACAGGAACGGGATTGTGATGTATTCCATGCGTCCAGGCGTCCGCCCGTTTACATGGGTCCATCGGATTAGATAGACAGAAACTTTTGAAAGAAGAGACAGGGCAGAGGGAAAAAAGTGCCAAGGTTTTACCCCTGGGAAAAAAACCTCTGCGATAGTTAGGTAGGGAATAAGAGCGGCTGGCTAAGATACTGCCAGTACCGCGACAGATTCTATGCTACAAGGTTGGATGTATGAAGGATTTGTTAGTTTTGTTAGGATATGGTATCATGCAATAACTACAGCTGGTCCACACACCGCCGCTGAGGTTGTCAGCTGGTGCCGCTCGCCGTCGCTGCCGTTGAGATGGTCCTGGAACATGCCGAATCGTTATATTAGTAACAGCTGTGTGCAACAGGTGTTGTACGTGTTGGTGAGACGTGATTCGCACCGCCAGGGCGCCAGAGCGCAACCGCCGCAACGCGCAGAGCCTCCCCCTCATCCCGGGAGTACACGGTAGGGTTTCGCCGGCGGCGACAGCCACAGTGCTGCTAGATGACCACCCCCGACTTGCCCGGGCTTTAGGACGATGACGGACACCACCGCCATGACCACCCCCGCCAGCACGTGTCATCGCCACCGGGTAAGGACAACCCCACCATGCTCATTCCAGGAAATATTGGAGCAGGATGCATCGCGCTAGCCTGCCACGACAGCCGTCACCCCCGCGGTGTTTACCACGCCGGATACTGTACTAATGCTGTTTGTGGATTGATTTCTTGTTATATGTGGCTGCCTTCTACACCTGCGATCGCACTGTAACCACTTTCCTTAGCCCAGTGATCACTTTGCAGGTAGGTTTAGGGAATGGGACCCTAACCCCAGGTGGCCCTTGATGCAGTCGGCAGATTTCTTACTTGTTTATGCATTAGTTTTTTCCTATCTGTTGAGCAATATTTTCGGCCGTGGGTGTTTAAAATCTGTGGTTGTGATCGTAACTGCCTATAGTGCGTATCAAAGGATTTCGCGACATTTGGGATTTCCCGTACATGTTTATGGCAAGCTTCTTAATTACTTGCTGTATTGGCTCGAGTCGGAAATCTCGGTGTAAGTCGGTTGTTCGTGTTCCCCGAGGAGCATTTGCTATGATCCTGAGTACTTTGTTTTGAATTAATTGCAGTCTCCTAATGTGAGACTTAGCGGCGTACCCCCAGACCGGGGCTGCATACGTCATGAGTGGCCGAATGAGTGCTAAGTACATTGTTCGGGCATTACCTCGGTGTAGTGTGCTTTGTCTGTTTAGCATTGGGTATAGCTGTTTGAGTCTAATGTTTGCTTTATTAACCATGTGTTCTATATGGAGCTTCCATGTTAGCTTCGCGTCAAATTTGACTCCAAGATATTTAACTTCGTTCCGGAAATGTATTTGTTGATTGTGTAGTGTTAGCGGTCGACAGTGTTCGTGAATGCGTTTTTGCTTAGGTCTTCGTGTAAATAGGAGTGCCCTCGCATTTAGCTACGTTGACTTTAATTCGCCATCGTGTGAGCCAAGGTTCGACTACGTTAAGCGCGTGCTGTAATCTACTGTTTATATGAGATGGTTGCTGTGACTGTGCAAGATAGGCGGTATCGTCAGCATAAATAGCTTGCATCGTTTTGACTGTGGTCGGAGCTTTATTGACGTATTCTGTGAAGAGCGGAGGGCCTATTAAAACTTCCTTGAGGCACTCCCGCTTGTATCTCCTGAGGTGTGGAGTTTCTTGTTGTCAACGCAGACGTGGAACGTTCGGTTACTGAGGTAAGAGTGTATTAGGCGCACCAGTCCGTCCGGGAATCCGTCGTCACTGAGTCTACGAATGAGGCCGTTGTGCCCAAGAGACCGATCGAACGCCTTCCTCAATGTCCAGGAACACAGCCCCGGTAGACGCAGGACAGGTTATACCCCCTTGTTACGTGCTCAACAACACGCATTAATTGTTGTGTTGTGGAGTGGTGCTTTCTGAAGCCGAATTGCTCCGGCTTCAGAATGTTGTTGTCCTTAATGTGTTGTGTAAGGCGTCTGAGTATGACTTTTCAACAACTTTGCTAAGGAGTTCAATAAGCTAATCGGCCGGTAGTTGTTGGGTGAAGATGGATCTTTCCCCGGCTTTCTGAACATTAGCACTTTGGCCTCCTTCCATCGGTCGGGGAAATAGTGGTTGTGTAAGATGGCATTCGCGATGTCTGTAAGGTACTCTATCGCTTTCCCCGTGAGCTGTTTAAGAACACGGTTCTGAATACCATCCGGACCAGGTGCTTTGTTAGCGTCCGAGTGCTGAATAGCCCATGAGATTTCGTCGGAAGTTGCCCTACGCGGATACTCGCGAACCGGTTGGGCTAACAGCTGTGTCACCATCTGGTCCGTTTCCAATGTAAACGCAGGATCGGAAGGATCTACGTTTGGTCGAAAAGATTCTGCTAGTGTTGTGCCATCAGCTCCGCCTTGCCCTCGGAAGAATAGACAAGTCCGTCCGGCCCCTGTAGGGTTGGGTGTATATGATGCGCTTCACGAGTGAAGTGACGAGCTAAAGACCACACGGAGCGGTCAGAGGTGTCGGTGTTCAACTCCGAGAGCAGACGCCCCCATTGTTGATTTTTGTACTCCTGGATTCTACGACTAATTATGTCTTTGAGTCTGTTGATATGCACTTTATAAATGGGACGCCTAGTACGTTGCCAGTATCTCCTGAGTCTATTCCTAGTTGTGATTAACCCCGTAATTGCTTCAGGTAGCGCCATTTGTCTCTGGTGTGGGGTTGATTCAGGGATGCTACTCGCCATAGCTTCCTGTATGGCAACAGTTAGAATTTCAACAGACTCGTTAATGCGTTGTTGGCTAATCTCGTGTCTGTCCGGTCATGCGACTATCTAACACCTCCTTGAACATAGCCCAGTTGGCGCGTCGATAGTTTAGCATCCGTCGCTTGTCAGTGTTCTGCGGTGTACCTTCAGTGTTAAGTATGAGTGGCAATGTGGTCTGACTCCAGATCGTTCACAACCCTGTAGGTCGTGTGTACGGGTTATACCCTTGAGGAGGGCTATATCTAACACGTCTGGATTTTGTTTCCGAACATGGGGGACAAACGTCGGTTCGTTTGGCCCTAGTATTAGATAATTGTGCTCTAGTGAATGTTCGTATAGTTTCCTGCCGTTGGAGTTTTGACGCTGCGAATTCCAACTACGATGTTTGGCATTTAGATCTCCAGCGACTATTACTCTAGGTGCGGTATTTAGCAGCCTACTGATATCACGCGTGCTAATATTATTGGGCCTGTTGTAGACTGCGATAAGATTAGTGTATGCTTCGTTAAACCGGATTTTCACGGCTGTGGCTTCGATCCTCTCTAGCTCGGGAAGCACTACGTTTGATTGCTCTATGTCCGTGTGTATAATCACGGCCGTGCCTCCACCCCGTGCGCCGTTCAGCCTGTCAGTACGATGCACACGGTATTGGTCTCATGTGGAATTTATCTTTTGCGCCCAGGTGTGTTTCGTTTATAAGAGCAATACGGAGACCGTGCCGCTCCATAACGCCGCCAATTCTGCTTTTTTGTTTTTCAGCCCGCGAGCGTTCCAGAAGAGGATACGCGTATTCAGAGGATTTGGGTTGTCAGGCATTGTTTGGTTTCTGAGCGGACAAGAGGCCAATCTGGATTACAGTCCAACTGCCCCTATCTGGGGGAGTGGTCTTGAACTGTAGCAGGGTAGCTTGGATTTTCTGGCTTTTAGGGATGTAGGGATTGCAGTCCATCTCCCCCCATTCTGGGGGAGTGTACAGGGATCTGCAGTGGGGTTAGTGGGAAGGATTGCCCTGCGGTCCATCTCCCCCCATATGGAGGAGTTTCCAGGGCGCTGCAGCAAGGTTAGTGTATAGGATCAGGGTTAGGATTACAGACCATCTCCCCCCATTCAGGGGAGTGTTCAGGATCTGCAGTGGGGTAAGTGGATAAGGTTTGGTCTGCAGGCCATCTCCCCCCATCTGGGGGAGTGTCCAGGTACTGCAGCAAGGTAATGTGTAGAGTAAGGATTACAGTCCATTTCCCCCCATGTCAGGGGAATTTCCAGGAGCTGTAGTAGGGGTCCTTAGGAGTTTAGACAGCAGCGGATTAGTGGTGTGAGACATTGCTGGTGCCTAGGACGGACATGAGGCAGTTCTGGAATACAGCCCATCTCCTCCATCTGAGGGAGTGGTTAGGAGCTGCAGTAGGGGCGCTAACGAATTTGGGGATGAGTGTCGCCAGGGAGAGGTCAACGGAGGGGAACATGGGTCGAAGGAGATCCTCCTATTGTTTTACGAATTGTTGCTAGAAAATCTGTTTGCGGGCTGGGTGTGTGTCTGCTCCCGCAGGGGTAGCTGGACCCTGTGGAGGTGTTGCGTTTGTTGCTGAGTTAGCTTGGGTCGGGGCAGACTCTACCGACTCCGCAGTGGACGGGCAGCCGGGTTGGCGCGGGCGGCTACGTCAGATCCCGCGGTGGGGCGCTCAACGACTCCTCGGGCGACGACAGCCGCCGGGCCGTCAGGAGCAAACCACCCCCAGCGTTCTCCGCCGCGCGCCCAGTCACCCCCTCAGCGGCCGTCGCCACCGGGCCATCGGGAGCAGCCACAGCGGCCGTTGCTTCCTCGGCGGGAGGGGGAGGGGTTGTCTGGCTCCCAGCGTTCCTCGTGCGTGTCCTGTTATTTCTAGTACGCTGGGATTTAGGTTGTGATGAGGCAGCTGAAGGCTGCGTCGTATGCTCTACAGTGCGTGCAGAGCCTGCTGTTTGGGGCTCTGCAACCTCTGTTGTGGTGGATGTGGTTTTGTGAGCCTTGGGGTGCGTTTGACGTTTCATTTTGAATGAGTTGCGCCGTGTTCGTGATCGCGTTCGAAGCCGCGGCACTGTAGGACACATTACTCCTAAGGTGGGCCGGGTTCTGGATCACTTTACGCTGGTTTTTTTGTGGACGCTTGTTGTGTCTGTGATTGTGACGCCCCTTTTGCATTCTTTGCATTTCGCCGGGCTAGTGCGAGTTTGTACTCGGGGCAGCTTCTGTAATTGCTTGGATGCCCTCCCCCACAATTAACGCATTTGCGTTCATCGGGCATCCTAGCTTTGCATGTATGTGTGGCATGATTGCCGGCACATTTACGACAGCGGGGTGCCGCAAAGCACCGGTCTGTGGCATGTCCATACCGCTGACATTTGTGACAGACCAGGGGTGTGTTGGGAGGCTCATACTTCTCCACTTTTATCACCATGTAGAGCAGGCGAGTGGCCCTTCTCAAACATAAGTGATCCGGCCGAGTCTTGCAACTCGACCAGATAGAGAGGCAGCGGAACCTTCGTGTAAGTTCCTCTCATTTGGCTGACCTTCTTGGCGGCCCAGCCGTCGCCAAGAAGCGCTTCCTTAACACTGTCGGGAGGGGTGGTAGGGTGTATTCCTCTGACTACATATAGCTGTGTCCTTTCGGTTTCCAGCCTAAAGGTGTGGTGTTCGATTTTCTCCTCTCCGAGGTACCTGAGGAGTTTCTTGTAGTCTTCGTTGGTGGACACATATAGTGCCGTGTACTGCCCTGCGAGCTTGGTGTGATACTGCACAGGGTTGTATTTCCAATGAAGAAGAGTTAATGCGACCGAGATCGCCATGGTTGCGAATCATGACGGGGGGGATACTCGATCGCGATGTTGTAGTGGCTGCCGGGGCAGTATTTTGTTCTGGGTTAGTTTCTGCAGGTGCCGCGGGAGTCGCTTTCGCGCTCTCGTCAGCTGCTGCTTGCTTGGGCTGACGGCCCTTTTTTGGCATCCTTGCCGGCCTAAATTCGAGAATTGGGGATTGCCCCTGTGGTACACTATCGTCGAGAAGACTGGTGTGCAGCGTGTAAGACACACTGATCCAAGGTAACAGTTGTCTCGGCTACAGCTACAGGTGGACTGGGTGAGAGATGAAGGGGGTCTTCTTTATATACCTACGGGGGCGATACTTGTTAACCCGAGAGGCCATAGTAGGGAAAGTATAAGAATAGATTTTTTAAAGTTTTCTTTGTAAAGCTGTATGTTTCCCCAAAATTGATGTGATGAATTTTAATCAAAATCACAATTTGTTAACAAATGGGAGGTACTCCTACAAAATGGAAGCATAAGGAATATCTAAAGCCACTGAGTAAATTAAGGTTTCAAATATTCTCAACATTTAGGAAAATGGAAATATTAGTTCTTGCAACAGAATAATAACCGACAGGATGAATTTTTCTTATAATTTGATATTTACCAACAACGTTACTTATAATTGAACACATGAAACCAAGAAACGAAATGTATATGTCAGTCCTATTAAGGCTTGAATTATAATTTACTGTTAATACTAAATCAAACTTATGTCGGAACTGAAACTATTTAAATGATAATTTTTTTTTTTTTTTTTGATTGTATTTCTACTCCACTACTTATTAAGGAATTAAACAACAGATACCACCACACAGTCTATTTGTTGGAGATTCTTCCTTTATTGCTATTTGTGCATAGTAAAAGTGTAAGAAATGATCATCTAGACCAGAAACTGCGTTGCAATCCATTTCTTATTGTTTAGAGATAAACTGCTCGCATAATATGCACAACGAACTCAAATAAGATATCCACACTGGTAGTAAACTTTATAGTAAGCTATTGGTGAGTGTATATATAGAAACTAGAAATATGCGAGTTGTAATTTAAAATAAAAATTGTTTATGGTTTCTTTCGACACTGGCTTTGCCGTTAGTTGCTTCCTTGATAAATTCTACTTTCATTTCTCGACTATAAAATAGCAGTGATGATATGGTATTTCCAGGATGGAAAAAATTATGAAGGGCTTAGGTTAGATTTGGGGTAAGGACATTCCATGTTACACAACATCGGTAATATACTATTATTAATCATTGAATGCAAATGGTTATGCTGATGGTTATTTCGATACATATCATCTTCCTACAGATTATACATATTTCTTCCTGAAATTCTTTCAGTTGTATGCTAAGGACAGGGTTTTAAATAAAATTGGTGATTCACTAAAACATTCCTCTCCATTCCCAGTACAATGTGCAGTAGTAATAGATTATTCGATGATATATCAATTACCCAGAACAACAAGATATTAGGATAACCAAATGTTGAAAATTGCTACCATGCATTTGACTTTGCAAGTAGATCATTAAGAAATCCAAGTGACATCATTTACAAACCACTATCCATCAGTTACACCCATGTTAAAATAAAAATATGTGTGAAACCTATGATATTCATCCAAATTTATACAACAGTTCTTCTATTGACTGATATTACCCTGGACAAAGATTTTATGTAATCTTCGCATGTAAATATAAATTGAGTATAGAAAAAAAAAAAAATCTTGCAGATATTGAATTTTAATTTGAATATGATAAGATTTATTATTACTCTACATTCCAAACAGAACAACCAGCTGTACAAGTTTCTTCAATAATGTGCACAGGAGCATGAAATAACACAGTTATTAAATCTACTGTTACGGATTTAGTACCGGTATCTCAATTAGGACTTAGACTAATCTCACATTTATTTTTGAATAATTTCTTGCTCTTAACTGATTCTGTCTAAATGAAATCAGTTAAATGTCAGGAGTAAGTGATAAAAACTCTTGATGATTGTCAAGTTTTATGCTTCTAGATATCCATTTCCAGTGAATATTTATTAAATAGAATTTAGAAGGTAGCTTTTGTTTGTTACTGATATGAATCAATTTTCCACAATGTTTAAGTTTTTCTTGTTTTTAACTAAACTAAGCTGATTTATCAATTAAGAAAATCTGTAATCATGTACCAAATTCATCTATAGACTTTAACATATATTTTGAACAATATCGGTAAACATTATGTGAAATGGGTGGTACTGATTTGATATTTTTTTTTTGAAAAAAAAAAAAAAAAGCATAACCTTACTACGGTATTATGATGCCTAGTGACTGATGCAGAGCACAATAATCACCTGATACACAGATTTGTGTTTGAGTGTCTGGGTTTATAAGTTGCTCTAAATTTTATCTGTAATGAGACAATTATCCATTAAGAATTTGTATATGGAAACCAATATGAGATAAAAGTATGCTCTTTCTCTAAATGTCAGGCAATATCCATTTAAGATTCTTCTCTGTGTTCATGTAATGTAGTTGACAGAGTAGGGTACTTAACACTGTGTGTTAAAATATAAGTATCATAGTAAAATATTAAAAACATGTTAGTTATTATTAATCCATTCATGGAATATGTAAAGCTTACTGTTGCTATAAATATAACAGTATGGTGATTTTGAAATTCATAAAATGAATTATAGTTGAATGAAATGTTATTCAGTGACAAATGCCTCACATTGCTGATCTTAATATTTATTAAATGTTGTAATTAATGTGAGTGATATCACATGGGGCAACTAATGTCTGCTATACTTAAATCCAGTCAATTCAGATGATCAATATTTTAATCAGTAAATACACTTCTGTCGTTGGAAGTAGAATAAAAATTTATTATTACCTATATTGAAATATAGATCTGATGTAACATGGGATTTAGAAATAATTACAATGAAAGTAACTATGTTTTATAAATCAGTGGAGCTCTACACCATGGATCTGGTCAGAGATAAAGCAAAAAACAATCTCATATTCAGCAGAGTGGTAATATATAATTCCCAAATAATACATATTTAAAGTTGCTGTTTTGGCAGTTGTGAAAGGGTAATTCTTGTACTAACATTATTGTCAATATAAATGCTGAAGTAAGTTAATTGCTGTTAAGACTCAGTTATGAAATATAGTAATGCCAAACACAGTACAACTATTTGAAACATAATGAGCAGTTTTTTTAATAGATCTGTTTATGGATGAACAAATAAATCTGGATGCTACAACAAAAGTTTAGGGCAATTATTTTAACATAAAAGTTCCTAGTATGAATTAATGAATACAAACTCTTTCTTCAAACCTGTAATGTGTAAGATATATGTGGCAGAAATTGGTCATATAGAAACCTGAGAGGAAGTAATGGTGGAGATGAGTAAGCAAAAGGTAACACAATAAATTGGATTAAGAAAGATAATTGTAAATAGTCAAGTATTTAATGTAAAGACAAGTTTATATTTCATTTGATACTACAACTTCAGAGTACTCATGATGAATACACTCATATACAGCTTTATGAATGGAAACACTGTAATCGGCTGGTATTATTATTTGTTTGAAATGATCTGTGTAGTTTGTAGCAGCACTGTTCCTCCTTCAGTCTGAAGACATTTTTCATTTTCAGAAGAGATACTAAGATGTGCCATGCTAGTCGATAGAGTGGAACAGTGTTCTTTCCATTTTCTTGTAGCCCCCTTTGATGAAGGTTTTTAACTGCTAATGCCTGCAACTAAGTAGATATCCTAGTTTCAACCAGAGCTGACAAAATATTTGACTGTAACATTGTTGCTGAATACACGGCATTCGAAATAAATATGCTTGATGAATCTGAAAAATCTAATTTCTTTATAAAATACGGCAACATTTTATTTTTACCCACTGTTAATGTTATCATTTCCATAATAAATGATAACCAGAACATTCAGTATGTATGAATAATTAACACAAGCATTGATGCATGCATTGAAAGGATATTATTCTTGCTTATTGCAATATTAAAATAAGAATGTTCTCAGAACTGTTGACAGAAAATTGTGTTTCACTAAAGAACTACACGCACAGAGGATGTGAAGACATCGCGCAATGAAAACCAAAAAGCAGATCTAGCAATACAATTCAACTTCACGACTATTAGGTACAATACATTTATATACTTGCAGTAATATAATTATACTTACCATGGTTGCTAAGGGTGTCTAGTGATTTTGCAGATACACTCTTTTGTCCTCTGTCTACATAGTTGACAAATTTTCGATGTGGTGATATGACTGAATATTCCTGCTTACACTTCTGTTCATAACGGGACGTCCTTTTCTCCAGGTACAACACACGTTTGCGCAGGCGTGCCAGTCGAAACTTTATTTGACTCCAACTCATGTCGACATGAAATTTGTCTGACATCGACTTGCCATTGGCGAGGCTGAAATACAAATAAACCCCATTAGTAGTGAGCACGAACAGCTGCATCCCGTTTCATCCTAGTATAACATACTAATCAGAAAATCGTATGAGCTATCAGATCCTCCATCTTATATAACTAACAAGTTGACATAAATGTGGATTTCTTGTTGCAGTAGGCTTTACAATGCGCCACCTCCTAGCCCAAGCATCTGTCTGCTGGAGGATGCCCTGTAGTCTTACCGGTGGCCACGGCCCTACTTCTGCTGCAAGTAACGTAGGCCGTGTCATCACCATATATGGCAGTCTGCACACGGTCTGCCGTGGGCACGTCAGCCGTGTACAGGGTGTACAGAACGGGGCCAAGCACTTACCCTTGAGGGACCCCTTCACGAATGCATCTTCTGCCTGACTTTATCCCGTCCACCTTGACATGGAAAGTGTGATCGAGAATGTAGGAGCGGATAAGCTTCACCAGTGGCCCTGGAAAGCCTTTCTGGTAGTTTCTGTAGTAATCCGGTGTGCCACATCGAATTAAAAGTGCGCGCTACGTCCAAGGACACCATAGCACAGTACTCTTTGTGCAGGAAGGCACGGGTTTCTGTTTCGTCGATTCGGATCACCTGCTGTGTGGTAGAGTGCCCGCTTCGGAAACCAAACTGGTGGTTTGGCAGAAGGTTGCTCTTCGTTATAAAGGTTTGCATCCTCTTTCAGGAGAAGCATCTCAAATACTTTACTGATCGATGGTAGAAGACTCATTGGTCGGTAGCTCTGAGGTAAACTAGGGTCTTTCCCGCTCTTGTGGATAGCGACTATTTCCGCATGCTTCCACCGTCGCGGGAAAACCCTTGTCCTCAAAATACGATTGAAGACTTCTGTCAGGAACGCGCAGGCCTCCGGTGGCAGATTCTTCAGACATCTGTTCCTAATTCCATGATGGCCCGGAACCTTGTTTGGCCGCAGCCTTGCAAGACAGCTGCCTGCCTTCTCTTGTGAGATAGGCTCTATTTACCTCATCGCCATCATCAGCCTGGAGGTACACGTGCAATCGGCGACGAGCGTCTCTCAGGTCCTGATCATCTACATTTGCTTCGGAGGGACGGAAGTTATGCTCGAAGCCATCGGCCAGAGCACTGGCTTTGCCTTCTGGGTGATAGACGGAACTGTTCACTCCATGCAGGGAGGGTATTCGCCACTTCCGATTTGTGAAGCTGCGAGTCTGGGTCCACATGGTCCCGTCGTCCGGCTTGAGTGCCGATACGCGGGCGTCCCACAGCCTATTCCTCTGTTGGTTCAGATCTGCTTTTAGCTCTCTCTGGAGACGATTTAGGAGCCTTCTGGTGTCATGGTTACGGGTCATCCACCACCCTTGGCTACCCTGTTTTAATGTTTGATGGCAGCCAGAAGATGAGGTGGCAGTTGAGGTGTTACGGGTCTCTTTCTGTGAAGAGGAGTGGAGGCCAATATGGCCTCTCCCACCACCTCCTCAAAAGCCCTAATTGCCGCGTCCACATCCTCCACTCTCTGGCCAGCCAGCGAGGAGGGTAATAGGTGCTTAAAACTTCTCCAATTGGTATTGCGGAGGTCGTGGGTTTCTGGGGGCGAGTCTTACCATTCTCCTACGTCCACTTCTACTATCACATGACAATGGTCGGATGATAGTCAGTTAGCGGTTTTCCCTGTAGCGAGACCGGTCATCCCCTTGGTGACCATTATATCTAAGACGTCCGGTCGACGTCCGCTCGGTGGGTAGTGAGCCGGCTCTTCGGGGCCCCACACACACATGTTGTGTGTGTTGGTCAGTCTCCTTAGCATAAAGCCGTCTTTGGTACGAATCCTGCTGTTCCAGTCGGGGTGCTTCGCGTTGAAGTCACCGCAAATCAGAACTTTGCCCTTGAGTGCTGCCAGCGCATTGAAATCCTCCGCCAAGAGGTTCCTGGTGGGAGGTCGGTAAACTGCCACTACCGTTAGCCCTCATCCAGCAGTGGAGACCTCCACCACGCCAACAGCCTCAATGAACTGCATATTGGGTGCCCTTATTTGGCAATGCGGGATTCCTCTCTTAATGTATATTGCTACGCCCCCCCCCCCCCGGTGGTTGGGGTGTCTCGACGATAGCAGCAATAATTTGCCACCGATGCTCGGTGTCTCTTGAGGTGTGTCTCGCTATCTGCGACTTGTTGCAGTTGCTTGGGTGTTGATATCTGCGACTTGGCGTGGTTGCTTGGGTGTCGTCTCTGTTTCCTCTGGTGGAGCAGGGGCACAGCAGCCGCCTTGTTGACCATTGCAGCTTGAGCAAAGGTTCGATTGTCAATGCGGCTGTTTGCCGCTTTGGGAACCATCTGGTTGCTCTTCTTCTGCTGTGGAGGCTTTTTCTGTTGCAAGGGTTTCTTTTACTGGGGGGGGTTATTCTGCTGAGGAGGAGGTTTCCCCTGATTTGCAGGAGGTTTTTCCTGCTGGGGGGGGGGCTGCTTCTGTTGAGAATGCTTCCCCTGGTTAGCAGGAGGCCTCCGTGTGTCAGCTCCAGGTTGGGGCTGGACCATCTGCTCGTCTCCTTTGTTTAGATTTTCATGGGACTAAGTGCCGCGCATGCGGTCGCGAGCCCTCTTGTAAGAAGGACAGCCCTTGTAGCTAGCTACATGGTTGCCAACACAGTTGCAGCATTTTGCGTTGGCTTTGTCCTTCTGGGCTGAGCAGCTGCTTGAGTCGTGTGCCTCTGCACACTTAACACAAAGAGGGCTCATTTTGCAGTGGCGTGCAACATGCCCATACGATTGGCAATAGAAACATTGCTGCGGCCCTGCGGACGAACGGAGTGTATTGGCTTTGACCCTGAGGTGGTTAATACTTTCCACCCGGAAAGAAACAGAGGCATCTCAGTATTGGTGCCGGGTCGCTTTAGCTGGGCTATAGTTTGCACATCGTAGCCCATTGTAATAAGCTCCTATTTTAGGTCAGTTGTGGGGAAGGACCTCGGTATACCAAGAAGCACCACCTTCAGGGTTTTCACGGCACCGGTGGGGAACGTGTAGTAGGGGGTCTTATTCTCGTCCAGCAGTTTCCTGACATTGCTGAAGTCCTCCACTGTTGTAAAGGTAAGTTTGATCCTATCACCCCCAGCCGTCTTGGCCTGGAACGGATCCTAAACGATGTTTTTGACCCAGTCGTGGAGTTTCTTGTAGCTTTCGGTGAACGCGTTGACCATGAGCGGAAGGTTTGCACTCCTGGTCTTGGGAGCAGCCGCCTCAGTCGCTTGAAGAGCGTCGGACCGATCGCTTGGTTCCGTTCGCTCTGTGGCCAGGAGGGCCTCATCAGCCTGGTAAGCGTCGAACTGATTGCTCAGTTCCATTTGCTCTGGGACCAAGGAGGGGGGGGGGGTTGCACCTGCGTCGTGCAGGCACAAACCCCTTGGCGTTAGGGCAGTACTCGTAGGCCTTGCCGGTTGATGCCGCTTGCTCCCGGGAGCTGGAAGCAGGCTTTCCGGCAACCGGTTTGGAAGCAGCGTTTTTTTTTCATAGATTCTCCACCGACGGCAGAGCAGGAGGAGGACTTCTTGGAAACGGCCTTGGAGGAAGAAAGGCGTACCATGGGAATCCTAATTTTGTGGCTACCGCGTGGGTGAGCTCTCGGCTGCTTTACTTTGCCAGCCTGGAGAGGATAGCTGCCCCTCTTCGTGCAACCACAGTTGTTGGGCGTTCCTTGTCGTCGCTAGGTTCACCCGCAGGTTGGTTGGCTGACGGTTTCGACGACGATAAATGAAGCTTCATTTCCAATTCAGCCAGTGATTTGACAGTGGATGGAGGTAGGGGTGTTGTAGCCAGAAGAGAGTTCGCGACTTCCGAGGAGTTTACATCGATCATATCGACTTGGGTTGAATCAGTCATTGTGTCAAAGTCCATGTCCATAGTGTCAGCTGGGATGAAAGCCTCAGGAGTGCCGCTTGGGTGATTCGTTATCACCGCAAGGTTTCCTCACCCAAAAACGGCCCTAATCTCGCGCACGCGGGTCACTGCACGGAGTGTAGGCCCTGGGACGGTAGTACCCTACGCCTCTGAGGGTATGGGAGGATGTCCCTCTATACCCGGGAGGTCAGTTTGCAAGAGGATTGCACTGCGCGGGTGACGTCTGACGACTTGCTTTTTTGTGAAAATTCCGCGCCGATTTTTTTTTTTTTTTTTTTTTTTTTTTTTTTTTTGTGTGTGTGTCGCAACCACAAGGGCTCTGTTTGTGCATGTCCCGCTACCGTGGTAGCTCTACTGCTAAGTGTCACTTGTATTGGATAGGTTGGTTTGGGGACTCTTTTTATTTGCGCTTTGAGGGGAAAACATGGCTATGGTCGTCTAGGACGACCTTATGTGAAAAACCCCTACAGTTTTCTTATGTATCATACCAGTTTATTCGGGCTGGTATATAATGCTTAATGGTACTCTGTGCGAGTGCCAGTGCCTTGGGATTGCTGTGCCAAGGGTATGGAGCCTGTTGTCTATGTCTCTGTAGTTTTCAATTCGGCGATAGAAGTTCTCGGTTTGGCGGAATATTTCTGTTCTGATTTTTTCAGTATCTGTCTCGTTGTGTATGTAGGCTGTTGAGGTGAATCTAGGCGTTCTTAGGATTGTCCTGAGGCACCGGTTCTGGAGTCGTTGTAGGTGTTGGTTGTTGTAGTTCGCCGCCGTTCCCCAGACCTGGCATCCATACAGAATGAAGGGGCGAATGATAGATTTGTATAGTCTGAGTTTTGTTGTCGTTGTAAGTTCAGTGCTGTTCAGTACTGGAAAAAGGTTTTGGATAATTGCCAAGCCCTGTCTTCGTCTCTCTAGGATGTGGTTGCGGAAGAGGAGCTTGGAATCAAGCGTTATACCGAGGTATTTAGTTTCCTTCTTCCATTCAATTTCTTGGCCCCTTATTTTTAGTTGTTTTGTGAGTACTGGCCTTCTTTTGGTGAAGAACACTGCTGAACATTTTGTTGCGTTGACTTTTATTTTGTTAATGCGGCACCATTTGTCGAAAAGGTTGAGGCCTCGTTGCATTCGGTTGATTGTCACTTCGGGTTTGCTACCTGTCGAGTATATTGTTGTGTCATCTGCAAACTGTGCGAATTTGATGAAGGGTGATGCTGGTGGATCGTTAACATAACAGTTGAACAGTACTGGAGCGATTGGAGACCCCTGGGGGATTCCCGCCGGGATGGAGTGCAATGCGGACCTTTGACCGTCAACGGATACATAGAATTTCCGGTTAGTGAGGTAGCTTCCGATTAACTGAATGTAGCAGTGGCGGATGGTCGTCTGTGTTCTTAGCTTGGTAATGAGGTTGGCGTGCCACACCTTATCGTACGCCTTTTCTATGTCTAAGAACACAGCGGCCGTCGAGTTTCTCATGTTAAATCCCCTTGTCACATCTTCAGTTAACCGGACAAGCTGGCTTGTGCTACCCACTCGGCTCTGGAAGCCGAATTGCTCAATGCGAATGGTTTTCTCCGCCTCTAGGCTGATGTTAATCCAGAAATCGGAACTGATATGGAGCCGTGTCCGTCTCGGAGACCACAGCGAGCCTGATAATGAGCCGTATCCTAACTGCTTAGTGACCAAGCGCCGAATGGCTACAAGTGGACTGGGTAAGAGATGAAGGGGGTCTTCTTTATATACAAACGGGGGCGATACTTGTTAACCCGAGATTCCATAGTAGGGAAAGTATAAGTATAGAATTTTTTAAATTTTATTCAGGTCCTAGATTAGTTCGATTAAACTGATCTCGGGCAGCCCAAATTGTATATGGTTAAACTAATATGTGAGAGGACTCAACCCAAATCTGTGAGTGTAAGATTTCTGTTTAAAACGAGGGCTGCAGATCTCAACCCAGGTGCGGAAGTAGTACCGTCACCCGCCTCAGTGACGCCTAGGGACAATAGACAGGCAGACTGTCGCCGGCCAAGGCCATAGTGTCGTCCTTTGGATTGTGTATCGGAGATATGAAGGCCAGCTCTCCCCCTCCCCATCAAAGACAGACACGCGGATAACGGGAGTCGCGAATCTGAGTGTGCTACGACATCACGCGAATTCTAGAAATCCTATCCCGCCAATGAAGCGTGGCCTCAGGGTTTTCATAACTTAAGTCAGGGGTTACTATTTCTGCCGCGGCATGTTTCTTCGCCGAGAGGAGGGAGTCCATCTTTCCCAAGAGCGCAGGAGACACTTCTGGCTTGGCAGCGATCTGTGACGGTTC
This sequence comes from Vandiemenella viatica, assembly GCA_031002005.1. Taxonomy (NCBI): domain Eukaryota; kingdom Metazoa; phylum Arthropoda; class Insecta; order Orthoptera; family Morabidae; genus Vandiemenella; species Vandiemenella viatica. Next base: position 194,804,508 of record JARYHS010008074.1, on the reverse strand, counting down.
GACCCGGCTGTGGTCGAAGAGTAACTGTCCTATGGTCACAGGATAGTGCTTCTCGTCTGGTCGCTGTATCGACATCGCACAGAGAGACAGGCTGTGCAACTACCAGTGACGCCATCTGCGAGAGGGTAATGTGTACACGCCAAGGCATGAATCATTGGGTTCTTTGAGACTGCAACAGACCCGTAAGCGACTTGAGACGGAGACCTCTGCTCGTCAAGCAGATCGAATTCTGAGCTTGCTGGAATCTTTTGTTGAACGTTGTGTGTTATGGAGGCCCTTTCAAATCACAAGTTCCATAATGTTTTCCTTAATTATCGGCGCCCGAGATTCATTTTCATGTTCATGTACTTATATTTTAATTACTGATATTTGTTATCGCTTCATATTGTGCATATTTGTCATCTTTTAATAATTTAACTTCATTAGATAATTCCCGAATCACATTAACGTAAATTCATTCAATTGTTTGCTTGGGTAAATCGGCTAATTATAATGTCTAGGCTTTGTGTTTGATATTGCATTAATTTATATATTAATATTAAATTTAAATATACCGGTGTAAAAGCCAAATGAGCAAAATAAAAAAATCAAATGTCAGTTTCCTTGCGATCTGGCATTTATGAGATTCTTGCCAACATAAAATAATTCTTTAAATAAATTAAATTTTATAAAATCCCCCCCCCCCTCATTATAGCACTCATTACAGTATGAAGTACACAAGATAATTTTCCACCAGATTAAACATGTAGAATAAAATGTCTAGAACACATAATTTTTTATTAAATACATGAAACTACTGGGGAGTATTAATTTTTTCTATAATATCAAAATGATTGTTTTTTTTGTGACTATAGGAAACAATTTTCTGTTTCATCTTACACAATTCCTTTAAAAAAATAATTAAACAGCCTTGATTCCGGAATTCTAATGTTTCTAGATGACAACAATTAATGTAACAACATTATATATGTGAGAACGTAAAACCTCTTTATTAGGAATGTGAAGATTAAAAACTGGATTAAACTTTCCATTCCACACTGTTATGTATACTTTATACATGTATCATGAAAATCCAATATGGCGAACTCCCCTCCCCCTCTTCTCCCTTCACTGACTCATACATGAAAGGCTCTATGATAAAGTGAAGCTCAGTGATGAACAGATTTTTAGGGATACTGTTAGACTCCTTTCAAAATTGTGTGTTCGTAAAAATGATTAATGAGAAATGTTGTGAAAAAGTAATTAAGTAAAATGTTGGGAATCTGAAATTCCACTACTCTGATGGAAATGTTAGTGAAGTTTTACTAACAAACGTGGATATGGGCACGGAGTACGTAAGAATATTAAACCTTTCTTTTGAGATATCAAACGAGTTCATACTGCATGCTGTTAAACCATTTGGGACGTTGATAGAGATAACAGATGAAAAATGGGGCGGAAACATTGGTTTTAAAAAACGCAAATGGCGTACGCTTAGTGAAGTTCGAAATCACAAGACACGTTCCATCATATATTAATGTATGTGGGTTACGTGCCTTGGCGATTTACGAGGACAAGCGTGAACTTGTTCGTTGTGTAGCTCCACGGAACATGTCCGAGCTAATTGCCCTCGTAAACAATCGGTAGTGCTGCCACTAACGTATGCTAGGCGCACAGTGGTGCAGACTCACCAGGAAGAAGACCAATCGCCGGCCTCGGTAGCGTAGGGGCTAGAGTGCTAGCTCCACGTGCCGAAGGCCGCCGGTTCGAATCCGGCCGCGGGCATGGATGTTAAGTGTTGTGTGTCTGTGTGAATGTCTTGTCCGTCCTGTGGCGTCCATACATTGGAAAAAAAATACACTTTGAGCTGGCTGTATGGCCTCCGTTGCCGAATGCCATTAAAAAAAAAAAAAAAAAAAAAAAAGAAGACCAATCTGAACTTCCGCAGCAGTTTCCTCCACTGCCGAAAGCGGAAAGTTTACGACCGATGACAGAAGCGATGCAGCAGGGAAACGAGAACAGACAACATAGTGCAACAACTCATTCCCAACAGCGCAATGAAACGCAAAGCAATAAGATGAACAAGTCTGATATTATGAATCACGATTATACAGCAACCCCACAAAACACAAATGTTGATGATCCACAAGATATTATGAATGAAGAAATACCAGTTAATCTAACCACAAATGTGGATTGTGAGGAAGAAGTAGATGGGAAAGGCGAACCGATAATCACGACGGACATACAGTCTTCAGCAGATGAGATGGAGTCGCAGCGCCCGGCATCAGTCAAGATCCAAAGAAAACATCGAGGGAGAAAGCGACCTGAGACAAATATAAAACAAACAAGAGACAGTTCAACCGAAACGGAAATATCAGAAAAAGTGAGAACTAGAGGCAAGAAATTAAAAAAGCAAGTAAGAGATAAGGGCCCTGTAACTCCTGCGTTAATATCACTTCCTGATCAACATAAGCTAACGGAGGGAGATACAGATAAAGCAATCAATAAATTCAAATGGCAAGAAGACCAACCGCAAGAAACGCAGACAGAGGACATGCATATAGAATGAAACAGCAGGTAAATGCTAGACAATTGTGATGTGCAAACAGTTTATTTGATAAAACTACTTCCAAGGAAACAGGGAGATGTGCGCCGATTGTACGATGCAAACGTACACACTGGCAACACTAAATATACACTCGATTATCAGCCCTCTTAAAGTGAAAATGTTGCAAGACTATGTTAGAGCCTCAAATCGTGACATTCTACTCTTGCAAGTAGTTACAAACGTAAACCTCGACAGTATCTCTGGTTACAATTCTATAAGCAACGTAGGTGGCGATATCATCCTCGGAACAGCGATATTAACCAAATTCGGTATTAAAGCATCAGAAGTAACAAGGTCCGAAGACGGAAGAACTTTAGCTTGCACGATAGCCAGTACTAGAATAATAAACGTATACGCTCCCTCAGGTAGTAATCAACGAGCCAAGAAGGCGGAATATTTAAAAAAAAAGTTTAACTTTACGCATGGGAACGAACACCCGACAAACTATTTTACCCGGGGCGCACATTGAGCTGCGTGGCGTAGTAGGGGCAGCGCAGAGCAGGGCACGGCAGCACGGAAACAGAAACTGTGTAGAGCAGTTTACCCGCGCATATTAGAGTGCAGTTTCGTGCGGCAGTGTACATGAAAGGAGCCTCCTCGAAGATTGCAATGTTAAGCGACCAAGCGAATAATAGCAATCAGACGTACCCTGGGCAACGTCAGAGAATGAATCGAAATGTCCTGACGGCTAATCCTTTCACACCAGAAACATTACTACCCAAGCCCTTTTCAGGGCCACAATTAACAATCATCTCTGTTAACATAGAAGGCATGTCACCAGCCAAGGAAGAACTGCTACAAGACCTATGCAGTCAATATCAGTGCCATATACTGTGCGTACAGGAAACACACAGAGGTTATGAAATGCGTAGACCAAAAATAAACGGAATGCATCTCGCTTTAGAAAGACCTCATAATCAATACGGAAGTGCAATCTTTGTACGACCAGATGTACAAGTAATGTCCACTGCATTCACGGAACAAAATGACATTGAAATTCTCACTCTAGAAATGACGAACTGTACCATTTCGTCTTTTTATAAACCACCTGGTGCTGTATTCACTGTCAACAAACCACATAATTTCCATAATAAAGTCATACAGATCGTGATTGGCGATTTCAACAGTCATAGCAATGTTTGGGGCTATGACCATGAAGATGAGAATGGGACTGCAGTACAAGAATGGGCTGAAATAAATCACCTCTCTCTAATCCATGATGCAAAACTACCTGCATCATTCAACAGTGGTCGGTGGAGGCGTGGTTTCAACCCTGACCTCATATTCAGTAGTAGCAGTATTAGCCACCAGTGCATTAAATCTGTCTGTTCCCCAATACCCAACTCACAGCATAGACCAATAATGTGTCAAATATATGCCGCAGTTAGACCACAGGAAGTTCCTTTCCGTAGAAGATACAACTTCAAAAAGGCAAATTGGTCTGAATTCTCAGAACTATTGGATTCCGAAGTTCTTTCAATAGAACCAACACCAGAATGCTATGACATCTTCACCACGGCTGTAAAGAGATGTTCCAGAATGTCTATCCCTCGTGGTTGTCGAACATCTTACATCCCCGGTCTCACATCAGAACAAGCTGCTCTACTTAAAGAATACAACAATTTATTTACAGAAGATCCTTTTGGTGAAGCAACAGTGGAAGCAGGAAACAAACTCATTTCCATTATTAAAGAGACAAAGCGGAATCAGTGGATTAAAACTGTTGAAGACTTAGATTTCGCAAGAGACAGCCATAAAGCATGGAGACTATTGAAGCATCTAAACAATGATCCAACTAAGACCAAAACTCATTATAATGTTACCGCCAACCAAATAGCACACCAACTGCTATTAAATGGCAAAGCTAATCACAAGTCCAAAATGCCCATACTGCATTAAGGCCAAGAGGAGAATAATGACCTCACAATACCATTCAGCATGGAAGAATTGGATAAGGCTATAAGAAATTGCAAAAATGGAAAATCAGCAGGCCTGGATGACATTAGGACAGAACAAATTAAGCACTTTGGTCTAACAACAAAGAAGTGGATGCTTCAGCTCTTTAACAACTGTATGAGTAAATGTCAAATTCCAAAGATATGGCGGAAGAGCCGAGTGATCGCCTTGCTTAAACCTGGCAAAGAAGGAAACAGTCCAAAGAATTTTAGACCTGTTGCACTTTTATGTCACCTCTACAAACTGCTTGAAAGAATGATCTTAAACCGGCTGTTGCCTGTAGTTGATCCTTTGCTTATTCCTGAACAAGCTGGATTCCGCCCGGGTAAAGATTGCACAGGACAACTACTAAACCTCACGCAGTTTATAGAAGATGGATTTGAAGCTCGTAAGGTAACAGGGGTGGTATTTGTTGATTTGTCAGCAGCGTATGACACCGTCAACCATCAGCTGCTACTAGTCAAGTTCTACAATCTGACCAGGAATTTTATTCTTAGTAAGTTCATTGCTACTGTTCTGCAGAACCGCAGATTCTTTGTTGACTTCCAAGGTCAGCGTAGCCGTTGGAGGCCACAGAAGAATGGTCTACCCCAAGGAAGTGTGCTAGCCCCATTATTGTTTAACATATATACCAATGATCAGCCTATACCATGCAAATGCAGGAGTTTCGTGCATGCTGATGATCTTGCTCTGGTCTCACAGAGCAAAGACTTTGAATCAGTGGAGAGCACCCTTACCAACGCTCTGGAAGATTTGTCAAGGTATTATAGCACGAACCAGCTTAAACCAAATCCTACGAAGACACAAGTATGTGCTTTTCATCTAAGGAATAAAGAAGCAAATCGTAGGTTAAAGGTAACATGGTCGGGGGTCGAACTAGAACACTGTGATACTCCAAAATATCTAGGAGTGACCCTTGACAGATCACTTACATTCAGGAAACATTGCATGAACTCCAAGCTGAAAGTTTCCAGTAGGAACAATCTCATAAGAAAACTGGCTGGATCGCAGTGGGGCAGCCAACCTGAAACAATTAGAACTTTTGCCTTAGCACTATGTTATTCGGCTGCAGAGTACGCCTGACCCGTATTGCACAGTTCAACCCATGCCAAACAAGTAGACATTGCACTTAATGACACGTGCAGAATCATAACAGGCTGCTTAAAATCAACTCCAGTCGAATGGCTCCACCGTCTCGCAGGAATAGCACCACCTTCTGTTCGAAGGGAAATAGCAGTGAACAAGGAAAGGAGGAAAGTGAACCATGAAAAATCTCATCCACTATATGGGTATATCCCTCACAGGCAAAGACTTAAGTCCAGGAAAAGTTTCCTAAGAATATCTCAGGAACTTACAACAACAACTGAAGAAGCCAGGTTACAACTATGGGAAGCTAAGGCTCCCCTTCCGCATGGCTGGGAAAGAGTGTCTGAATCTTTGCCACCTGGTTATGACAAGGGATGGTTGACATGGAAATCTTTGAATAGGCTGAGATCAGGAGTGTGCAGATCCAAAGTGAATTTAGCAAGATGGGGCTATACTGAGATCAGTGATATCAAGTGCGACTGCGGTGAGGACCAGACTGTCCAGCACATGCTCCAGTGTCAACTGTGTCCAGCATCCTGTTCGGCAGCTGAACTGTATGAGGCCTCAGAAAATGCACTGGAAGTGGCCAAGTTCTGGTCGATTATAATTTGATGATTGTAATTGTGTAACTGTATGTTTCTGATACGAAATAATAATTGTTGTATTGTGCGAGAAACCGACAAAAAAGTGTAACCAAAAACATGTTGATGCAAAAACTCGATTTTTGATTTCTGAATCAGACTGGGATGCCGAGCTTGGAAAATTGTTATTACTTTAACAGAAGCTGAGTTAGATAAAACTATGCAAAAGTGAGTATATGAAAAGAAGAAACTCTCATCTGGCTTTTACTGTGACAAGATAATTCTCAAAAGATTATTTCCGGATTACTCAAGCGGGGATTCATGGCATAATCTAACCTGTTATTTTCTCGACAACGCCCAAATACTTATTAGAGCTGAACAAAATCTCACAGTGATTTCGTGGTTATTTAATTGTTTAGCGTTTATAAGAATCGTAGGTTTTTCGTTGACTTTCAAGGACAGCGCAGTCGATGGAGGGTACGCGGTGTCATAACGGTAGCGAAAATATTTTAGATCTGCTGGTTACCAACAGGCCAGAATTATTCACCGAAATTTCAACGACCACAGGTATAAGCGATCACAAAGCGGTAATTGCAACTATCAGACTAATAACCGAACGAAAAAGGAGAAAAGGGCGGATTGTAAACAAATTCAGTAAGGCCTCTAAGGAGTGTTTTAGAACCTACCTGAGGAATAATTACCATAACTTCAAGTCAAAAAAGGACACCGTTGAAGAGATTTGGCATCGATTTATACGAATAGTCAGGGAAGGTATGGATATACATATACCGAAGCGGATAATAAATGGGGAGGATGATCAACCGTGGTACACATGCGAAGTCAAAAGATTACTCAAAAAACAAAGGAGGATACACGCACGCTCAAGAAGGAAGGGGTGTCGCAGCGATTTAGAGACCTTAGCTGAGTTAAGAGGACGTATTAAGAATGTAATGCGTGAGGCCTTCAACGATTTTCATTTCAACTTTCTAAGAGTCTCACAGAAAACCCAAAGAAATTTTGGTCGTATGTACGAAAAGTCAATTGTACCAATAGCAATATTCCAGCACTAATTCGTGAAGGTTCCGAGGTTAATGAAAGCCGCGATAAAGCTAACGTACTAAATACTGTATTCAAAAATTCATTTACTGATGAAAATAATGATAGTGTTCCCGTTTTCCCACGCCGTGTCGAGTTGGTGATGGAATCATTACGAATAGATACTGCAGGTATCATAAAGCAATTAGAGCTCCTGAAGTGGGGGAAAGCACCGGGCCCAGATGGAATTCCAGTAAGAATATTTTCAGAATAGGCGGCGGAAATCGGCCCATTTCTGTCTGATATATTCAGTAAATCATTAGAAGAGCGAAAAGTACCTACAGACTGGAAAATCGCGCAAGTAACTCCGATTTTCAAGAAAGGTGATCGAAGTGATCCTGGAAACTATCGTCCAATATCTTTAACATCTGTTTGTAGTAGAGTTATGGAGCATATTATATGCTCGAACATTATGAAATTTCAAGACGATAATAATTTGCTTACAACAAATCAACACGGATTTCGGAAGAAAAGATCATGTGAAACACAGCTGGCCCTATTTACACACGACGTAATGAAAGTTATTGATGCAGGTTCACAAGTAGATGCCATTTTTTTAGATTTTCAGAAAGCCTTTGTCTCTGTGCCACACAACCGCCTTTTAGCGAAGCTACGAGCGTACGGTATATTGGATCAGCTTTGTGAATGGATAAAGGATTTTCTAACTGGTCTGTCGCAGTATGTCGTCGTTGAAGGAGAAAGTTCTTCTAATATAGATGTTACATCGGGGGTACCTCAAGGAAGTGTAATAGGACCACTTCTTTTCTTAATTTTCATAAATGATCTCGGAGACAAAGAGAAAAGCCTTTTAGATTGTTTGCTGATGATGCGGTTATTTATAGGGAAGTAAGGAATTTGGCCGATTGCTTAGAAATTCAGCGTGATCTGGATATTATTTTGGCATGGTGAGCTGAGTGGCAACTTACGCTAAATTGTAAAAAGTGCAAGACAATGAGCATAATTAACAAAAAGAATCCAATTGTTCAGAAATACGAGTTAAACAATTCAGTTATTGATATGGTCGATTCTATGAAATATTTGGGATTAACAGTACAAAGGAACATGAAATGGGACTTACACATTAATTCGTTAGTAGGTAGAGCTAATTCTATGCTGCGATTCATAGGTCGAATATTGAAAATTTGTAATGAACAAACAAAGGAGATAGCGTACAAATCTCTTGTGCGTCCACATTTGGACTATTGTTTTGCCATTTGGGATACGTTTCGTAAGGGGTTGATCGAAAGTATAGAGAAAGTACAGAGAAGAGCCGCTCGATTCATGACCGCTTGCTACAGTCCTTATGAAAGCGTCACAGAACTGATTAGTATACTAGGCTGGGAGTCTCTGGTAGATAGACGACGCACGTTTCGATTAAACTTATTGGTAAACATGTGTACTCCTACTTTCACTCACGAGTGTAGTGAAATACTTCTTCCACCAACCTATTTGAGCCGGAATGACAGGAAAGATAAGATTAGAGAAATAAGGTGGCGCAATGATTGTTATATGAATTCTTTTTTCCTTCGTACCATTAGGGATTGGAATGCACAACAAAGAGATTAGCTCTGGTGCTGAGCACCCTCTGCCACCCACAATTTTGAGAATTGCAGAGTATATATGTAGATGTAGATGAAAAGAATAGTCTACCTCAAGGTAGTGTACTGGCCCCAATCCTTTTCAACATTTATACAAACGATCAACCATTACATCCAGCTACCAGGAGCTTCGTGTACGCTGATGACATAGCTCTAGCCTCACAGAGCACAAAGCTTGAAGTTGTAGAAAGAAATTTGTCTGCTGCTCTTGAAGGCCTATCATGCTATTATAGGGAAAACCACTTAAGACCTAACCCTCACTCAAATCCAGGAAAAGTTTTCTGAGAACATCACGGTAACTAATTGGGTCACCTGAAAGGGCAAGAGTACAGTTATGGAAAATGAAGGTTCCTAACATCTCAGGACCACTGACAGTTGCAGAGCGCTTGCCACCTGGTCATGCAGAGGACTGTAACGTCTGGCGGTCCTTAAATCGATTGCGAACAGGAGTGGGCAAGTCCAAGGAAAATCTAGTCAGATTGGGTTATACTGTTGCTACAAATATTAAGTGCGAATGTGGTGAAGACCAAACTATGAATCATATGCTCGAGTGCCCTATGTGTCCATCATCCTGCAACAATGAAGACTTGTTTCAAGCAACACACAATGCAATTGAGGTTGCGAAGTACTGGGGTAAGTGTGTTTAAGGTTGTTGATTTGCACAATGTATTTAACTGTGTATTTTGATGTTTGTGATACGAGAATAATTTATAAGAATGTATTTCTCTTTAATTTCATATTATATTTTTTTAAGAAATCTACATAACAGAACGTAAGAAACACTTGAAACTAAGAAAGCAGTGTTCAACAAATTATTCAGGAAATTGTATTCACAAGAAAACTAAAAAAAAAAAAGTTTCTTGGGGACACTATTGAAAGATGTAGAACAAATAATAAGAAAGCAAATAATGTAATAATAGAATATATATCAATCATTTTTAAAAAGTTTTATTAAAAATGAATGCAAAAAGAGAAAATAAAAGTGAAAATTGTTAGTGGATAATTTATGATAAATAAATGCTGAATTTACTCCCCACTTATTCGGCTCATTGTCCAAATTTCTTGTTAAAATTTAATTTTTATGTATCTACTAGCTGGTACCCACTACTTCGTTAGTGATTGTACAGATTTCATATTGACAGCTAAAGACATCTAACCACCATAGTGCACGATGGGAGACTCGGTACTATTACCACACACAAATACCAGTCTTCTGCGCTATGTAGATCCGGCAGCAAAGAAAAATTTACGGATACACACAAGTCTTTGGATGAACTACGAAAATATTCATGATCGACCAATTTCAAACACCATATCTCACACACTCCCACAGTTACCAAATTTCGGCCAACGTTGTGATCGATGGGAGAGACTGTGTTACTACCACACACAAACGCCGGTGTGCGATTGATAGTTTTCACTTAAAAGTGATACACCGTGGCACATGCGTCTTTGGCAGAAATATGAAATTGCCGCAGGTCGACCATTTTCATCCCCCATATCTTCCACACCCCCATAGCTACAGACATCTAACATCCATAGTGCACGACAACAGACACGATTCTACTACCACACATAAAAACCAATGCGCTATGCTATGTAGTCGTGGCAGAAAAGTGAAATCTGCGGAGACACATGCCTTTCGTCGAAATACGAAAATATCCTTGGTCGGCCACTTACAACCACCATATCTCCCACACAACCACAGTTTCTGAAATACGGCCGCTGTTGTGATCGAAACGTGACTCTGTGTTACTACCACACACAAACACCAGAGATCTGTGATCGATAGTTTTCGCTGAAAAGTGATACACCATGACACTTTTGTCTTTGGCCGAAGTATGAAATTATCACAGGTCGACCACTTTCAACCCCCAAATCTCCCACACTCCCATAGCTACCTACATCTAACAACCATAGGGCACTACATGAGATACGATGCTACTACCAAACACAAACACCAATGCTCTATGCTATGTAGTTGTGGCAGAAAAGTGACATATGCCGAGACAGTCGAAATACGAAAATATCCTTGGTCGGCCACTTACAACCACCATATCTACCACAGTACCACAGTTTCTGAAATTCGGCCGCTGTTGTGATCGAAAGGTGACTCTGTGCTACTACTACACACAAATGCCAGTTATTTGTGATCTATAGTTTTCGCTGAAAAGTGATACACCATGACACTTTTGTCTTTGGCAGAAGTATGAAATTGCCACAGGTCGACCACTTTCAACCCCCATTTCTCCCACACTCCCATAGCTACCGACATCTAACAACCATAGTGCACTACATGAGATACGATGCTACTACCAAACACAAACACCAATGCTCTATGCTATCTAGTTGTGGCAGAAAAGTGACATATGCCGAGACAGTCGAAATACGAAAATATCCTTGGTCGGCCACTTACAACCACCATATCTACCACAGTACCACAGTTTCTGAAATTCGGCCGCTGTTGTGATCGAAAGGTGACTCTGTGCTACTACTACACACAAACGCCAGTTATCTGTGATCTATAGTTTTCGCTGAAAAGTGATACACCATGACACTTTTGTCTTTGGCAGAAGTATGAAATTGCCACAGGTCGACCACTTTCAACCCCCATTTCTCCCACACTCCCATAGCTACCTACATCTAACAACCATAGTGCACTACATGACATACGATGCTACTACCAAACACAAACACCAATGCTCTATGCTATGTAGTTGTGGCAGAAAAGTGACATATGCGGAGACAGTCGAAATACGAAAGTATCCTTGGTCGGCCAATTACAACCACCATATCTACCACAGTACCACAGTTTCTGAAATTCGGCCGCTGTTGTGATCGAAAGGTGACTCTGTGCTACTACTACACACAAACTCCAGTTATCTGTGTATCTATGGTTTTCGCTGAAAAGTGATACACCATGACACTTTTGTCTTTGGCAGAAGTATGAAATTGCCACAGGTCGATCACTTTCAACCCCCAAATCTCCCACACTCCCATAGCTACCGACATCTAACAACCATAGTGCACGACAGGATAGACGATTCTACTACCACACACAAACACCAAAGGTCTATGTTATGTAGTTGTGGCAGGAATGAGAAGTATACGGAGATACGAATTTTTGGTTGAAATATGAAAACGCCCTGCACTGACCAATTTTAATCATTATATCTCCCACATCCCCACAGCTATCGGCATTCGGCCAACGTTGTTCACGACAGGAAACTCCATGCTACTTCCACCCACAAACATCACTGATCTGTGCTAGGTAGTGGTGGCTGAAAAGTGAAATATAGGAAAAAAAAACGTCTATTTTTATTTATATATAAGATTATGACTGATATTGTGAATCGTAGGTTGGTTTAATCAATTTTTCTTATTCCATAGTTGAAAATGATAATAAGTAAAGCAAGATTAAAAATAACGCATGAAGTGTTACGGTAAAAACCGGCACGAGTGAGCTGCGTGGCACAGTTTCTGTGTCGTGATCACAACGTGGCACAGTGAACGTGCGACTCAGTACTGTGCTGCCCTGCCCTGCATCTCAATACGCGCTATTCCTTCCCAAAAGATAGTAACACAGAAACTGTGCTGCGCCGCCTGCGTCAACTGCGCGTCAATGTGCGCCCGGCCTTAGGAGGAGACTTCAAACTGCATCTTCCATCAGATAGATCAGACACCCAACAAGAGCATCGAATTGGAATATATCATCAACAATCTCAAATTACTAGACACATGGGAAGTAATAAACGGAGATACTACAGGTTTCACATACACGACTGGGAAATCTGCATCACGATTAGACCGTATATACATCAGTCACGAACTGAAGATCTGAAGAGTGAACTACAAACAACAGAACGGTAGCCAGTCGAAATCTGAGACCATGTTGCTTACCAGTGCAAAATGAACCTAGCTAAACAAAATATATACACTGGGAGGGGATACTGGAAACTAAATATATCTATTCTATAGCATCAACAGCTACAACAGAACTTCGCAGATACATGGCAACAATGCTATAACCAAACACGGAGATTTCAGTCAACTATAGAGTGGCGGATAAATTTGGCGAAACCCAAGATCCAACGGATGTTTAAGACCTATAGCACCGAATTAAAAAAAAGTGGCAACAGCAAAAAGAAGAATATTACTATATTTGCTTACGAGAGTTATATAAAATGGTGGAAACAGAAAGAGATTAAGAAAATCAAGGCAAAAATAATAGCAATGAAGAGGAGACAACTCGAAGGAATCAAAATCAGAAGCAGAGTACATGACATCTTATCCTCTGAAGATTCTTCAATCCATCATCGAGTGCAAGAAAAACGCAGAGCGAGGAGACATCTAATCACAGAATTCAGGACAGAAGAAGGAAAAGTCCACTAAACCCAAAATGCAGTAAAACAACAAGCTCACAAATACTATAAGCACCTGTTTGAAAAAGTAGATAGTACCATAGTCCCAGACAGATTAATAGTTTCTATAAAACAACAGTTGAAAGACGAAGATCGAATAGACCTTAACAAGATAATTGACGAGGAAGACGCCTATGCACCAATCCAAAGAAGCCCCAAAAACAAATCGCCGGGACCAGCTGGCATCGGAATTGAGTTCTATGCAACCTTTTGGAGACAGTTAAAAGACAAAGTCATACAAATATATAATGAAATTATGGAACAAAAAACTTTTCCTGGGAATTTGTAGCCGGCCTAACAGTATTAGTCCCCAAAAAATGCGAAGGCTAATAATATGAAGAGCTTTAGACCTATAACTTTACTGAACAGTGATTATAAACTATTCGTTAGGGTGTTCGCACACAGAATAAAAGATAAAATACATAAGGTGATAAAAACCCACCAGGCTGCTGTTGGATATAACAGATCAATTGTCCAACTACTGTCAGAATATCGTGACGTCATAGGCTACATGATCACAAGTATCTCAGAGGGTGCCATCCTCTCACTTGATCTCGATCGAGCCTTTGATAGAGTTAACCATGAATTTCTGAAACAAACGATGATAAAGATGGGATTTGGGAAAGAGATATCAAACATAGTAAATAATTTACTAAACAAGACGACAGGAAAAATAATCGTCAACGGGATGATGAGCGGACTTATACGAATGAGGCGATCAGTAAGACAAGGATGTTCCCTATCCATGACCCTATTTGCAATTGCCCTTGAGACACTGTTGATAAAATTAACAGAAACAGTACCAGGGATTGACACAGGAATTGGGAAAGTAATATGGCGGGCCTATGTCTTGCAGTCTTTGCAGAAAATACAACACATATTGAATTCGCAAAACAAACCATCTATAGTTACAGTCAATGCTCTGGAGCAGTATTAAAAAAGAATATATATATATATATATATATATATATATATATATATATATATATATATATAACATGGATACTGGAGTGAGTTTGAGGTCTAGTAAACCATCCTGGCTGGAAGAAAACTCGGAAATAAACCTCTTGGGAATAAAATTCAAAAATGCCTGCAAAAAAGTGCGACAACAAATTGGCGGAACCTATTAGCCAAAATTAGAGCTTGCCTTCAACCACACTCAGTGAGGAATCTAAATATGATACAGAGAGTGTAACTAATCAACACATTTGTCCTTGGGAAGCTATGGTACACTTCGCAAGTATTTCCAGTTTCTACGCCCTTAGCACGCAGCATTATGTCGGCGGTCGGATATTTTATACACTGAGGAGAAATCTTCCAAATTAAAGTTGAAACACTGACTATAACTAAACAAATAGGGGGACTTGGCCTTGTCGATGTATATAAGAAGAATAAAGCTATCTTCGTTAAAAATATGCTTCAGGCAAAAAGCTACCCTTATCGACCTATACAAGCCACATAGCTTGACACCACCCATCAGCATCGTCGGAATACCAAATCAACTGAAATACTTACAATTTTTCTACCTGGAACTCAGTTACCTGAAGCTCCAGTACAAAAACAACTGCCCTTTAACAACAAAAATAATCTACAATATTATGAAGTATAATACCCCCGGAAATAGACAGGAAACGCAGTATCCAACTATTATATGGAAAAATCTTTGGGCAAATATCCATAACCATGTGTTACAGACATCCGTACATTAAATTTGATACAAGGTAATCTTTATTTTTCTTATTACTTTACGCCTCGTTGACGTCTAGGTCGTTAGAGGCGGGATGGTACTTGAGACAAGGAACGGGAAGGAATTTCGCCATGGCCTTTTGAAGGAAGCATCCCGGCATTCGCCTGGAGTGATTTGGGGAAACCATGGAAAACCCAAATCTGGATGCCCGGACGGGTATTCGAACCAGCGTCCTCCCGAATGCGAGGCCAGAGCGTTAATCGCTCACCCACCACTCTCGGTACAAGGTAGTCAATGAGACTATAGCCACTAACTCCAAACTAAATCGAATCCACCTTCTAGAAACGGAGAGATGTAACCATTTTGAAATGGCAGACACCCTATAGGATTACCTACCACCGTGTCAAAGACATTTGGAACTGGGTAAGGAGTACCGCAGCACATATATTAGATAACACCACGAGAATAATAACTCCTGAATTTCTACTTAAACCAGACATGACATCAAACTTGTAACATAAAAGAGACGCCTTAATATGGCTAGTGGGAAACACTATATACCAGCGATTGCCAACCTATGGGTCGCGACCCACTGGTGGGTCGCGGCGTGTGTTTTGGTGGGTCGCGGAAAAATCGAGGTTTTCGCCACCAAAATATATCTTAATGTTTTTGAAAAACAAAATACAGAAATAAACTATGTGTAGAAAGTGACTTAAGGTTAAAATTAAACAGTGTTAGCACTGATATCGACGCCCTCATCAGTAAACACCAGTGCCAGAAATCTCACTTATTGTAAAGTTGTGTTTCTATAATGATTAAACGTATTTTTCATTATTTTTATATAAAAAAGGGGAGGCTTCTGTACAAAGCATCGCCTCATCGAGCTGACGGCTGAAATTCCAGGATTAGTTAAAACTCGATTTGCAAATTAAAATGGCTCTGATGTGCCAAGTCATATCTTGGTGGGAAACACCTATAAAACCCATTTTAGTGGTTGACTGGTAAGTTTACCATTGTGTTTTCCTGCTCCAGTCTTCCATATTTTCATACATTTGGTTGCAGTAAAACACAATTATAAAGTTCCCAATCAACCACGAAAATCAGATCTGCAGGTGGTTTCCACCAAAAAACGACTTGGAAGACCAGTTGCATTTTAATATGCTGATCGCGTTACTTCTAATCGTGGAATTTCAGCAGTCAACTTGATGAGGTGATGGTCTGTGCAGCCGCCTCCCGTTCTGTAATATGTTTGTTTTATGTATTAGCAATCCTTGTTTTTGTTGATATTATATCCTTTGTACTAAAATTTGCCTTTTCGAAGGATAGGATAGTCCATAGCGTATCGAGGTCATACAACATTTCCCATTCTGATATTATATAGACACTCATATTAGGTGGGTCGCGAAATTTTTTTTGCTTGAAAGTGGGTCGTATACCAATAAAGGTTGGGAACTGCTGCTATATACTATACATTTTCTCAAATGAATGCAAATGTAAAGGACTACTGGATCCAACTTGTGGTAGACTCCACAGATTTAAGAGGAGGAAAAAATGAGAAAATTCCCTTCGCAAATTATTTAGATAAAATTATACCGTTTAAATAAAATTGAAAAAAAAATATGTTCACTGCCTGCTAGAGAGTATTTAAAATTCATAAGATGCACTCACTGCCGGTTAGATACTATAAATTTTTTTAAATAATAGTGGGGGGACCGCGAAAGCTATTTAAGTTGTAAAAAAATTATTATTAATTGTAAATGGTTAAAAAAAATGTGTTTGGCGTGCAATTCAGAAATCCTAATTTGTGATTGTATGACGTGGTCGACCGGGACCTTAATCACATCAATTTTAGTATATCTAGATAGTAATGAATAAATAACTATCGTAAAAGTTCATCAGAAATTGTTTAGCAGCGTTAAGTTTCTTTCATTACTAAAGTATTAATAAAATAAAAACTCACGTTTAATTGCTCTGGTCTAGGGTGTAAAGCAAATATTCAGGCTTAAAAATAAAATTATGATTAAAAAAGAAACAATTAGAAATAACAGAATGCAGAGTATGTTCGTGATTTCAGAATTATCGAGCTTAAAACAATCGCAGAGAGGTAGAAGTATTCGACAAGTATTAATAGTTATAAGAAATTATTTGAAGTTTTAAAAGAAAAACGTTGGTGAAAGGAGTTCTTTGTTTAAATATTAACATTCGGTATCATTTTAAATTTTTAATAGCGATCGTAAACACCTTTCAAAATTTGGTTTACTTCTTTATATTCATACCCATACCGGTATTGTTCGAGGGCGTGCAAAGAAGAGCAGCTACATTGGTTTATGGAAATAATCGCAGGACCCAGTAACTGATACCATATAGGAGCTGGATTGGGAGTCATTGGAAGATAGCAGGGGGGGGGGGGGTGAAGAGAGTGCTGAGAATGTTCAAGGCATATGTTGGTGATAGGGCTTGGAGGGATATTGGTGGAAGAATTAGGAATAGCGCATGGAAGGGGAAAGATATTCATGACCACAAACTGGCACTCGATGTCATGTATAAGGAAGTGGGAAAATTTTTTGTTGTTGATGAGCGTGTCAGATATTGGATCAAATTACCATGTGAAGTGATGAATAATTTACCAAAAACGCTGAAGGAATTTAAAAATAAAATTTATAAATCATAAAAGTAGATGGGGGAGAAATTTAACACTTAAATTATATAAAATAAAAAAGGGGTGATTAGTTGACAATGTTTTGCCACCATTCCAATTAAATTAATAATAATAGTAATAATATAGCTCTCAATTAGTGAATATCGGCGTGTTTTGTGAGGGGTGCAGTAGGTGGTTTCACTGGAAAAGCTGTAGCGCGGAAGAAAGTGAGAAATTAGGTCGGTATCTTATATTGTTGTGGCAGCTTCGCGTTCGAAGCAGAGAGAACGTGAAACTGGTGAAGAAAATGAGAGCTCTTTGGATGAAGACGTGAATAATAAAATAGCGATGTTAAGGGAGAAACAATTTGATAGGAGTTGGGGGAAGCCATAAGGCAATGGGCAAAAAAGGGCGAGTTTGTTGCAGCGGAAGAAAAACTACAAAGAACAAAAACATATGCAGACAGTTACCTGAGAAGAAGCCTCGTGCACAAGTAGCAAATAAGGACAAACAGTAGATAATCAGGGTTAAAAATATTTCTGGTAGGAAATTAAATAGGTGAAAGAAAGTGTTTCTGGTATGTAGAAGTAACGGAAGAGGTGTGAGCCAGTAGTTGAATGCCAAGCAAGGAAAGTAATATAATACCATGTCGCAAGTATATCTAAGCCAAGTGCTAGGCTTATTCAGGTTAGAGAAAGTAGGGCCATTCTGTAGGGACTTTACAAAAGAGGACCATATGGTTACAGTTGGCGGAGCAGAGAACAGCTTGTAATGTTTCAACCCGTGAAACGGCGTTTTGATACACTAACTATTAATTTTCCACCAATAAGGACGGAACATAAATGTACAGTACAAGGTTAAAATTTGTACTTGAGATGTAGAGGGTAAGGTAAAGGTCACGGGGTTCCTGCGGCTCCTGCCGCTTCCCGTAGGATTCACGGAGGTAGAGCTTCGCATTCCCATTACAACCGTTGATACTAGAATGGATGTGACGGGGTCAGCGCCATGCTTCGGCCATTCTTTACCTCCGCGGTACTCATTTGATAGCGGGCTTAGTGGGCCTGGGGGACCGTTACGGACGTTCAGCTTCGAGGAAAAATCCTCGGCTTCGTCGGGGATCGAACCCGGCAGTCAGACGCTCTACCACCTGAGCTCCGCGGCCGCATAAATGTAAAGGGTTCTTATTCCAAAAATTACAGAAAGACTATACTTTTCCAACATTTAATTTTTCACAATAGATTCTGATCATAACAAGAAAAATTCTGGTACAAACAGATAATAGAAAACATTAATATAACCGGTTCAAAAGTCAAGATGTGGCGGAAAGTTATTGAATCAAAGTTACTGTTCTCACTCAAAGATATGCCACGACTAGCTAACAAGAATTGTTGGCGAGAGCGTAAGATCTCTCGCAATACGGCGCCGCAAGGAACAGAATAATGCGGAGGCAGTCTGCAATTTGCCTTTGTTAATAGGCTCAGGAGTTTTCTGGGCAGGGGCACAAGAATCTGAGTGGTTTCGTGGTCACATAATTTGCAATACGAGGTCGAGGTGGCAGTTGAGTCCGGCGTCCTGGATCGACTGGATATGGCGGCGTGGCGTTTGCTTATGAACTCGAAGCTCCCAAAAGCCCAGTCAGGCGGTGCAAAACTATTACTGCACCAACATTAACACACACACTGTGGGCGGGGTCATTCCGTTCCTGGCGAGGTCACGTGGTCGGTGACTGATAGAGCGCCATGTGAGACCCACATCATATCACGGCGAGAGTCACCCGCCCAATGATATCTTGATGTCCTGGCCACGAGGTTCTGGCGAAGGCGGAAGTTTCCCGTTTTCACTCATGTGGACCCCGGCATAGAACATCCGAGACACATGTGTTAGTGGCTTGGGTCTTGAGACTATCACTCATTGGCCCCACATTCAAACAGACAACGCGCGAAGTCTTCGACGCTCCTAAATAGGCGGGAAGATATGTTGCGGGTGGAAGTCTGCTTACGCACAGTATCTTCCTTGATGTCCCGTCTCTTGAGTACGCAACAATAATGGCGTCCCTATCCGTGACCCATACAAATGTGTCTGAGGACTACTCAGCTCACTAATGATGAACAGTTTAGTGCAGACAGTAAGCTGGCGAATACAGGTGCATCGAATGGGACTAACAATGTAGATTTTGTGTAAGTCTTCGAGCCCCACGATCAATCTAAATTATGTAAAAGGTACACTGGTATCCCCTATACTGAACCCCGCACTGTTGGTTGGTCGGGGTAGGTGGGGGTTGATACTGTGAGCTTTAAATGGAAGCGAACGTTAGTCTGAAAATTGAATAACTTTCGGGACTTTTACTAAGCTCTTCTAACCCTCTTGCGATGTATTCTATCGCCTTGATCGTGAATATCTGACCAATTTACCGTGAGCTATTGAAAGATTTTATTTTCCGGGAATATACACCATCCCACTGGAGTAGGCCAGGACAAGGCCAAGGCAAAGTTATTGGCTAGCAGAGAATCTACATAATAAATGATGGTAGACGACTAGCAGCTTAATAATCACATTCATTGATCACTGAAGTAGTGTTTTAAGGAGGTCTCTCCTTCATTTTATCTACTTAGTGGAATTCAGGCTCTTTCAAGGCTTTTATCGCGTTGAATGGCATCATAGATGCTTGCTGACATCACAGCGCATCTCTATGTGACGTCACAGGTATATGACGCCAGTTTACCGCCATAATTAGATAAAATCGCTATTTGCACAGTTTTTAGCATGACATGACGTTACAGACGGGAAAACTGCGCATCTGTTTGTGACGCTGGTCTACCGGAAGAAACGTCTATGTGACACCGGTGGCGGTCCGCGCTAAAAAAAACTTTACCGGCGGTAGTTATATTTAGTTTTTCTCTTCAGTTGCGACTCAGACTACCAGTGTAGATAACAGATAATCTATATTGAAACAACGAGCTGCCGACGCTGCTGTGTTATACATATCAATGTTAAAATTTATAAAGTCGGATGTCTGTATTCATCTCACAGCTAATCTATGTTTAAACACAGTCAACAATGGTCGAGTTATCACTCCCCACACATTAGTACAGACACATCGAATATGTGGACCAGAAGAAAGTGTATTTTGATTTCAGTGGTTGTGCCTTGCAAAAGAGGTGAGAGGCAGCAACAAGATTCAATGGCTAGATTACTACAGAGTTCCCCCACAACTGGGAGAAGACAAAACAACACACAATTAAAACTACTGTAATGTCAGAAAATGATTCAGGCAGGCTACAGAGTAAATGTTCACAAACTCCCTGTACTATTCTTCAACCTGGTAGCTACACTATATCCTGATGACCAAATTTGTGTTCTCTGCAGGTAGTATGTTGACGAGGTTTTGCCTTGACGCATCTCTGAAGAAGATACAGGTGGCAGGATAAGTATTGCGATAAACACACACAGTTTTCACCCCAGCTACCATTCGGCAGGAGGTGGTGTGCTCGTCTAGTGGGGCGTTGCTCTGGGTCACTGGCTGTGTTGAATAAATCGGACGCTATGTCAAATTCCTTGATCAGGACGTTCCATTCTTCAAACGTTAGTGTAACTTGGTTGTTGGTTTTCAACTCTTCTTCGAGCACCACAACGGGTTCAATATCGTGTTTGAATGATAAACCTAAGTAGGTAGATGAAGACAGTTGAAGAATTTTTACCGTTAATCGATGACGTCACAGGACAGGTGGGGTGGGCTCCCACCCCTCCCTTCCCTCCCCTCCGGTTGCGGGACGACCAATGGCAGCCTGGCGGGCATTTGAATCATCCAATAAGGGCGTTGCAGCACAAACCTCAATCTGCGCAGACATTCCGTGGCTCCCATGACGTCACAGCCCCACTGGCGTGTTTAGTTCACCGACCCGCCACCGGAGGGCGTCACCTGTTAATAGCGAAGCCCTGCCTACGCCACTGACCTCAATTAGCAAGGCAAGGCAAGTGATGGGCGTAACTCCTCTATACGGAAAGACACGAGCAGTGGGATGAGTGGAGAGGCAGGGGTAAGGAAATTAAATCCTGTTTGTGGAAGATCGCTTGCTCTGCCATAGTGTTGTATGACAAATATGCAAGGTTCAAGCAGTGTTACTACGAACATGATCATAAATAAAGTAAAAACTATTGGAGTGGATGGGAAAGTGATTTGCTGTGTAGAAGAATTTTTAAAAGGTATAAAACAGAAAGTTAGGGTAGGAAATGTAGTATCAAAAGAAGTAGAAGTAAAAATGGGTATGCCACAGGATAACGTATTGGGAACATTTCTATTCATTATTCTAATGAATAATTTTGTTGATTGTTTACTATCTGAAATTAGATTGTTTGCAGATGACGAAATGCTGTATAAAAGAATCAAAATGATAGAGGATTGTAAACAGTTGCAGGGTGATCTGGACAGGATATCTACTTGGGTTGGTAAACATGGGATGAAGATAAATGCAAAGAAGAGTCAGCTTATTCGATACACAAATAAAAAACAAAAGGTTAATTATGAATATAAGGTGGGGAAAGAATTGCATGCTGAAGACTTGAAATGTAAATATCTTGGAATTAATTTTTATAACAAGCTTAATTGGACAGGTGGTAGGAAAAGGTTTCAAAGTTCTGCACTTGTTGGAGAGAGTGATGAGGTGATGTACGGGAGAAGTAAAGGAATTAGGTTACAAAACTTTGGTGAGACCATTGCTCGAATATGGTAGTGTAGTAGGGGACCCTCATTTTACTTATCAAATACAGGAGTTGGAGACGGTGCAAAGAAGGGCTGCTAGATTGGTTTCTGGAAATTATCGCAGAATGCAATCAGTGAGGGATATGATAAAGGAGCTGAAATGGGATTCATTGTAAGACAGGAGGAGGATGAGGAGAGTCATGGGAGTCTACAGGGCATATACTGGCGATGAGGCATGGAAAGATATTGCAATAGGTATGAAAAGTAGTTCATGGAAGGGAAAAGATGACCATGACCATAAGCTGGCACTCGATTTCAGGCACAAGGGTGTGGGAAAATTCTCTTTTTAGGTAAGGGTGTCAGGGATTGGAATGAGTTGCCAAGGGGAATGATG
This sequence comes from Vandiemenella viatica, assembly GCA_031002005.1. NCBI lineage: Eukaryota > Metazoa > Arthropoda > Insecta > Orthoptera > Morabidae > Vandiemenella > Vandiemenella viatica. Next base: position 194,781,763 of record JARYHS010008074.1, on the reverse strand, counting down.
AATAATTTACTGAAAACGTTGAAAGAATTTAAAAATAAAATTTCTAGAAGGCAAATGTAGGTGGGTGCAGGAAAGGGAGAAGATGGGGGTGTAGGGAATTTGCCACCGGGGCCTGTGCTCCATTGCAATTAAATTAAATTAAATTAAATCCTTCCCCACTAATAAAACGTGAAGAATTTGTTGCAACTGCACCTATAGTTGTAATTGACTGTTCAGAAAAAATTGAAACAGTTAAGACTTTGGCATATAGATACACATATTGAATTTTATAGCAGTAAGAACTTTCCTGCCTACAATATCTGCATCACCAAATATAGGTTAATGTGAAATAAAGAAACACACTTGTTTCGAGATAAATGGTGGTTGAGGGGTAAGCAAGTTAAATCCTGTTTGTGGGGGACCACCTGCCCCACAATTCATCAATCCGACATCTGATGTGAATCTAAAATGTGCCGGTGTCACATAGACGTTTCCTCCAGTAGACCAGCGTCAGAAAATACGCGCAGTTTTTCCGGCTGTAACGTCATTCATGCGAAAAACCGTGGAAATCGATTTTTTATGCAATTATGGCTAGCAGACCGGCGCAAGCATCTATGACGTGTCCCCGTGCGAAAAAGCCTCGAAATGGCCAGAAATCCACTAAAGCGAGGGAGAGACCCTCTCAAGACTCTACTAACTGACTACTGTATACAATACAGTTGATAGCGCAACTGAGCATGGTGGGTGAGTGGTTAACGCTCTGGCCTCGCATGCGGGAGAACGTTGCTTCGAATCCCCGTCCGGGTATCCAGATTTGGGTTTTCCATGGTTTCCCCAATTCACTCGAGGCGAATGCCTGGATGCATCCTTCAAAAGGCTATGGCCGAATTGCTTCCCGTTCCTTGTCACAAAAAAGACTGCGTGATCTGCAAGGATAAATCCAATAGCTTTTGGGAATAATAATTTCTTAACGGGCTGCATGTATATTGCGAAACTGAATACTAGGAGACGTTAATCTACTGATAGAATGGAGAACATAATGGAAGCATGGTTGTGAGGTAGAACCAATGAGCTAATAATTAACCCATCTGGTATCGATCGAGGAAGTGAGAACGTGTCTTGGCCGATTACGCCTGCAAAACTGGTCTCTCTCGAAGCTTACCTAACTTCATAAAATATTACATATCACTAAAGATCATAATTCATTTATAATAAATATATGTATATCCAAAATAACCTTCACAGTTAAACATAACTTAACATGGAGCTGGAGACGGCGCTGCTGATAGACTCAAAATCTCATATGTTTACTGTTCCACTTGGTGGAATTAGTAGGTAGAGTTTTACCAGGCATGGCCAGCACCTGAACATGAAGGAATAATTTCAGGGTTAGTTCAAGAAATAACAGGAAAATGAAGGGGAACACCGTCGCCCTTAATACGATCTCTGCTATTACTGGTGTCCCTGCTGTACCTTTTTTAGATTAAAGTAAAACAGATGTTTGTGATTAATAACATAGGTAAATTTAAATTGATGTTTTCCTTTAAACCCTGCAAAAACATCAGGTAAAACTGATTCATTGTTCAGGTTAGAATCAATGTACAAGCGGTCAGCATTACAAATTCACCGTTACACGAAAATTTCGTACTGGATCGCATCAGTGCAGATAGGATGCTGATATAAATTTGTTGCTAAACAATAGCGTAGGTTTGAGCAATATAGTTGAGCAAAGGATAAAAGAGGGTGTTGGTATCAGTAAGAATATGGGAGAAAATCAATGGACACAAAAACCATAAATCAGGCCATTATTAAATAATTTTAGGTGTATTGTAATGAATAAAGATTTACAATTTGGTAATATATCACAGACCCTGATAGGGGTTGAGAATTGGTTGAAGGAAGAAGTTCTTGATATGAGGTTTCCGAAGGAATCACAGAGTTCGCCGTAGTGGTAGAGGAGTATTTATACTAGTTAGTAATGAGTATTACAGTTTAAGTGTTTTAACAGACAATAAAAATCAATTCGTTCTGGTAGAGTATTAGAGTGATAGAAGAGAAAAAATGAGCTGCTTATAGATGTGGGAACATGAATGAAGGAAATGAGACTGGTGTTGAAGATGATTTCAAATTCCGAGGCGGGAATAGAGTAGTCACAATATACGGAGACTTAAGTATAGCAGATGTTAACTGGAAGAGAAATGGAGTAAGCAACAGGAGAGAGCAGATATTTGCAAACATCCTAAAGAGGGAAGGAGGATTTACAAAAGTTGTGGTACAAAATACAAGGGGATACCGTAACTTGTACGTTTTCTTAACAAAACTTAATGAATATTATGTGGGGTCTCGGGTGATAGAGGTTATAACTGAACATGAGGCAATTATTATGGATATAAAAGGTATCTGGCTGTTTAACAATACCGTACTCAAATGGGTCTTCGAAAAAAAATTTATACCTCTGTTTTGCGATCAGTAAAAAGGCGCTTGCTTTCAAAACGTTCGCTGCTCCTGGCCCGGGCACAAATCCCGGCAGGCGCACGAATTTTGAGAGTTGTGTTTAATCATATGAGCTATGCCAGGACGCTCCGTGGTTCGGATTCCACGTTAAACTGTAGGTCCCAGAGGAAAGGAACTGGCCATCCTACCTCTGACACAATGGCTTAGTATGCCTCCTTCGGGAGGATCCAACCAACCTTCGAGTTGTGGACTAAGTTAAGTTTTAAAATACATCTACTTATGATATTTCATTATAATTGATACAAAGACGGTAGATTTTTTAAATTATTTTATTTTAATGGTTTTTAGCCTTATCAACAATAGAGGCAGCCGATGTGTACAATAGCATTTTCAACTAATTATTAGCTTAACAATATTCAGTTTGATGGTATAAGTAAAACACTTACAACCAGTAATAAGTTAAAATATACCATTACAATGTATACATGTATAGGTAGACGAGATTTTGGCATACTTGACGAAATTATGAAAATTCAATTTTTCTTCATTTTGGCTACTCAAGAAAGCATTAATCGCGTCGATGGTCCCAGCTTTTCCGGCGTTTTTCGAATAGATTGCATTGAATGGTCATGCGATTTTAGAACGCAAGACTTTAGCGAGTAAATAACGGAGTTAAGCGTTTGTTTTTCCACCAAAGGAAAAGAGTATGCAAAAATTTTTAAGGAAAGGAATCAGACACAGGATTTTTATGGTATTTAAGAAATAGCGTTGCCAGACTCTCATTTACAGACCATTTTAATTATAACTGTGTAAATAGAACAATTAATGGCGTATACAAATAATATTATTTTATTATAAGAACTATATATGTAGGACACTGATGATGCTCCACACCATAAAGGATAAACTGATATCGGACTAAACAATTAATAATAAAATATAGGTTAAACACAGCCTTTAACGACAGGTAGATTATGTTTCGTGTATGTATCTGCATGTTGAGATTGTTGTGGTAGTGACACCATGTGCGATGCAAGGATAAGTGGAAATGCTGACATTACTGAGGCAGTTGTGTGCCTGCTGCGTTGTGTTGTGTGTAGTCCACTTTCCCTCCCACCCCACCCTGTTGCCGGAGGCGGGGGCGGGGCGCCACCCGGCTGGAGGCGGGCGGCAGTCCCTTTCTGGACGCCACCTGCCACGCCGCCTCCAAGCTGGCCTTCCGCGGGGCCGCAGCGGGAATCCGCCGCCACCAGGTGAGACCACAGGGCGCAGGACGCTACACACAAATGGTACCTTCTCATTTCCAGGCTAAATAACTAACCTACAAAAAAGTTTAATACTTAGCAAATCATTAGGATCCTCGCATTTTTACACCAGTGATTATTGACAAAGTATATTAAAATGAATTTTTATCAGTCGAAATTAGGGATGTTCCAGAGATTTTAGATAAATTGTATTATATAATTCTAACTTCGTTTCTTTCTGAAAACTGTTAGATATTTAGTAGAACCAAATTTTATTTCCAAATTTTGAATATATCATGCTGCCATCTTCTCCTTTCTTCCTCTTTCTTTTCGTACCGGTTCTCTGTAAACCTATGTGACAAAGTTCGCCTTTAAAAAAGAAAAAAAACCTTGCAGAATTAGGAAATGTTAAAATGCACTAGTCTCTAATGCTACGACGACGGTGTAAGGGAAAACGTGCTGATTGCGCTTTGCAGGTGTCGGCGGTTGGAATACGGCCTTTTTAATCAAACATTGTGTCCGTTTTGTGTTGTCTGTGATCAATCGAAGCCATGTACTCAAAATACTACCAGAGTCATTCATACATACTGTACTTGGAGAAAATTTTACTAGTAGCAACCAAATACCCCTCTTTTTTGTTTTGTTTTAACAAGCAACCAATTATGCATTAATAAGAAAGGTAATCATTTTTTGTGTGATGTACAAACTATAAATTTACTACTCTTCAAAGCCGTCATGTATTGCACAAATATGATCTACTTTACCAAATTTCTTAATTTATAGAAGTCATGAAACATTTTGAATTAAAAATCCTTTACTGTGTGCTCCAAGGCACACATAAAAATAATGTTTGTATAAACTAAATTACAATTTGAGACTAATTCAATTTTTTTTTTTTTTTTTTTTTTTTTTTGGGTGTGTAAACTGAGTTTCAGAATATGAAACTTATTATTTCACTGTGTGAAAATGTATTCATGTATGTTTTTTATCTACCAATATAATCTAATTATAGAAATAATAAATCATTTACAGATGTCTCAATAATTCAACAAAATTACTTCTCTGAAGTTATTTGAAATTTTAGCTGTTTTCAGTTAACAAAAAAAAACAAAAAAAAACGTGAGAATAGTTTCAACCAGATCCCTGCTTGAAAGCGTAATATTTAAATTTTCCTCTGGGTAGTTGAAGGTGTGTATCTTATGATAATTTTTTCTTCATGATAATATTTTCTTTATAGCTGACTACGAGAAATGCTCATAGACTGTATCACTCCATTTTCTGTCATCTCTGTAGGAATGAAATTTGTTTTATTGTTCTAGCAGTTTATTTGTACTGTGAAATTGATCTTCACTTATAGGATTTAATTCAAAATAATTTTCTTGCAATATGCACGTACTGCAAGCTATTTGATTTATTTATTATTTTCAGACAATATGAAGACTTTAGATGGAGTATCATGTTTTAGTTTTTTGGGAGACACTTCGTGATAACTTGCTTGTACGAAAAATATGGTATGTACGAGCACTACCACTAGTTACGATTTTAGAAAGTCGCAGGAATGAGAGACCGGCGACTAGAAGAGTTATAACTTCTGATTTTACATCAAAATCGTTTTGCTTAAAGTTTAGCTCCGTGAAGTTTGGTCAGAGAATAATTTTAATTTTCCAGAGGAGCATTATCGCTAAAAAAGTCACATTCGGTAAAAGAGAATTCATTAGTATACAATTTAAAATCTAGTGATGTGTATACTACGCATTCCAGATAAGAAAACAATAATTATTGCAAGTAACGAAAAGACTAATAAAAAATGGTTAACTATTTTAATCATAAAAGAAGCAAAGCTTTATAATCAAGCCGATAGTTGGCTGGACCCTCCTGAAGGAGGAATACTCTCTTCGCCTGGTATTGGACGTAGGGTGGCAGTTCATTTCCTCCTTATCTAACATAATCTGGTAATACTACAAATTAAAGTGGACTTACAGTTTAACGAGGAAGCCAAACCAAGGAAGCTTTCAGATGTACTTCACGTCACACAGCAAGCCCGAGGTAAAGGGTGTTTTAAGAGGCTATGAAAATTCCCGTCGAGATAGGGAATCGAACCGGGGACCTTTCGATCTCCAGTCAAACGCCTTAATCACTGAGCTTCCATGCTGCTCTGTTTTAAACTTACTTTTAGTAAAGTGGAGTTAACATAAAAGTACAAAGTTTCTGATTGAGATTTCAGCTGCTCCTGCACGTTTTGAACCCAAGGGTCTTGGGAGTATCATTTTCTTTGTGATTTCTGAAGATTTATTTTTTGAACTTTAATCGAATATTAACAGTGATATTGCAATGCTATAAGTCTTTTTCGTACTTATTTATTTTTATAGAATAAGGATGAAAAATTTGAGTGATAATAACATATTTCATACAGTATTTTACGGTTAAAAGTGTTATTACATTTAAGTAAAATAAGATGATTCAGTTTTAGTAAGTATTGCTTGATGGGAAAACGATCAGTCGTGGTGGTATCGCCTAACTGGGACGATAAGAGAAATGAGCTTTCTTTCAACTTTACATGCTAGATTGTGTTTATTCTACTAATTCAGTACTTGTAGATACAGAGTATTTACCAATTGTAATAAACTATTTCAAGTACTAAACTGCACTTAAAGCTTGCTAATTATCTGACGAAGTGGCGAGTACAGGAAATAGGAAAAATGGTTGTGTCGGAAAATTGCTCAATCGCTATTAAATTAAATGAAGTGTTTAAGCAAATAAGATCATAAATTAAATGTAAATAAAAACGGCAAAAGAGTCTTACGAAAATTCTATCGGACTATTTGTTTCATCTTATGCGAGTCAGAAACATGTGTAGGTAATTTTATTACGAGTTGGGTGTAGATAAGTATTTTTTTTTTTTTTGGTGATCCGTAAATCGGCAAATTTGAGTTTGAATTTTGAATGTTCAATTGCGATGGAGCACACGCTGCGGTGGTAATTTCTCTAGTCATCTAATTACCCTTTTCTTCACTCTGGCCTCGAATATTTGGGAGGGTGCTGGTTCGAACCCCGTCTAGATTTGGGTTTTCCATAATTTCCTCAAATCACTACAGGCAAATGCAGGGATGGTTCCTTCAAAAATGACACGGCCGAATTCCTTCCCATTCCTTGCCCCCAGTCTTTTCCCACCTCTAATGATTTCGAAATCAACATGGCGTAAAATCATAAACAAAAAACCTTTCTTAGTATTTTATTATTATTATTGACATATACTTTGAGCGTTTCAAACAGTAAAAAATTTAAAAAAAAAAAAATATGGTTAATATGAACATTTTACAAAAACATTGCAAGTTACTAAGAGCAGATGTCATTTACATCACGATATTTTAATGCTAACCTGTTTAGAGAACTGTTTAACGAATAATACCTCTTCCTTTTCCGGTCGTCATTAGAACAACAAATGAATAGCCAGATAACGCTTGAATCCACATTTTAACAGAGGAAATTACAAAATGCTACGAATAGCATTAAGCGAATTAATGTCAATCTAAAGTTAACAGACCTGTGAAGGAATATTTCATTAGTGATGGTAACCATCTCGTGTTTCAAAATATGTGGAAACCCTGAAAACGTAGTTCATACGCTTTAAAACCTAAGGAATGTGCTGCCAGCAGCATATAGGGCTGTTATTTTAAAGCTGACTGCAGGAGGAAACTAAAAATTACGTAGCAAGAAATCGTTGTCTGATTAATGCATGTAGCCTACGAAATGGAAATGAACACACTAATGTGCAGTACAAGAAAGGGACGTTATTAGCATCTCCCAGGTTGTCTAGTGCTCATTGGCAATGGAGGAGAATATCGGTAATGTGGACTATCCATCATGAAACACCTTTATAATTTTTTGTTTATTTGTAAAGCGCTTTCAAGATAACGGTTTCTGCAGTTTCGGATTGCCACAAATACTAAGGTCGACGAATAGGAAGAGGGTTCTAACACTCCCTCCCTCTCCTCACCACATGTTCAAAAGTAACAGGTAGTTTGCAGTGATTTATGAAAGTTTCTATATCCATATATATAAAAACATTAACTTGCTGTTTTGCAAAACAATATTTGAGAATTGTAAAGATGTTTGGAACAGATAACGGATACTGTGAAAGTAAAACTGGATAGTACCGTTAACATTTCGATACTGACACGTTGTAATGTAAGAATGTTTCGGATATTCATTACCTGTCAACTGGCTATCACATTTATTTATGGTCAATGCCGACTACAACACATTAGGTACACATTGAGCGTGGGAAACATCAGTGCCAGGCGAAGCCCATTTCGTGACTTCGTGGCACGTGGCAGCCTTTCCTTCACGAAGCAAGAGAATGGCGATAGACAGCGGAACAGGCGTGACTGTAACGAGTTTGCAACAGAGCTTGACACGTGATCCGCCAAAAACTTCAGGTTATTGCCGAACAAGATATTACCCTCGCCTGTCTCTTGCTGGAGGAGAATTTGAGCTGCTGCAACACAAAGCGGGAGGCCACCTTCAGTTTAATATTTAGACGTAAAATGAAATCGTTTCTGTAGCGATTTTGTCCCGGTGATCTTAGCTGTCTAACACGACTTAAAAGGAAAATGTTGCGATCACGCTTTCCTTGTCTTGTAATCTGTCCTTTACTTTGTGTTTAATATTATGACGTAATCTTGTCTCCAGTGACCTTACCTTCTGGATCACTGTGGGTATATTGGGTCACTTAAGCAACTAAAGCGCTGTTTTTTTAATTTTGTTTAATCTGGCTTGGAAGCAAAAGGCTTCCTCTTGTTTTTAAAACCACTATTATACGATACTAAATCCTTTCTGTAGAAATCTGTTCTTCTTCAGTGGTGTAAGATTTCTAAACGGACGTTAAACTCCGAAAAAAATGTTATCGACTTATTTGAATATTTAAGGGCGTTAATTACTGGCCTGGAATCTGACTGGAAAGCAAAATTATTACCTTTATGTTTAATATTTATACAAGAAACGAAATGGTCCGTACGACTAGAGACGGATCTACGAATTTTCCGAGCCGGGCAAACGAAAAAGAGGTCACTGCCATACGAATTTGCCGCCCCTTCAAACGTTAATTACCGGTTGGAGCAAGTTCCCCGGTTAGTCCCTCCCCCCCCCCCCCCAACCCTTTCCTTCTCGATCCGGCACTGCGTAACAGCAGTGTTTCTGAACCATTAGTTTCTTAAGAGGACCGTCAGACAAATAATAATTTTGCTGACATACTGTAAAACTTAAGGGTCCTAATTTATGATTTGTAAATCGTCTGGAAAGTTTTTAAAATGCAAGAAATAAAACATCGATTTTCATGCTATCAACAGCAGTACGAACAACCACGATTTCACATACTTTCTTCTAGTGCGGAAATTGTATTCAAGATTTTGAAATAAACAAAACATATCATAATGTTTTCCAGACTTTCCTTGGTAAGAGGATATTGAGTATGCTCGCATAATTTTCTATAATTTTCTATAATTTTGAGTGAAGTGATTAAAAAATCATATCTGACTATTTTTCTGAGTGGTAACATGCAGTACAATTTCTTTTATGCAACTATTAACACAACCCAGCCTAATGCTAAAATTAATCCTTATTGGTATTGTCTAACGAACCGTTTTTCCAACAGCTTGTAAACGGAGTGATGCGAAATATATAACGTATGGTTTTGACTTTAAATTTCCGTAATATGATACACGAAACAGATTTCTGGATATATGTTCGTATGTGTCAGACCTCAATTTCAAAGCAGAAGCTGGTTAATTTGACATATAGTCGATGTCCTTTTTGCTTGAATTTCTTGTACTAAACATATATCTCCATTTATGATAGGAACGCATTTACTCTCCCTACGAAGAATCCGAGCTGCAGTGACCGAGTTAAAGTCAGTAAAATGTGCCTTAAAGTGTTTGTTCATCCTTGCAAAGAAGAGAAATTTTGGTGCGATGTTCCCTCTGCCATCCACAGCGAAATGCGCAGAGTAACTGTGGACAGAAGCAATTGTAACCATGTCACCAGCGTTTTTAAGCATACTTGTAAAAAAAAATATGGTTTAAAAAAATAAACACACGCTTTTGTAGAAATGTGAACTAATAGATTAAAAATAATATTTAAATATAAACATTTTGTTTAACAGTGATAGGGCTTTCCACAATTCAACATAAATTAATTTTTTAAATAAGCTTAAAGAATAATCACTGATTAAAAAATTAACTTTAATGTAAAAAAGTGCGGGGTGCTAGATATCAGTTGTCTTATATTTTTTGTCGCTAGCTGTTTTTAAGGACAGAGTCATTGTGAAAAGTATGTATAGAGCACCCTACGCTTTTTTTACATTAAAATTAATTTTTTATAATCAGTGACTTTATTCTTTAAACTTATTCAAAAATTTAATTTATGCTGAATTGTGGGACCTCATATCACTTTTAAACAAAATCTTTGTATTTAAAGATTAAAAATAATCTTTTAGTTCACATTACTATAAAAGCGTGTTTTTAGATTTTTAAACTATAAACTATAATTTTATTGTTGCAAAACTGTATTTATTACTGTTCGCCAACCTCTCTCTTTCTTTGTATTGTAGTTTCATCTTTAAACGGACAATAGCTGGGTAAATGTGGAAGAATACTTTTCTATAACAGTACGAACTAATTCAGAACGATGTTTCGAATAGTCACTTTTCAACATCACATTAAGTGACTGCAGACACTATCGTAGCAGCTTGTATAAAAATATCGTCAGTTGCGCATGTGCAAAAAGTTGCGAAATAAAAGCACTTTTTGATGCTACTGTCAAAGTAAAGAGAATACCAGGTTATTTATATCTTAGAAATTATTGTATTGTTAAACGTTGTTAATACGTGTGCAAAATTTCGAAAAATTAAGACACCCGGAAGTAGGTAATTAAATTAAATACATATGGCGATGATTGAAAGGAAATCTCCGAAGCGTCCGGCCGCCAAATGACGAAGGTTTCTAGAATTGCCGCGCATGATGATGTGGATGCATCTGCCTAACTCGGCAATCACATCAGGTATATGGTACTAGCATTTTAGCGTAAAATCCGAACCATGGGTTATCCTAACGTCCTAAATCTTTGCCAGAGGTGAAAGTCATTCCTAATATCCGTAAAAATTCCAACCGAAACCGGGATTGGAGCGGGGAACGTCTGTTCGCCAGTCACGCGCCTTAATCAACTAAACCACCAAGTGGATGCGGAAAGTGGGTTAAAATGACCCAAATCTGTCATAAGACGGTTAAACCACTTTTCTGTTCTTAGTAATGAGAGTACCAAGGCAGATATGAAATTATTTGATTGTCATCGGTTCTTAATACGTGAACAAAATTTCAGACAATTCTGATTTTTTCGAGTGGGTGAAAATTGAACTGAATTTTTCCATTACATTCAGCCACTTTTAAGTTGTTACTGTCAACGTGGTGGGAGTGAAATTATTGTTTTCATCCGTTTTTAAATATTTGCAAAATTTCAAACAATTCGGACGTCAGAAAGTGTGTGAACACTGAAATTAAAGATTCCATTGCATGCAACAATTTTTTATTGTTACTGTAACGAGAATAACAGGACGTTGGTATGAAATTATTGTATTGTCCTCGATTCTTAATAACTATGCAAAACTTTCCCTCGTAACTGTCAAAGTAATCAGAATCTCAGGACGTAGCTATGAAATTGTTGTTTTGTAATCGGTTCTCAATACATGAGCAAAATTTCAAACATTTCGGACATCTGGAATCGGGTTAAAATTCAATTGCAAAATTTCATCACATTTTTCTATTGTTACTGTCAAAGTAATGAGAATAGCAGGACATTGCTATGAAATTGTTGTATTGTCACTTGTTCTTAATACGTGTGCGAAATTTCAAACAGCTTGGATATCTGGAAGTGGGTGAAAATGTAATTACATTCATACAGACATACAAACTAATACGGGTATAAAGCTTGTAACAATGACTTTCAGTCCACCAACAGAACGTCAAAAGCTTAACACTTACGTTAGAGATGAAAACCTTTCCTGTTCTGAACTCAGGTGTCAGGTTGCTTCCATTCGATCATGGGGGTTACCAGTCATGCACAGTCGAGATTCAATTAAGATAAGTTGAACGGTTTTGCCAACGTTTATTCGATCAATTGCAGGTGATCGCTCTATCTTCTCGAGCGGAATCTCTTCTCTGCAAGCGAGCATCTCGGACATGCAAAGTCCTCATTACTCTTCTGATGTGCTAGGTGGCAAATCAAGTTTCTGACATCTTGCAAAAAGTAAAATACTGCACTGAATCACATACAAACGTCAATCGACGTGATGCTCGACTGTGCACTGCTCATTTGAATTACAATTTTTGGTTTATGACCTGGTAATCTCACAGTTTACTACTTAATATTTCTCTGTGTCTAGTAATATGGAGTGAATATCAATAGATGTTTGGAATGACGTAATTAATGACTCATGACTGCCATTTTGGGAGCATTAATTCCTTACAGTGTTGTTTGTACATGCTGTTGAACAATAGGTGAAATCCGCTGAGAGTCCATAAAATGTGATCACTCTTTTCGATTCAATGCGCCATTAGTTCCGCGATTCCTTTTTTGGAATAATACATGAGAAAATATTTGGAACGTATTCAATAATTCTAAGAAATAGTCTAACGTATTCTAAAAAGAAAAATAAATTATTGTGTAACAACTGATATTGCAAGTAAATATTTTGATTAAGGAACTTTTGTAAACACGGATGAGATAAATAAACGAAGCATAACTTTGTACTTTCCCCAATTTCGTAATATTTCTATAAATTATCTTAATTTTTAAAGCTGCTGTATGTAATTTGCCTTTAAGGTGCAAGTGATGTTTCGATTCCTAATTTTACGGAGATTACAAATTTTACTATTATTTTACTTTGACAGTAGTTTTTCTTTTAATAGTAACCCGACTTCTGAGAACATTTCTGAAGCTTCTTAATAGAAGTGGTCCCTTCATGGACAAAATTTTGATAATTGGTATTCCATATTTTGTTTACTCAATTTGTAAGAATCTTGTGACTGTTGAATCAAGGCATATAAAATAAGAAATATTTTTTCTTCATGAATTTCAATGACACAGTATATAGATACCAGCATAAGAAAATTAAGAATGAAACTGCTTCCCTGTAGCAAAATGTTTATCTTAGTTAACAGAGAAAGAGTTTAAAATGCTATTTAATGCATTATTTCAATCATAGTCTATTATTTGTTCAAAAAGTAACATGAACTAAATAAACTCTACACTTATTTGTTAATACAGTTACCCCATTTTGAAAGAACTGGCGGCATATTTCCGACGCCATTGTGAAAAAAAATTCTTTTGGTTTTAGATATTTTCCGATGTTGTGAGTGTGGTTCATTTTTGACACGTTTTTGTCCATTTTGATCTCTAATGTGTATAATTGATGTCTGACAAAGTTTCCTTTAAGTCTTTAAGGATTTTTTGATGGTTAACGTTTTATTTCGTAAGATGGTAAGAGGCCACATTCATCGCGAAATTTGAATAAAGAAAGTCATAGGCTCTCAACCGACATTAACAGTAATTCTGGAAGTGCTTCATTCAGCGAAAAAAAGAAAAGAATACAATGTGTTATTCAAACTGGTCATTGAATGCGATCGGGGCTATGTTTGACATAAAGATTTAAAAAAGGACAATCGCAATGGCTACTATACTGAAGTAGTATACAGACATTAACAAGGTCTCAACAAAGAGGGTTTCTGTAGTGTAGTAATTGCAGTATAGCCCTGCGCCGGCTTCCGCCGGGAGTGTCTGGGCAGTGTGTGCGTGAGGAGTTGTGGCTGTGCACGCGAGCTGCCGTATGCGTGAGTGCCTGACACGGCCAGGGGTCTGCAGAGGCTGCTCGCGTCTCTCATCCACGAGGTTCCGTGTCAAATTTCACTTGCATTAACGCAAACTTTTGTTCAAAAACATCACTCAAGAATTTGTTTACAAAACCACTAAAATTAATTAATAATAATAATTTTACGATACATTTCTCTCGATTGATTGTATTAACTAGCACATCCATTAATTATTATTATTATTATTTAGCAGTTCGGAGATTTTTGTGAATAAGGACAGTATATTTGAATATTCAAGTACAAATCATAACTTCTGTTTTAAAAATTCAGTAAATTAGGAGAGAGTGGAAACAAAAATTGCTAAGAGGGAGCTCAAAATTACATTACAATTTGAATTTAAATACCAATGTAAGAAATAAGGTTCAAAGTTAGTAGAACTGCCTAATTAGTAAAGAAGGAAAGAAAGAAAATATGCTAACTTATGTATTAAGCAACCAGCAAACAATATTAACGTATATCAGTGAAGCCTTTGCGTGGTGCAACTCGTTATTCATTTTTCTACAGAATAAAACTATGACCATTCAAGTTACGAACGACATAAAAGACAGTTATTTAAGGCAATGTTTTGAGACATAATCGTCTATAAACGAAGCTCTCACAGATGTCCGAGAATCTGTCAAGGCTCAAATAAACTCTTAAGAACCAGGAAATTTGAAAACAAAGAGTTTTTTACACAATGAATTCGTAAGCTTACAGGAAACAGTGCATTGAAATTAAAGAAGTTGGTATTGAGGATATGTTTCAATGAATATAATGTTGTTCTTACTTGAAGGTAACATTAAGACAATAGTCTGTAGTTGCTTGATGGCGGAAACAATACTATTCACGCTGGGAGATAAAGATGTGCAAATTTAACGGGGGAAATATTAATACATTTTTTCTTGAACTAAGGACATAAAAATAAATAGTAAGTTGTACTTTAGGACTCTGGATACTACTTTTCTTGTCTAGATTAAATCAAACAGCCACAAAAGAACGAAAACTCCAGATCTGCAAGCTTGTGAAGTTTAAATTCATGGTATCTGGTGATTTTTTTTTTTTTTTTTTTGTAACAGTTTAACGTCCCTTTTTAACAACGTGGTCTTTAGAGACGGGAAAGGATGGGGGTAAGGAATGGGAAGGAATTCGGCCATGGCCTTTTGAAGGAAGCATCCCGGCATTCACCTGGAGTGATTTGGGGAAACCATGGAAAACCCAAATCTGGATGCCCGTTACACCACCACGCTCGGTCTCTGGCGATAAAATAAACTTTCGTTTTATGTAGGTCCCTAATATATTTCTGTTAACTAATAAGTTCGTAAAATTATGAAATTTTACGGAATTGTTTTACCATTCCGGAGGTATTTATTGAAACGTAAATCAATAACCAAAGCACCGAGAACTTAAATGTCACTACTGTGTAGGACTTTAGGAATAATCATATACATATGACTTGTGCGTCGGCAATCTCGGTTACAGAAAATAAAATTGTTTTTATTGTTAGTAAGATTCGATTTGCGTCAATGGTATGTGTCGAATAAGGCACCTGTTATTCTTGTGGAGCATGAATGTCTTGTGTAGGCTGAGAAGGAGTAAACATCGGTCCAGTAATGATAATTTTAGTTTGTTACTTAACTGATAGTCATCTGATGCGATTAGTTTTCTTGGTTCAACTTGGGTTCTAACTGGCCAATGATAATACAAGGTTTTGAACAAAACGTTTTGACGAACGAAATACACATTCCGTTGGATGATGGCGAGCTTTTAATTTGTGGTAGTGCAGTTATCTATTTCTTGAATACAACCACTGTGTGATTTTATGAGACCATCTTTTGTTAATGAAGTATAAAGATATATTAACACTGTCACTTTGAACAACGAGTTCTTGTTTGTAGACTGAAGTATTAAAAGTGTTGGGTTACCTCCTAGCATCGTGTAGTATAAAGATATATTAACACTGTCACTTTGAACAACGAGTTCTTGTTTGTAGACTGAAGTATTAAAAGTGTTGGGTTACCTCCTAGCATCGTGTGGGCCCCTGTTTTATACGGCAAAGTGGAGCATTCCGACGTGGCATTGACTCAACAAGTCGTCGCAAGACAGAACAGGTATGCTTTCTGTATATCTGCCAACAAATGTCCAGGATATGCAGGACGTTGTGAATGAACTGACCTTTCGATCGTTTTCCAGATATGTTCGATTTGATTCATATCTGGCGATATAGGTGGCCAAACCGTTCACTGTAGTCGTCCAGAATGTTGCTCAAACTACCTGTGAACGAATTTGGTCAGGAGTTATAGCGCATTGTCGTCCTGTAAAATTCCATAGTTGTTTCAGAACATGATAATAACGGTTAGCTGCAAATGGTCTGCAAGCAGCTGAGCATAACCATTTTCAGTCGATGGCCAGTTCAGTTTGACGAGATGTCCCAGTACATGTGAACACAGCCCATACCAGGATGGATTTACCACTAGCTTGCTCAGTGCATTACTGACAATTTGGCTCCATGGCTCCTTAGCGTCTGCACCACACACGAACCCTACATCAGCTCTTAATAGTTGATTCACCTGACCACGCAACATTTTTTCCGATTATTTATGCTTTAACCAAAATTTTAATGAGTCCAGGAGAGGCGCTGCAAAAGATGCAGCTCTGTCAGCAGAGGCACTCGTTTCGGTGCTATGCTCCCATAGTCCCTCAAAGTCAATTTTCACTGCACTGTCCTCACGGACACCTCGGTCTTAGGTTACAAATTGAGTGTTGCTGTTGTCTGAGGCATTGTTGCCTTTCTGTCAGCACTGACACCTCGACGCAGATGTTTCTAGTCTCTGTCATTAAGTAGACGTGGTAGGCCATTGCATTGTCCATGGTGGAAGGAAATATCCGAAATTAGATGTTAACAGTACAGTATAGGCACTGTGGCTCGGTGAATGCCGAATTCATGAACAATTTCCGATATGGAATGCCCCATGCGTCTGACGCCAACTACCACTCCGCGTTCAAAGTCTTAATTCATCTCGTGAGGGCACAATAACATCAGAGAACCTTTCCCATAAGTTACGAGAGTACAAAAGAAAACCCCAACACTACACGGCACGTTTATAGTCGTACGTTTGTTCCGCTGTGTTACGGTTATCTGGATACTTTCTTATTACAATTCCATAACTTTTGGCACTTTAGTGCGCTTAACTCTTTGAACTTCCGGCAAACCTATGACGGTGGCAGATAATTACAAAGAGATTATTGTAGCCTGAATGTCGAAGTGAGTCCTTGGCCACTTAAAGATAGTGTACGCATTTAAATTTCGGTTCACATTTGAAACATTCGGGTGTAATATCTCTGGAGGTAAGAGAATCTAAGATGACTAGTCATACCTAATGTACTAATTAGTGCGACCGTGAACTGTATTTCATTCGTGTATTTTGTTGTTGTTTGTATATCATTTTATCACTTCTATCTTTAGTCAGGATCTTGCTGTATATAACTTACACCTTAATCTGAATTTGTTATTCGACGTTGCAAAGAAATTTCAACTGTTACTACATAAATAAGTTATCTTACGGTTATTCCCTGTTTTAGAGTGTTGACGATCACTGTTACTACATAACTACATAGAACAACGTTGTTACCCATGATCACCATACGTCGCAATCACCAGGAAAGTACGATATTGCGCTGATGCCTCACATCACATTGGTTTGTTTCAATGACCGTAGAATCTTCATCATAACGTGTGCCAAATGCCAAACTTATCCTCAATACATATGGAATAAGGCCATAGGAGGCTGTTTATTCGTCCATATGATGTGACGTTATATTTGGTGGTCCGTAAGGGTGCTATTTCTTCTGCTGTGATTTTATAATTGTTCCTGCGTGAAGAGACAGCCTCTGGGCGCGTGATGCGTGGTCTGATACGCTTATCTGCGGCATAGTGCACGTGTCTGCGGCTCACTTGAATGTAGGGCGCACCAATGCGTGGCCACACAGTCATCAAATACTTCACTTACCCCACTTCAGCTGAAGTCAAGTCAGCTGCCATACGCTAGCAGATCGCGTGTTACTAGTTGTGGTCTCATCTTACACATATCTCTGTGCAAGAAATTATAATTGCAAATTCCTTGATATTGGGATCAAATGGAATTTTTGTGAAGCAACTGCTTTTATTTCTACAGATGCATCTCCCTTTCGTATCCAGATCGACCACTTCAATCCTAAAAATCCATAGCTGCCCATGTCAACAAAAGAAGAAACTGACGCAACTCTTTATATGTCAGACATTAGGTCATAAACAGAAGAAACCGAGTGTGGTGGATGAGCGGTAACGCTCTGGTCTCGCATTCTGGAGGACGCGGGTTCGAATCCCTGTCCAGCTATCCAGATTTGAGGTTCCGTAAATAACTCCAGTTGAATGCCGGGATCGTTCCTTCAGAAGACCATTGCTGAATTACTTCCCGTTCCTTGTCCCAGTCCTTTCCCGCCTCCAATGACCTTCTCATCGACGAGGCGTAAAGTCAAAAACAAAAAAAGTAGAAGAGAACGTCTATAGTCTTAGGTTTATTAGCGCGAATTATCAGCCAACTCATAACAGTTCATTTAAAATTTGTTTTTAGAAATGGGATAAATCACCCCTTCACATAAAAACTATTCCAGCACCCTTGATGCATTTCAGAATAGGCCTTAATGGACTGGTAACTTATTTTCTTCATTCCTTTATTTCATTCTCGCCATACAAACTTTAAACTTAATATAACTTAATCAGATTAATCCTCAGTGCATATACTCTAACACTTAGACATTGGCCATCCTCCCTCTGTATTTGGCCTAATACAATTGCTACAGGAGTCTGCGATCTGAGTAATGACAAAACACGAACATATTTTATACGGGCCATACCTATCCTGTGTGAGAAGTTCTTAAACTGGTTGTGGCGTGGTTTTATCCTTTGAATCAAAATTAATTGTTCGAAATTATTTATTAGAAGATTCTAACGACATTTCTATTGGTTCTAACGGTTCAGACATGTCTGAATTACCTCGATGTATGAACTCCGTGTGCCTATTGTTACAGACACTCGTCTGGAAGGTAAATATCATCAACTGATACGGTCTCACTTGATTTGTAATGCAATGCAGTGTCGGATAAAAAGCAATGCATTAAAGTCAATTATTTTAGCAGCCAACACACACACAAAGTTATACGAATGTGAAATAATTTTCGGCGGAGATTTAATTCCTGTCTGGTCTAGAAACGCATAATGGTCAAGAATGTTTTTAACCTTTGTTATCGTTTGCACACGAAATCTGGTTACGTCTGGCGACAAAACTCACTTTTTTGTGTGTAGCTGTTTGTCGTTCAGGGGTGAGGAGCTGGGAGCCGTGGGAACCACGCTGTGGCGAGCTGATATGGTAGCTAGTCATGCAACTTCACACACAAAGGAAAAAGACACCACGTCGTAAAAATCCACCACACACATGAAAAGTTGTTTTCCGTTAGTAAGGACTGCAGTTCACACCATAATTCATATTCAAAAACTTTAGACATTCACGAGAATAACTTAAATTTGAATACAGTTAATGGTAACCGTGTATTAGCGCAAAGATTATCCAAGTTTATTATCCCTGTGATCTATGTTTGCCAATTATTTGTGAAACTGAAATTCGCTTGGTTGGCACAGCGTTTCAGCAATCATGAAATGTTGTATTTTATCAATGGAAGTAAAATGACAATAATATGTGGTACCAAAATGAGAGAGTCTCTTTATAAATTAGCGAATGATTACAAAGAGAACACTTAAAATTTTCATGTTAACATTTGTCTGTGATATGTTATGGCATTTATTTTTTCAGATTGTCGTAGAATAGTTGCATTTAATACTGTAGTTAACTTCTTAGTTAATTTAAAAGTATATATAATTTTTAATTTATTGTTGATAAAATATTAGCACGGCTTAGAAATTTGTAGCGATATAGTACAGTATCTTTCCATCAACCTTTAATCAGACATTAGATAATTATTTCATATGTGTCTGTATATAAGGAAAATATTGTTTTTAATTATCTCCACATGAATTTTATTATTTGGACATAAAGAATTAGTAAATATTTATCATCTTTTATACTTGCTTCAGTAGAAGAAAAATGTATTTTTAATTAATTTTGGTTATTTAAAATAATACTGTGGTAATGATGGGGTCGTCAATGCAGCAATAGATCCTTGTTTTTATTTTTTGTTCTATCAACAGTTTATCCCATCAAAATTATCGAAACATATTTTCTTTAAATGTCTCAAATCAGTTCAGTACAGTTTGAATAGCTGCTTGTAATTATTACAGTGTTGTAAAGCTTTTTAGCAGGTTTCGGTACTTGTTCTAATTGGCTGGCGTATTCATTATGCGTCCAGAAACAATTTCTCGCCGTCTGTAGAACGTGTGTTCATCGTCTGGCTCACTTAAAATATGTAACATCTTAGCTCTTGTTTTACAATCAATCCGCCTAATTTTGGAATTGTAATAGTTTGTGTATCAGTATAGCAAAGTGCCATTAGTAGCTGACTTACACTGTGAATCGCTCAATCTTCAGAGATGGAAGTCTCTTTTACATACAAGTGACGTTGAGCAAATGAAAAAAACTTAATTCATTCTTTGGGTTTCATGTAACCTGAAACCACGTTAAGTTTCCAGGTGGTAAACTTACTAAGTGATACTTTGGTGATAGTACAATTTTGAGACCCGAACTGCTTGCAAGTGATTGGGAAGAACCGTAGTCTGTCCCTCCTCTTACAATGGTTTCATCCGCAGCAGTGGGGACGCTTTGTTAGGTTACATTATGTTACACATTACAATGCTACTTTTATGAAGAAATATTTACACAGCAGGATGTAGTTCCTGCAGCCAACGACGAGTAAAACCACTAGCGAGAATATGGAAGAACAAAACAGCGAGTTGACACTGATCTTTGAGTGAAAGTAAATGGAAGCCATCAGTGCCGGATCTAAGGGGAAGGGAGGGGGGGGGGGGGGCAAACCGGGGCTCTTGCCCCGGGCGACAACTTCAGGGGGGCGCCAAAATAACATGTTGGTGGCATCTTTTTATAAGCGCCAGGGCGAAATATTCAAGTGCTGCGGACACTTTTTTTTTAGGTAAAGCGCCGTGGTACACTGACCGCGGCGGCAACTTGAAACGGCAGAAAATTCATTGTTCTGTGACAGAGCGGCCTTAAAACAAAGTTCTAATCACGGAACGGATTTCATTCCGACATTGTTATCGGGAACTCTCAATATTCTTGGATTAATAAATTTTGCCATCTGATGTTCGCAACTTCGCATTCTTGCAGCTGCGTTCGAGTGATTAGCCCAGTTTTGTTTTAATATCTGCTTTTTTGCTGAAAGAGTTTAAATATATATTACTGGAAACGAACCATTAAGGAAGAATCTATCGTTATCAAATATCTCAGCGTTTCTCATCCTTTGTCAATCCGAGGACCAGTAAAATGTCAAAAAAATTCTAATCATTAACTTATATGGGCCTTATTTCTTAGCTCTGTATATATATTATGAAGCAAACCTATCAATTGTTATTAGCATATACCGCCGTTTCTCTAGACATATACCTACAATAAAGCACTCATAAAACTTCGCTCTCCGAAAACGTATTTAGGGAATAGGCTGTTCAGCAGCCATATCATGAAAATACCCGATTTTTGATGGTAGTTGAAACATTGTTTTTAGAAAATTTGGATTACTAGCTTATTCTCGCTTACAGTCTTACGCAGGACGAGACGATATCCATTTTTTTTTTTAAAATGCTTGTCTATTTGGACTTGTACAAAAACTTTATTGCTTCTTTGTTGGATCCACTACACGGTGGGAAATAATGAAAAAATGGACAGAAACCAACTTAAAATGTAGTAGCCACACAAGATGGTCGACCCAAAACCTTGCTGTTACAGCCCTATTGAATAATTTATCTCAAAGTTCTCAAAGCACTAGAGGAAATTGAAGAATCTTCTCTGGCTGCAGAATCTAAGTATGAAGCCGCTCATCTCTTACATGATGTATTGGATTTTAAATTTATCCTCAAATTAACAGTTTGGGCTAACCTTCTTCGAGAAATTAATAGAGTAAACGTGGAAATACAAAAGGAGGACTTAATTAATCCTTTCACGTTCTGTGTCACTAATGAAAGGGCTTATTAAGATATTGCAAGAAATGACTCTAAAGCCGATAGAATATTGGATCAAAGAAGCTAAACCTGTAGCACAAAAATTGGGAATCGTTCCGATACTCAAAAGTAAACGAATTTCCAAACGAAAGAGGCAACACGACGAAATCTGCGAGGACGAATCAAGAGAATTAGACCCTACAGAGCTGTTTTCCAAAGATATGTAAGTTGTATTTGACAGAATTTTAACAGAAATAGGAATAAGGGTAGAAAGTGCAATAAAACTAAATGAAAACTTTGCCTTCCTTGGTGGCCACACGTTAGTAAATATGTCCACAGAAGATCTCAAAAAGGGGGCCGTTCTAGCAAGCAGATACTCCAAGGACTTGAACGCAATTGATTTCTGCCTCGAACTTGCCATGTTTAAACAACAAGCTCCATTTTTAATTGAAATCGATGGAACAACCAGTCCATTCCAATTGTTGCAACACATGTGTAAAAATGACTTGCAGCAAGTCTTTCCTAACATTTGTATAGCTCTGAGAATATACTGCACATTACCAACGACGTCCGCAAGCTGCGAGCCGAGCTTATGTAAACTAAAAATCATAAAACCCTACCTGCGATCAACAATGAGCCAGGAATGTCTTTCTATCCTCGCGATCTTCTCAGTCGAAAATAGAACAGCTTGTGAGACGAATTTTGATGAAGTTACGGACTCTTTCTCGGAAATGAAAGCTCGACGAGTGAAGTTGTAGGAACATTTAGTGCAAATTTTGCTAGGGCCTAAGGACTGCAATTATGAGTACAGTCTGACTCGTGCGTTATGTATTCTGATTGTGTGTATTATATATAATGCAAGCAATAAAATAACTCATTTCCTATTATGTATTTTTTATCACTTTAATTCAATAGTACCCAACTGAATGTGGTGTTTTCTTTAGGGCGGGGAGGGGGGCGCCAGCGTGAAGTTTTTGCCCCGGTTCGGAAAAAATCCTAGATCCTCCACTGGAAGCCGTAGAATGGTTCAAGGAACAGAAAACGCCCAGCAACTCATAATTTTGCAGAATAAACTCCATCATTGATTAGCTATACTGCAGAAGGAAGGCTATAATTTTGTAAGTGCTATATATGACTTAACAATGTCGCAATGTAATACTACGTGCATCTCGTCGTGCTTGGCATATTACAGTTAATCGCTATACCGTTTTATCGGAAGAGCGCAACATCACCGACACTGCAACATAGTTTTCCCGGGTTTACAGCCGCATATATTCTTTAAACGTCAACGACGTTTCGACAAGTCCTCTGTTGCCTGCATCAGGTCTCTTGCTAACGAAAATCTACAAGATCACTTCGCAACTGCCGGACAACAGCCGCGAAAATCTTCATTCACATATCACCTATTCTCGACCAACGTAAAAAGATCTCAAGAAACCACCTACGAAATATTTATGAAAATATAGCAGAAAATGCAGTATATAGAATCGTCAGATCTTTGGTAATAAAGTTGCGTATAGCACTGTTGGCCGGGAGAACCATAAGACCAGCTCGGTTGCAAAAGAAACAGTTTTCAATTTGCCGCGCAATCTGCCTCTTTTGTGCACACCTAAGCGCGCTGCTAAACGGGACGTACAATTCACCGTGGAATCCGAGCACCAGAAATGTTCAGCATATAAACATATATAAAGTATGTCCCATCCAATGTAAAGGGGAAATTAACGGCTTCTGCAAATTATGTGTAATATCTTATTGATCCGCAATATGAACATCACAACACAAAAAAAACATCGTGGTCGCACCGTCATCCAAATTTCCATATTACGATAGTCTTTTTTACGTAATAGAAAAGGCGGTTTACTAAAGTTCCTCGTATAACTGGTAATCGAATGACTAGTAGTGTCGTAGTATTGATAAACCGTTGCCTTGAAGAGTATATCTGTTTCAGCTTGTGGTACCAATATTTTTGAAATATAAACGTTAATCTGATAATCAACTTTTTGCGCCATTATAAATACTTTTCAATTCCTGCAGAACGTTGTTTCGGCTAATATGATGCAGTCCTTCATCTTTGTTTCGGCTAAATATAAACATTCCACCCCACCTTTCATATCTGTTTCATATCACAATTTGAGTGTTCCTCTACAGTCCTTTCCTTCGGCTGTTCACTCCAGTAAAAGATTACCAAGTACTGTACGAGTTAAAATGGGTCCACCACCCAGTCCCTATTGCGAGACTTTTCCACAAAGTTCATTCCTCACCCATCACCTCCAAGACGCTTTTATTTCTCTATTGTAAAACACCATATGTCAAATGCTTCAACTTTCCTCGTTTCTGATATTCCTAAGGTCCAAGCTTCTCTTCCATAAAGGTGTGTGATCCACACATACAATTTTAGGAAGTTCGTTCTGAGTCCTAGGCTAATTTTTGAAACTGAAAGATTTCTTTTTTCCAAAGAAGAATTTTTTTCAGTGCTATTATGCTTTAGAGATCATTCTTTTTTCGGCCATCATTTGTAATTTTACTTCTTTAATGACAGATATTTTTATTTCTTCTGTTACAGTTTATCTTATTTTAAAATATAACCTGTAACTTTTATAATTTTTCCTTCATTTTATGACTTTTGTCAGTCTTTAGTTTATGTCTACACCAATTTCTTCACCCAGTACTTTGTTTAATCAGTTCAGAAATTTCTCATGCCTCGGTGTTACTTGAGCACTCTTGTTCATTTTCGAGAAAAGCTTGCCTGTTCCTATGCACATGAGTCTGTGACTGATGTTTGTGATTTATATTTTTGTATCCCTACTTCAAATTCATTTTAGATTATGCCATAACTTTTATTTAATAAATATCCAATACAACGACCAAATGAAAGTGTCTAACCATACATTCCTCAACCCACTGCTATTGTTGACGTTCTGTTTTAAAGGCGGTAATTTGGTTAGTAATGATCAGGTTACATCAAATTTCGTATTTAGAAATTCACGATTATGTTTTAGAAGTGATTTAAATGTGACGTCTAGATTGCAGGTGCTCTGATTTTCTAATATCATATTTATTGCTGTGACCTGGTATTTTTGTTTATAATTCATAAACCTGCGCTAAAAATTTTATTTATTTAACTGAAATGAATTCATGTTACTG
Source organism: Vandiemenella viatica (assembly GCA_031002005.1). Lineage (NCBI taxonomy): Eukaryota > Metazoa > Arthropoda > Insecta > Orthoptera > Morabidae > Vandiemenella > Vandiemenella viatica. Next base: position 194,756,885 of record JARYHS010008074.1, on the reverse strand, counting down.
TAACGGTTGTCACATCTTAAATTTAAGGAAAAGCTTTATTTATCCCACAGAAAACAGACTGCAGTCGACTGTTGTACTGCCTGAGTGGCTGTTCATTGAAATAACCTGTTATTAAGATACAGAGTAGCCTGTTCTAAATAAAAATTATCAAGAATATAAGTTGAGGGTTAGGTAATTAGTTGATCATCAAGCTGTTAACATCTATTATCACTGAAAATTGTGTTGAGGATTCTGGTTCAGCAGCCAACATAGGTAAACAAAAATGTGTAATGAAGGATGTGAAAGAATTGTCATGTTGCCATTCGTTCTTAGGAATTCTTCAAATGAAATGTGATACTGAAATCAGAATAAAAAAGTCTTTTCACACAGTTGATACCTTTCATTGAGTGTAATCCCAGTCATATTTAAATGGAAATATTAGTCTAAAAGATTCAGCTTTACATTAGACTCACATAATATTCGAGTTCAGCTAAAATTATTTTTGTTAACTCGTCTACCTTCATGAACAAAAGCATTCTGCAAGTGTTACTTATTTTACTTATTTATTTATCTGTACATTAAAATAGTTCGTTCTCGAAATAAATAAAGACAGTTTAATGCTATCTCGAGAGTATTTTGTATTTTTTGTTTATGCTTTCAAAGTTATCTTGTTGTACAAGATGGACAAGAAACAAAAGTGAAATTATTTAAATGATATTAAAAAAATAAAAGTTTAATCGAGTAAAATATCGATATCGTCAATACAAGTTGTTTGTGATCTTATTGCGAGACTGTAAAAAAAAAAAAAAAAAAAAAAAAAAAAAAATAGAAAATGCACCTTATCATCAAATGTAATTTTATATTATTTTCCTATCAACAATCAGTGGTTTGGAGCATGAGTCTATATTAAGGCATTGTATATCATGAATCCTATATAAAGATTCTAGATCTTTTTGGGGTGTTGAGTTTGAAAAGCAACCATAATACAACTATAAAATCTGCGTCTAAATTTGTGATAGCTTCCTGCGTATACGGGTATATGTTTCACGATATGTTAATTAAATTAGAAGAATGAGAATAAATTAACAAGTTATGTAACATGTTCTCTAAATTAGACTATATGAAAGAGTAACTATATTTTGTCTTCCTATTCGGGAGTACCTGTGTTTGATTTCTGGTCCCTCAAATCAGATTTTGTATTTTCTTTGATTCAAAAATCACTTCAGACGACTTTTCGCATCGTTTTACTGTTTCGATGGTGCAACACAAATATTGCAGGAACAATTAGTCTCAATTTCCAACGAAAATACCCCATTACTTGCCACAAGAAACGGCCATTAGTCTCGATGTGACTGAATGAAACCGACGTTGACTGTCTTCTGGCTAGCGACATTTACAACACGCGGAGGGAACTGATTGGTTGCAATAAATCAGGCAGCGGGCGGTGAAAGTAGGATGCTCATTTCTACAAATAAACTTACAAGCGATGCTCCAGTCTGATATCAATATCCACCTGTAGCACTTTGGAAACTGTTACCTCACTTCAATGACGTGATTCCTTTAAACCCTTTCAGGAGTGCATCAACTGTTTTTAGTATTCTTTAAAGAAGAATTCCTAGATTTCGCAAGAAAATATCATATTAGGTAGGTTTATGAATTTGATAACGAATCGCAATGAGTGTTAGCAATGAGTTAGTGACTAATTAAAGTTTACACTTTTATTAGTTACCTGATTCAAAGAATGTGTGTACAATCTTTCACATTTCGATGACTTAAGGGAATCTATTTTGTGGTTTTACGCTTTGTTGATATCGAAGTCATTAGAGGAGGGGAAAAGACTGGGGAAAAGGAAGGTAAAGGAATTCAGCTATGGTCTTTTGAAGGAACCTTCGCGGCCTTAGACTGGAGTGATTTCGGGAAACTATGTAAAACCTGAATCTGGATGACTGGAGGGAAATTCGATCTTACGTTCTCCCGAATGCGCGCTAGAGCGTTACCGCTCACCCACCACACTCAGTGAGTTGAGGAAGCTTAGTTGAGCCAACGTTATTAGCTTCACTGACACTGATTGGACGAGGCCGTTCTTGAATAGAAATAAACAACAGGTGATATAGCTAATACAATCGTGGTTCTTGAAGATATGAAGTAAAAATTGCTTTCAGAAAAAAGATAAGTTCCTTAATCATCCATCCTTATGTAAATAAATTAGTTTTCCTGGTCATATTTAGGTCAGACTTGTGAATTATTAGGTCTCATGAACATAACGTACATCATCTCTAGCTATTTCCTGTTCCTGGGTGTTCTTCGGGGCTTAAATGCTGGTATTTATCGTACTTTAGTAATATTATACAGAAGCAATGAAGTGTAAAAATATTTGGTTTTATTCCCCGTGTACCTAGTAGGGAATAAACCTGGTTGCGTACACCTCCTACCATGCACATAATTGAGCGTTGAGACGCCCTGATGTTAGCCCCTGTCGTGCAGACTGAGCCGCTAGACACGGAAGGACAGCGGCAGCGTTGTGACGTAGTCACTGTCGTCCGCTTTGGAACTGCCTTGGAACACGCCACGAAAGCATTCTGCAACTCTATAATGCACTCGCTGCAGGTTGAGGGTATCTCTGAGTGACGAAAGTGCCATTATTAGATCCACGTTTCTACTGCAATTTACATCATGCATTTGTTGACATAAGGGAGCAATAAAAAATTAGTATTATAAGTGTTTTAGTATTTCCCATTACGTTATGCAATAATACCCTAATTGGCATAAGTGGCATAAGTAACATAAGCTGGAAATAAATTTTATGGTTCCATTGCGCAATACATTCTCGAGTATAGTTTTTTTTTTTTTTTTACTTGAGAAACTGAATATTTGACGTCATATTTTTTGTAACTGAACATAATACCGTATCAAGTAGTCAGTTTTGATTTGAGGAAAGGAAATTTAAAGATGTTTCAGGTGCTAAAACACATTTTCCTAACTATCAAGATTCAATGTATTTCATAACTTGATAAAAATTTAATTTTGTTCGTCATAAGTGAAAATTGTTAACTTACAATAAACTTTTCGATTTATTGTTCTATTTTATGGCGAACTCCGAAAAGTCGCATCTACTTTCTTGGTAAGTATAAGTTCAGTGTTTCTACAAATTTAAACGGGGGGGGGGGAGGGAGACACTATTTAAAAATGGAGTGAATCACTGGCGCTTTCTTTAAGAGAGAAGTTTTACTCGCGAAAAAGATTATTAATTTATACGCAACTAAAAACATTCTGTTTACAACATCACGCCTCTGGAATAACACAATTTTTGCATGAAAAATAAGTTTAGAAACTAGAAAATACTTACACTTAAAAATTAAAATGTTAGCACCTTATGTTTTGTAGAAATTTTTATCTCTAAACTAAAGGACAGAACTGATTGTTACAATAAACTGGAAATCCAGGTAAGCTGTTTACTTGAAACAAGGTTTTATTTGATTTTGGAATGATTTATGTTAATTAGCAAGGAATGCTGAATAAAGATTTTTGTGAATTTAAAAATCTTAAATATTCACACTATATTATACTAAGCCACATTATTTTTTTTATTAATGGCCAATAAATATACCAACCGCATGACGTTTTTGTGCCAGGCAACAAAGTGAATTTGTTTTTCTCAACAACTGCTTCACACGTCTTCCGGGAGATGGCAGGTGAGTTTACAATGCGTCTAGAATTTCGGTGTGGAAGAAATAGGAAACCACTTTCACATTCAACGGGACTGGTAATAACGTTATTCAAATTATTTACTGATTAACCACTTATTTTATGTGAAATTTTGCTTTGTGATATGTCAATTATTTAATATGTATGTAATAAATATGGAATTAATTTTATATGTCAATTAACTAGTTCATCGCATTAAATGTTTGTGCGATTGAGAGCGATGTAAGTTAAATATGCCTTGTTTGTCAAGAAACAGAGATACAATATTTTTCCTTCGCGGTTGTTTTACCATTAATTAATGGCCAACGTATAACGTAAAGATAAATTTTAAATTACATAAAGCTGATTGTATGTTTAGTTGATTCATTAACTAAATGAACCAGTGATTGTGAAATCAGTAGTTGACATTATCATCGTTGTCACTAGAGAATACAAATCAGGCGAATTTCTGGCTTGTAACTGATCCAGCTTTTTACAGTAAAATGATATCTTTTGAACACCCTTAGACTTCCACTCTAGAAGGAAGATTAACCTCCTGAACATGTCATGGTGGTGATGTTAAAATTTTCTGGATAGTCACGCAGAGATAATGTCGTGAAGGATATTGATAGAGTGTCTTATATTGAAGAAACTTGTTCATATATTTCAGGTATCAAATTGTCTGCACAAGAAGCGAGTTGTAATGTAAATGGGAATAATATAGTTGCTGTTTAATAAACTTGAAAATTACAAGTTGAAACTGTTAGAAGTGGGTATTACTTCCCACTAGTTATTAACTTTCCTAATGAGAATGTAGTTTTTAAATGAGAAAGCTTTAGATGCACTTTACATCACATTCACTAAAGATATAAGTTGAAGATTCAGATCAGACCGAAAACACCAATGCTCATTAAATGAAACGAAACAGAGAGTGACTGATCGAGGCGTAACCGGGATTTTGTGGCGGCTTACCGCTCGGATTCCTGGAGTCAAATTCAAGAGGGGACAGTAATTTTTACGACCTTTGCTTTGATCACACGAGTACTTCAAGGAGTGGTTCTGATGCAGCCGCGACACGTGACATTGGGGTGGCGGCAATTGTGTGGCGACAGTGGCGTGGTGACGATCTGAGTGGCGACCATGGGGGTGCAAAATAATGTTTGGCGCGGCAATTTCATAGTATTTGCCCCGGGTCGGAAAATTCGTAGATCCGTCATTGTTAGAGACTTAACTGAATTTAACTGCGATGGAGCGCATAATCCAGTGGCAATTTCTCTAGTCATCTAACTACAGTTTTTTTTATTAGCATTATCATATATACTTTCAGTATTAAATTCTTCTTCCGTATACTTTTGCGATTTGCGGATTTTGTATTTAAATTCCTTTCTGCGTTTTTTTATAAATTATCATCACTTCCCTTGGTAACTTATTCCAGTCCCCGACACCCTACCCCACAAAAGAAAATTTTCCCACTGCCTTGTGCGTGAAGTCTAGTGCCAGTTTGTGCCCATGGTCTTCTTTTTCCTTTCATGTAGTACTCCTAATTCTTCGATCAATATCCCTCCAAGCCACATACGCCTTGTAACTCCCACGAGTCTCTTCATTCTCCTCCAGTTTTCCAGTGACTCCCCATCCAGCTCCTTTATCATAGCAGCTACTGAGTGTGTCCTGCGGTAATTTCCTCAAACAAATCCATCTGCTTTTCTTTGTGCACTCTTAAAGTCCTGTATTTAATACCCATAACGGAGGTCCCAATCTACACCGCCATATTCAAGAAAATTCAAGAAATGGTCTGACCGATGTGTTGTAATCCAGTTCCCTTATTTCTGTGCTACATCCTCCCATCACTCTCGCCATTAAAAGAAGGATTTTGCAACCTTTTCCTGCCCAATGTGTTAAGTTGTTAAGTTTATTATCAAACATTACGCCAAGATTTTAACGCTTCAAGCCTTCAACAAACAGTTCCTTCCCCATCCTATAATTACTGCTTTAATATCAATATGGGCCATCTGCAAAGTACTTGATTATTTCTTTCATGGTCCGTTCATGGTCCGTTTTCTAAAAAGGAAATTTATTCTCTTATCAATTTTATATAACCGCCATACCCTATTTTATCAGATGATACCAGGTACGTTGCATCTATCACTAGATGGTTCTAGATAACGATTCTCTTAGAATTTTACAACAACAAATGCTAACTCTAAAACTATCACAACCTGTTTCTACTTCTGAGTTTGTGAGTACAGAAAAAGGTCCTTCAATTTACTGATTAATCTGTGTGTTTCAGGCGGAGTCGGAGCAGACCAATATGCAGAAATTTCCACGTCGAATGGAGATGTTGGCTAGAGCGGTCTCTGCAGCTCATACCGCCACCAGGGCTGTGGGAGGTAATAATCATGAAACTCAGCTACCTACTCCCTCGTTGGATAATTTTTATGCAGTCGAGTTTACTGTAAAATAGGAGAAATCATAGGTAACATGAAGATTTCGATTTTTCTGCAACTGCTTGGATACTGGTGGGCTCAGATAAATCTTCTTTACTACTGCTTAAATGTCAATAACGCCACCTGCGACATGCTTGATTATCTTCCAAGGCCCCTTTTCTAATAAAGGAAATTTAGAAAGAACTTCTGTGTTTTGTACATCTGTTCCTTTTACCTGACAACCATACACTGATTTATCAGATTATTCGTTGCATATTTTTTTTGTAAACATTATCAGTGGGAATACTGGGAACAGGAAACAATTAACTGAACACATTTAACAGGCACCCCACATTACTCATTCACTCACTTTCACTCCTGTAATGTATACAAATAAAAATGTAAGGTTTTTAGAGGAAGAAAAATTGGGAAGTTTGCAAGCAAAATTCGGAAAAAACTGAAAGTTCTTTTCCTGTTGGATTTTTGTACGAACTCAAAACCATTACTCATGATTCGAATGATGGATAATGGAAAAACTGGAAGATCTAGAGAAAAATATGGAAAATGCTTTCTAGCCTAAATTAAAATTGTTTTTAGTATTGTATTGTTTCGCGATCTCTCGAACAAATTTGTTTATTTTATTTCTGTTCCTCTGGTATTAATTGAGGACCTCTGCTTGTGATATCGAACAAGGTATTACCTCAATAATTAGTCAAGACAGCGTCTAATCGTCTTTTGCACTATTAATCAATAGTTGAATCGCGAAAAACAATATAATTGTGATCCATTGAGAGGATCTGTTGAACCGGTATCAAAAATATGCTCATGAAAGTTATGAACTATGGAACCAGACGGATTTTCTTCCTGGACGTTCCTGGTGGAAGTGAAAAAACTTTTTTGATCTAGTTAATTTTGTAACTATTCGTTCACATAGTGAAATTGTATTTGCACTTGCTTCATCAGGAATTTCAGCTACGTTGTTGGAAGGCAGTCAAACAGATAATTCATCATTCAAGTTGCAGTTGAATATGGAAATCAAAGAAACTCCAACATGCAACGTTTTGAAGAACTGTTCGGTAGCCAACGTTTTGCAGCATTGCAAATTGATCGTTTGCGATGAATATACCATGAGACATAAAAAGTCTTTGGAGGCATTATACCGAACGATACAAGATTTACTAAACGATCAACACCGGTTTGGTGGTGCGACGATCGAAATGTAAACACAACACATGAGATTCATTGATATTTCAAATTTAATGGAAGAAAATAAATCATTCGGTTAACATTAAATTCTGACTTAAATTTTGGAACAAACAGCATGGTTCCAAGTTAATCACATTCCAGACACATCAAACATTTCCATCATTTCAGTGGTGTACTGCTGTTAGAATTCGTCTCCAATCTAAAATTTCCCATTGGCATACTTCTGAATGTACACCTCCTCAAACTGAATAATCTTGGACGCAATTGTTAATACCCGTAATAACAATAATGACTCAGAAATATGTTTGTTTTTCATTTTTACTTTGTTTACACGTTTTCAACAGCTTTTTACGAATAAATTTATTGAAATCTGGACAGGACAATGTCTGTCGGGTCAACTAGTTAACTATAAAATTTCATTGGCTCACTTCGTCCGCCGCCGCTTTGTTGTCACCGAAATAACTATTGGATGGCTGGAGCTTTGCTCGACTGGGATGATGGCACCCGATGCAAGCCGATGAAATTATAAGACACATTTTAATCTCTTAGCTCTCGTTACGTTTGTTTTCCCAGCATTTCATTTTAAAATAAATACGTCGACTTAGTTAAAACTTTACAGCTGAAGAAACGTGGAATAACTGAATTTATGATTCGATGAAATTCCTCCATTTGTTGTCTTTCAATCACTGCTGTCATGCTACTCGGCAATCTTTAGGTAATTAGGCATTTACATTGGACATCTAATTTGAGACTAAATCGGACTTAAAGTTAAGGCTATAAAAAGTAATATCGTGGGTGATTTTAATATTGTGTTTTTTTTTTTTACTTTTTACGTTGTAGTCGTGTTCATTGTAGCTGGGACATTACGTTATTACACGTCTTCATAGTGTTTTTGTGTATTTACTTATTGTGATTTTTATCTATTTATCAAACTAATAGAATTTTTAGTATGTAATACTAGATAACCCGTGTGAAAATTACATAAATAAAATGCGATTGATTGAGAGGTTGGTGGTTTATAGCAGGTTGAAAGAAGAACCCGCTCATTTGTAGAAATATCTTCCTGACCTCAACTGATGTATACTATCCTGCAGCCCTCTACTTTGACGTAAGCACTTGAAGTCAAACTGTCATAGACCTCGCCTGAATCTAACTAAGCTGAACAACACACACGCAGTATATAGATATCTCTGTGATATGTAGTGCTGCTGTCTGACGGTAATACGATCTCAGCCCGTGCGAAAATTTCGCGACCAAAATGTTTACATAGGAATTGTGTAACAGAACACAAATGTTTTCCTAACAGAAAAAAATACGATAAGCCATTTACTCTACAAAAAGCTCATTGTTTATTGCTATCTGTGTGATATGTAGTATTGCTCCCTAGTAATAACGCAGTCAGTTGTTGTCGAACATGGAGGAAGTAAATGTATGGAGAAGACGCAAGAGACCTTCACCACGCATTGAAGTGACGCCGGGCGGAGGAGGAGTGGGGGGCTAGGCCGAACCCATACAGACACGGGGTATATGTACAAAAACCTCAAGGGGACTCTAGGATAAACGTAACACCGCAATCTGGTGATGGATTATTATGTATCTCAATGAGACAAATAAAAAATGAATAAAAGTTTTTGATATTCTGCTTAGTTTTCGAGATATTCTATCTCAAACGTGAAATGTTTTTGGTTGAAATTCAGAAGAACAAAGTCTGATTTGATGACGGATTCTTATTTAAAAAGACGAGACAAAAAATAAAGAATAAAATTTTTCGATATCTCGCCTAGTTCTCGAGATATACTGTATCGAAAGTGAGGTGTCTTGAGTTGAAATGCTGAAGAAAAATTTCGCAAAAGTCAAATTAAATGATCGATTATTATGTTACACGACGAGACAAATCGAAAATAGATAATAAATTTTTCGATATCTTGCTTAGTTTTCGGGATATACTGGGATTGGGTTGATATGCTGCCTGGACCAAAAATTAATTCTGCCAAAGCTACAATGAATTACATGGTGGACATGCAGAATGGATATTTCAGTTTTTTTACTACCACTTGAAGTTAGCTTGAAATGCGGCCTAGACCAGAATAAAAATAGTTATCTTGTTACCATACATCATAAGCTTAATTGCGAATAGCTGGAAGTAGTTTCCATCGCGATACACGTTTTGTCACTAACTTGGTTCTCATGAAATTACTAACAGTAATAGATAAATTCTTTGTCCCTTATGGAACAACAAAACCATTCTGGTACATACTGCATTTAGACCTAACCACAATCTCCATTAAATTGACGCTATAGAATCAAACTATGTAGACATACGCACACACGCGTATTTGAATCGCAAACTGTATTTGCGATAACAACATCGTTTACTTCATCAAGATTCCTAGATTGCTTAGCATAATTTAACACATTTAATTTCATCATACACTGTCAGTATAAACTGCAACGTGACGAAAGATAGCGCAATACTAAATTCACTGAATCGCGATGTAAAATACACCCATTTAAATCTCGTTTCCAACACTCGTTAAAAAGTAATGCTAGTCTATTATGTGCAAAATAGCAAGGTATGCTGATTTTCTACACTACACCAACAAAAATTTGAGAACAAAGTCATTCCACTGGGAGCTATGACTAAATATTTATAGACATGCACCAACGATTGCAATTCTCACTGCCCAGTTCAACAACAATAATTTCAATGCAACTTACATATGAAATGATATTCCAGGTTCTTTCCTCTCATGCCTATTTGTGCAACCGTATGCAAAACAAGATGGCATTATAAAGCACTTATAGACATTACAAAATTAAATAATCACAGCATCAGACACAGTGTGAACTTAGCACAGTTTCTTGATATATCTCTGATATATGCTGCTGCTATCTAGCGGTAAAATAATCAATCCAGTGTTTATTATCTCTGATATGTGCTGCTGCTATCTATCGACACGCGATCAATCCTTAGCGATGCCAATCAAACCTAACGGCTTGGTTCTGAACTGTCTCATACTCGTGATCTTGATAATTAATACTTTTTTCATGTAAGGTCTATATTCCGAAAAATTTCATTCCTAATTTGGGATTTTACCAAAGCAAAGACATTAATCATTAAAATGATACCTCATTTATCTGTTTTTGTTTTTTTTGTTTTAAGGAAGGAAATCGGCTAGTGACAAAATAAAGGTTTATGACATAACGATACTTTGACTCTAAGCATCGAATTAAGAAAAGTTCCTTTCTTAATTTACGATCATACCAAACAGTAGACCATAATATTTAAAATGATTTCTCATTGATCGATTTCACATAGGTACAAAAGGAGATGATGGCTCGTCAGCAAAATAAATAATTAAAAAAAATTAGAAATAATGATTCTTTTGACCTTTTAGTGTTGAATTCCGAAAAATTCCTTACTTAAAATGTGATGTGGCCATAGTGGAGACCGTTTTCCGTTAGGTATGAAGGGAGATAATAGCTTGTTAAAAAAAAAAAAACACACATTTTAAAAATAATACATATGATTAGTTTTAATCGTGATCCAGGCCACATGTATCACGATAAATGTGGAATTATTCTATACCCTGATCATACACAGAACACGGTTACCGGCCTACACGTTGTTAACATGTAGTAAGGACTATTGCTCGAGTATTCGGTGAGCTCACAGTACCTCATGTGAGAGTCGCAACTTTGGTATCCTGGAAATCCAGCCGAATACAAAGTTATTACCTGCTCCTTTGAATTTCTTACCAACGATCCTTAAATATCTGAATCCATAACACGCCATCAACGAGCGGCGAATTTACAATAAAACGTCCACAATTCCTAACTCAATTTTTTATTTTTAATGTTGCAGTTCGGCTCAAAATGGGGGGAAGACACACTATTGCCGATGAAATTATGTGCTTCAGATTCACTTGTTTCCGCAGAAATTTTGTGTGATATTAAACTTCCAGTAGAAATAGAGGCAATTTGACTATATGTAGTATTCAAAGTTTTTGAACTGGATAACGTTTTACTATCTGGACATTTTCAACATATTCCGTTTGTAACCACTGGTTCATGTTCTCAACTACTATTTACGATTATGTATATAATATCTGACACGAGACCGTATGTGTTAATCATAAAAGGGAAGAGCGGAAATGTAGGACGGTTGCACCCCATGTCGCATGGAAAATTAACACTTCAAAATATACCTGAGATTCGTTGACAAATCATTAATATAGTAATCACAGGAACGGACAGATTAAAAGTAGAAACACTTTCACCAAGATCGGCGAACAGTATTGTGAAGTGCGGATCGCTGATGGCAAGGAACTTGGAGGCATATATCCCAGCTCTTTTAGTCTATAAACAAGGCGTAATACGCGGAGTGGATAGCGAGTTAGAAATGGAGGAAAAGCTAGCGGAAATCATGACACCAGTTAAAGTGATAGCAGCAAGAAGATTAACTAAATCTAGTATCCAAAATAACAGCAGAACGGAAGTGAAACTGCAAACGTGTGTTAACCTTCGATAGTCAGACACTAACTCAGTTTGTAACTATACATGGGGCGCGGTGGGAGGTAACATCCTACACCCTAGCCGCACGCATCTGCTACACTTATTGTTTGTGGTATGGTTATATAGATAAACAATGCAGGGCAAGCCCCGCTGTGACATGTGTGGTGAGGCACACCGTACAGCTGATTGCATATGGGATGTGGTACATTGCGCATATTGCAACGGACCACATAACGCGACAGACAGGGCATGTCCGATGTATTTAATAAGCAAGCAACCACATGAATTAGCAGCCAGAAACAACATGTCTATTAGAGAAGCGGAAAAATACTTGAAAAATAAACCATATGCTCAGGCAGCACATTGACAGCAGCGATACGCAGTAAATACTCCCGACGGACTACAGCACCCGAACAAAACACCAGATATCACTAACCATAGTGACTTCCCGCCGCTAGTATCTGAAAACACATCTGGACTGTACAAGCCACACTGGGATCGACCAGCTACAGAAACAACAAACAATAGGACAACAGATGACTAGCCACATCACTACACCAACGCCACTGGTAGAACGCAAACAACAAGTTGGACATTGGGACACCCAGTGAAAGAATCTACTATCATATTCGGGGATGTATCAACATGCCAATGATCCAGGAGGATACTAGGAACATCGACAGGTTTTAACCCCTATCGATCGGTACAGCCAGAAGATTCAGATGTCGCAGTCAAGAATATTATAGAACAACTAGTGGAGCTTATCAACAGGATAGCAGAGAGGACAAAAGCAGGGGAACAACTGGGAGCTAATTACATTAGACAACTGTTGGAGATGAGTATTACATCCCACCTCATTAATGAAAGACCCTTCAACAATGGAACTAGCAATTAATAGAACACCACAGTGGAACACACAAACAAGCGACAAAGTGGTCAACAACGTAACAAGGATATTACAATGGAACGCTAGATCTATTAAAGCTAATAAGCTAAGCCTGATGCAGTACATGTCGGCCCACAATATCTCCATAAGCGCCATCGCAGAAACATGGCTAAACCCGGGAAACATATTCCTATTTAAAAACTATAAATTTGTACGGGCAGACAGGTCCGACGGATACGGCGGCACAGCCCTATTAATTCAAAAGTCAATATCGTACCAGCTGATAAACATTAAATCACCTAATTTCTGTCTGTGTTGCACGGTTGCTGTTTAGAGATAATCACATAACGGTAGTATCTGTCTACAGGTCACCAAATCAACCACCGCTTAAAAAATCCGAGCTGCAGCTACTAATGCACCAGCTAGATGAACCAATATCAATCCTCGGCGACCCAAATGCCCACCATTCACTTTGAGAAAGTGCGTATAACGACCACAATGGCCGACTCTTTACGGAAGTTATGGAGTAGCTAGTCATATTAAATGACTGCTCCGCAACCCATATTAACGTACCTAGACAACTACAATCATCTGTTGACGTATCTCTATCCATTGCTCGACACATAACATGGGAAGTCACTGAAGACACTCTCGACTCGGACCACTTTCCGATTCTGATGAAACTCTCCAATACTGAAAGGAGAGGGCGAACTATCTTCTCATATTATAAATGGAACATCAAGCGGGTCAACTTGAATAAGTACGAACAGGAATCCGAAGCTGCGTTTAAACATTACAAATCCACCGATGACATAAGCAACGACTAAGTGCCTTCATAAACTGCATCGAGAAAGCTGCAAATTCCAGTATACCCAAACAAACTCATGTGATCAACACATCAGCAGCGGAGTGGGACCAGGAGTGCGAGAAGGCAATAAAAGAAAGAAAGAAGGCTATCAAAACTTCCAGGAAGTATCGTACAACGACGAAATATACCGAATGCAAAAGAACATGCACGAAGAAGAAGAAAAACTGTGTAGAGTATTGCTCTAGGCTTAGCGACACACCGGTTAAAGAAATGTGGACTAAAGTTCGCAGATTGAAAAATAGAGGTCAGGGCGACAGAACGCGCATCTCTACTGAACGTCCTGACTGACATGCTAGAAAGCTTAACATCACCCTACATTGATCCTCGACCACTATACATATATGATAATGCACAACACATTCTCTTCCATCCATTCAAAAGCGAAGAGCTAAATAGAGCACTAGCCTCTGGAGCATCCACGGCAGCGGGGCCGGGCAACATACATTACCCAATGCTCCGCGCATTCCCCGCCAATGGGAGAGCATACTTGCTTCAACTAATAAATAGTATTTGGACCGAGAAGTGCGAGATCACTCCTACGAAGACAGCTAGAATAATTATCATAGGAAAACCTTGAAAGACGGCATACAGACCAATATCTCTGTTGTCTTGTATGTAAAGGTAATTTTGAAGACCATTACTATTTGGGGAATCATGGGAATATTCAGTCGTCGAGCTATCGGCGGTCATTGACGCTGTGCCAGGAATCTGCTAGCTAGCAGTCATCACCTCAGAGTGCATTCCCCTTCATAATTGTAGGTCAGCCGAGGCGGTACAAGCGATCTAGCAGTGGTCTTTACTGTCGGGCAGTCGTAGAGAGTAATCAAACATAGCCACCTGTTAGGAGCCTGCCACCCTCTCATGCACCTCCCATCCGGGGCGACCATCTGCCTAACAATTAACTATTACGATTTGCACTAAGAGACTCCATAACTAACGTATAAGGGCTTAGATGAATTGGCGACAGTTGGAATCCATTTTGCGACACGTTATCAACTGTGTTATTCAGTCATCGGGGCCAATAAACTGTTCCATTGCTAGTCTCGCCTTCCTTCCTGTAGTAAGAACATAGGTCAGTTTCTGACCTTCAGTCTGTGGTCGTCAATCCACAGTGGTGTCAAGCATTAGCCCAAACTGTCCAACGGGAAGGTTCTAGTGGAGCTGCCAGAAGAACAGAAGAGACGCTTCGGCCAGAACTGGAATTCCCTAAGGTTAGTTCGTCAGCACACCCATCCACACACGCCCACTAGCCTTGGCCAATCAGCCCCTGACATGTATGCACGAAGTGCTTGAAAGGACGGTCAAACATAGACTCGAATGGTGGTTTGAATACAACACGTTACTGCCATCCACTCAATGTGGCTTTCTTGCCCGTCTCGATAGTGTAGGGGCTAGAATACTGGCCCCGCGTGCCGAAGGTCACCGGTTCGAGTCCGGTCGAGGGCATGGGTGTTTAAGTGTTCTATGTGTTAATGACGTGTCCGTCATGTGGTGTCCATACTTAACAGTTAAAATACACTGAAGAAACTGTTTCAGATTGAGCTGGCTGTATGGACTTAGTAGCCGAATTCCATAAAAAAAGGCTTTTGGGGAGGAAAAAGCACTAAAGACATATTAGTGCATCTTATTACCAACATACATTCATGCCTTACCAACAATAACTACATGGTTGCCATCTTTAAAGATCTTATATTTGCTTACGACAAAGTCTTGGCACCGATCCTGGGAAAAATATTAATGGAGAACGGTGTGCCAGGCAGCCAGTTTGGTATCTATGATTACCAATAGATGGCTAGTAGCCCAATGGAAAACCATCAGTTTGGGGGCCAAGAAAATGTAGCGAACGGGTACCATAGGGATCAGTCTTGTCTCCATTACTTTTTAATATCTATACAGCTGACAGCTGACCTACACAAGATAATGCCGCAGTCAGTAATGGTCTTACAATACGCCGACGACATTTGCCTTTATACAGTGGGCACAAGCATTAAAAGTTGTCTGAATATATTTAATGAAGTGATGCTAAAACTGATACAATGATTGTTTGCCAATGGACAACATATCAATAAACAAAAGCTCAGTCTGTATATTTACTCTCCATAGAATATCTTCAACCACCAGCAAAACTCTTGGACCTTACAATCTTCCAGTAACGAATAGCGAGAAACAATAGACTAACAATAGACAGTAAACTTAAATGGGGTGAACACATCATACAAATAGAGAAAAATTCTGTTCAGCTAATACTGTATCATGATTCGAGCGATAACGAGATTAAAGTGGGGAGCAAACCCACCAATTGCACTGATGCTGTACAAATTCTTAATCCGGCCACATTTTGATTATGGGTGGATCTGCTACGCATAGGTTTCCGAACATATATTAGCCAGGTTGGATGTTCTGCAGTATAGAGTACTACGCACCTGCTTGGGGGCAAAGCAATCCCCACGCGCACCCACTAATGCGTTATGTGTAGGAGCAGGTGAACCATCGCTACACCTACGCCGGTCCTACTTATACGAAAAATTCATACTAAAACAGGAACAGCTGTCGGATAATAAACTAGTTAACGCTATCCATAAACTATCAATGGACTGTCTAACAAAAAGATACTGAAGACATAAACGACTACTACCATTGATTTCGGCGTATCTTGGAACCACTAAGCGACAAATCCAGCAAGAGTAAACAATTATGTTGCTACGAATCACCACTATGGCACATACTTAAAGAGGTAAGCCCAAGAAAATCCCAATAAACAGACATTCTTGGAAAATCTGGAATAAATGGCTTCCGGCCAGGTGCATATACACAGATGGGTCCAGAAACAACAATTACGCAGGGAGTGCATTCATCAACCCTGACGGTATGGAACAGGGAATATTCACACTGCGAGGGAAGCCTCTATGACAGGATAACTAATTGCAATTTTAGAAGCCCTTAAATATGCCAGCAGTTTACAGGATTATAACATGATTGTTATATCTGACTCGCTCTCTGTGCTAACGGCACTAAAGAACCACTATTTAAGCCAAAGTAACAACCCAGTTATATATGAAATCAATAAAGTAATCATAAACCTGGAAAATATTAATAAACTGGTAGTGCTGTACTGGGTGAAAGGACAATGTGGGTGTAGAGGCAACGAACTAGTTGACCAACTGGCAAAGAAAGCAACCGTTACTGGGAAAACTACCCACTCAAATATAGCCATGTCGGATTTAAATGTGGCATTAAAAGACTGGGACGGAGAATGGAAATACACATCCACCATGAAGGGTAAATACTATGCAAGCTTACACCTGGAAATTTTAAAACTACCATGGCTCCAAATGTTCGATGCCCCTGAAAAATATATACCAGTATAGCCTGACTAAAATTTGGGCATGCACGCTTCAAGAAGCACTTATATAGGATCGGTGTGATAGACGTTCCATACTGTGAATGTGGTCAGGAAGAAGACGTCAACCACATATTCTTTGGATGTCCACTAAAAAAAGATATATCCGACAACCATACTAAGAAATTGGTGAAGCTAGGACAGCAACTGCCAACAAATGTTTCTACTCTGTTAGCCCCTAACGAATACAAATTTTTTTTAACCTCATGTATGCTCTCTTTCGACTAATCAAACTGAACTTATAAAAACAGCGGTATTAATAATTGTAAAAGACTATTCCTATCATTGCAAAGCTGATTATGTATTATTAAAATGTTAATGTATATATTGTACCCTGTAAATCAGCTATTTTAATGTACGTAATGTGGTATGCAATTTTTCATTTTAAAGTGTATAATGAATTATGTAAATGGTCACAGTAATGTATCTAATCATTTAAATGGATAATGGCTAAATGGCCTGTATGGATGAAGGCCAAATAATAATAAAAAACGGTACTATTCGATAAAAATTACTTTGTCACTTTATGTCAACTGGCCGAAATCAGTGGTTCTTTTGTTTTGACAATGTGCAGGCAAGTGTGCATTTGACTCATAATACAACCATACTAAACAAAGTCGCACGCTTTTCGTCCATCATATGATGTTATGTAATACCATGTGACGTGAAAATAGTGTACTGTCATATGTCATGCTTTGCGCATCTGTTGTTGTCTGTCATACCTAACATACTGGTGCCAAATAATGGGAATCAATAGTGAATGTATAATTCGAATCTTGGAACGTTTTTGGCGATCCTGAATTTTACCAAACGTTTATTTGTGTGTAAAACCGAGAGAAATGAGGAATATATCTCAGAACACACTGGATTGTTACACCTGATATATTCGCTGTAATGAAACAATCAGAAAATGTTAGGATTTCAGTGGCCTGAAGGAAAGAATAATTATAATTTTAAAAAATACAAAGAGAAATCATTAACAATTTATGAAGTCATCAGTCGCACGTATTCCACCGCGCGTGTTGAACTTGCATGATAGCGTCAGCCACTGGTGAACCGATAGGGTTCGCGTGCACCACTTTGAAAAATCCGGGCTTAGGGCAACCGACCTCACGGTTTTCCTCATAGCCTAAGGTCCGGCTGCATGATTTCTATGTCCATCTGTTATTTGATTGAAATACAATTTTTAAGTATAATTATTAGTAGCAGAATCGTATTCTGCCGGGTTGTCTACAGGGTGTCCAGAAAAGGACTCCCTGATTTCAAAATTAAATATCTCGAAAACAAAGATCGATAAAGGAATACAGTAAACGGTATGTTTATTGTGACAGCTGTAAGAAGTGTATACAGCAGTGTGAAATAATAGTTACAAAAGCTGCTAACAGATGGCGCTGTACAGCTCATATCAGCATACATAAGTGAAATAATCGTATGAAAACAATCTTTGCAAACAATCACATCACAATGTTTTCAAAATGTTCACCATTGGCACTACAGAATGGTGGAACTGATCGCCCTGAGCTTCGGATCACTATTTAGGCATTACGTATGGCGATTACAGCGCCATCTGTTAGCAGCTTATGTAACTATTATTTCAAACTGCTGTATACACTTCTTACAGCTGTCACGATAAACATACCGTTTACTGCATTCCTCTATCGATCTTTGTTTTCGAGATATTTAATTTTGAAATCAGGGAGTCCTTTTCTGGACACCCTGTATCAAAATATAGCGGCAAGTATTTTTAATTAAATTTTCAAACTATCTTAACTTTACTATTGCTTATCCATTTTTTCTACCTACAGCTGAATTACTACTGTCCCGCCACACGTGTGTCGAAAGCAATTATATTTCCCACTGAATTTTGACATTATTTCTTAATTTGTTTTTCCAGTTGACTAAATAACTTACAGTAGCTTATGGAAGGCGACAAAGTGTCTGATTTGCTGCGCATATTGACTTAATTATATTTCCTTGTGAATAATCGTACGTGTTTTACAGTTCATTAACCCAAGGAAAGATTAGCACTAACTGATGCCAATTTTTTTATTTCATTGCTATTTTTTACTCCATGATTTTTAAGACAATGTCACAGTTTTATTACCAACTTGAAAACCTCACGAGCACTAGAATCAGAAGCAAAGTTATAGAGGTCTTATGGCTTCCTGCGAGTTCTCCATTCCAACAGGTTGGCTGTTAACTAGCAAGTAATGACCCTTCACTAGAGGTTGAAGTCAGGCGAAATGTATTTAAGAACGACGCAGACTTATGGATGGAGTAAAATTTTCCAGCTCATAAAATATCACGAACATGTAAGAATTCAATGGTTGTATGAAGATACCCGAATGAATAAAATCACACAGTAATTTTTTTTTTTTAAAACTATTTTTAGTAATGGAAACACTCGTTTGTCTGTCTGTCACATTATCATAACTTCTGAACGCTTTAACGGAGACACTTGTAATTGAACTATACTTCGTTTCCTACTATGCCAAACAAGATTATAACACAAATTTTGAAAAGTCATTGTGAGACTAATTGTATGCAGTTTAGTGGGATGGTGGAAGGATTTCTTTTTAGTTGATCTTCATGTTTATCAATGAAAGCTTGCAACTCTGAAAACGTATGATTTTTTGTATGCGATATTTGTACGAATTTTTGTCGAAAAATCACATTAAAATCCATTTCTCTCTTTCCATTCGAACTGCTCATCAGAATATTCTATCGTAATTTACGGTGCACATAATCTCCTACAGATTACAGGAAAAGCTGTAGCGGTAAATTTGGAGTTAACGATTTTTTTAAAAATGAGTAATTTTAGGAAATTTGTTCTTTAATAGATATATATTTTTGACAAAAACTCATTCTGCAGAGAATTTCTGAATGTAGTGGTAAATACTTTGTGACAATACTTTTGTTATTTTTTAAAAATAATTTAAAGTTGTACCGTACGATTTAAAAAACACAAATTACTTTTTATAATGAATTCAATTTTAAGTAGAAACTGGGTATGGAGCCCTCAGCGCGTAAGAGGCCCTTTATTTCGGTTCTGCAGTCTTCAGTATTACATTTCTGTTTCTTACCGTCTCTGCTGCTCCCAAATACTTCTTCTCGTGACACCGACACAGCTAATCGCATTAGAAAGTGTCTTATATCTCTGTTTACTTTCTTTTCATAAAAATCTTCTCTACTGATTAAAATAGTAAACAGATCCCGGTGCGTCAGCGGTAACGTTAGAGTTTCGCATTCAGAAGTACGCGAGTTCGATTACCCTTCCAGCTACGCATATTTCGGTTTTTAATGGTTTCTCGAATATGCCGACATAGTTCCTTAAAAACGTCATGGTCATTAGAAGCGCGAGAGAACTGGGGAAGAAATTCGGCCATGACATTTTGACATTAGCATGAGAGAAGATGTTTGTAATGGTCAGCGTATGTTAGTAATGTGATACATTTAGTCAGGGCTGAAAAATATAATTTTTTTTTTTACTGTCGTCATTCTTTCGACTGGTTTGTAGCAATCCTCCATCCCTTCCTATCTTGTGCTAACCTCTTCATTTCTACATACCCCTTACAACCCACGTCCTCAATTATCTGCTTCATATATTCTAATCTCTGTCTTCCTCTACAGTTCTTACCTTCGACTGTTCCCTCCACCAACAAATTAACCAATCCAGAATGTCTCAAAATATGACCTACAAGCCTGTCTCCTCTTTCTGTAAGCTTCTTCCGCAAACTTCTTTTCTCACCCATATAAGAATATAATACTCGTTGAGTTATTTTTGAAAGCAGACACAGCTCGAAGGTGAACGGCCCGGCAATCGAGCGAACACCTTCGTAAAAGTTTGTAATCGCGCAACACTGTGCCTGAGATGCCACCTCCACCTGGAACTCCTGATTTAAATGGATCAGTAGCAACTGGCTCGCCGGACAACTGATGAAATTTGCGCAGCACTTTACTCATTCGCAAAGCGAGTCCCTGACTGATAACTACATTTCTGTTCAGGTGAAAAGTTAATTCTTAGTGATGTTATTCAAGTTGGTGAGCATTTATACTGTGCCATTGCTGAACATACTGTTTAACGTTGAAACCGAGCAACTTACTTCAGATACATAGATGGAGATCATGATAACTGTACCTAAAAATTCCAAACCAGACCAATATTCTAAAAGGAGATCTTGGGCGTCCTGGCCGTTCTTAATTCCGGTAACTACGGATAGCATGAATAAGTCTAGTGAAGCACTAACAACAAATCGCGAAATGGCAACACAGAATAGTAAAACTGGTACTCAATAAGCATGAGAGGTAGCGAAATTGGAGCTTCAGACATCTCGAGTGAAGAGCTTCACCCAACACTTATTTTACCTCCAGTTTCGGTTTTGTGTGTGTTTATACGTGATAGAGGATGTCGGGTTGGCGATTCATGCCATAATGAGTACAGTAGCTGCTCCTGACACAGGAAAAGAAGAAAGGAAAACTTTTCATATTGTACCATAAAAGTGGTATAAGATTTTAATTTGCCGTAGTCATCTAGTTGTAGCTAAAAAAAATTACAATTTGTTTCAGAAAATGTGGAAATATTATTATGCCAATTATATTTATAAAAGGGAATAGTGACCAAAAATGCTTTATTTATTATCAGCTTAGAGCGTAAAGATTTACAATGAGGAAGGTACTCGTATGCGTAACTAATCACATAAAATTTGTTGATGTTTCTAGTGATTTAAAAAATGAGAACGAACTGTTGATTAGTCATTTAAAAGTCTGGTTAGTATTTGGAGATTATATGAACAACATCGAGTCCCTCTTGCAATAAAAGATATTTCCCACACTTACAGTAAAATAAATTATATTTTTAAGGAGTAAAGTTATACACGATACCATTGCGATACATCGGTGTAGTCTGTGTGAAATACTACTAAGTTAAATTGAAATAGATTTTTTCTTCAATAACACGTTAAAACTGATAAATGGCTTTTCTTTAATATTACTGCAAATAATGTCGTGTGTAATAACAAGTCAAAAATTAATATAATAAGTTCCAAAATTTATTTTCTGGTTTTCTCAGCGGTATAGGTAAAACATGAATGTGAAAAGCTTTCTCTTTCCTTTATGGACAAACGATACTATACAAGCAATACACATGCTTTAAGCATGTTAATAGGAGAGTTTATTAAAGATTTTCGATACTATTATTGAAGCTCGTGCTGTTAAATGTGCTATTAACACTCTTTAGTGATATTCTGATGAAAATTATCGGACGATATATTCACAAGCAAAACCACTACAGTCATCACCTAAAGGACATTATTATTAGAAAAATTTATAATTCACTTTTACCAACTGAATGGAACGAATACCGCAAACATCAGTTTTTCAAATAATGAAATCTACCAATTCTTGTATAAATAGGATAAGTTTCGTCGTTTTTTCAGTGACAAAATTTTATGAGATCTTTTTATAAGTCAAGTCACACTGTGCAGAGTGTATTCACTTAATTTTCTGAAACACAATGGTTTCTTTCGGTGTTACCAATAGTTCATTTAAAATTTAAAAAAAACTGGTGACTTGACCACTATGCATATTATAATTTTTACTGAAATGAAAGGCATAATATTTATGATTTATTCCAAGACTGTCAAATCCGTAAGAAGTGCGATAAAAATCTTTGTTTTTGTATGTTTGTAAAATTGACAAAGCAATACAATTAAGGTATTTACTATTATATAGATAGAAATTTTACTGTCTCGTTTCCTAAAAACGGCATGAATACCAAGAGAACAGTTCAGTTATTGAAATGGTCGATTCCCTCAAGTATTTGGGGGAACAGCACAAAGCAACATCGAACGGGTCCTAAACAAAACTTCGTCGGAGTTAAAGTTAATTCTAGGTTGCGATTCATAGATCGTATTTTGAAAAAATTGTAACACCCACACACAGGAGATATCGTACAAAACTCTAGTGCGTCTACATTTGAAATACTTTTGTGGAGTTTCGGATCCGTCTCTCATCGGCACGCTAGACAAAGTAAATAATGGCTCCCACAGACCTTACAAGAACGTCGCAGAATTGATACACAAATTGGGTTGGGATTGTCTGCAGCCCGCCGAAATAGGTTTCATTTGAATTTATTGACCTACATGTGAATATTCTTTTCCATTTAGGAGTGCGATGTAATACTTCGACCATTAAACAGTTTGGGTTCAATGACAGATATAAGATTAGAGAAATTAGATGCCGTACTGGTGCTTATATAAATTCTTACTTCTTTTGTAAGATTCGGGATTGGAAAGCACAATGTAGAGAATAGTTTTGGTGCAAAGCATCCTCTGACATCCACGTTATTTATGAATTACAGAGTATGGATGTAACTGTAAATGTAGATTAAAGCAATCCACTATCTTCCTAGTTTGGCTTTACATGCCAGTGGTAACTCCTCCACGTAAAAAAGAGATACTCTAAAATCGTACAGAAAAATCATGCAGGATTAAGCTGTGGCATCTGCTACGTTATCAAGATGACACTGAAAGATTTAACACTTGCAACTTCCACCTAGCAATGCTGGAATCAGTTGCATTATCAGCGGATGACATGATGAGGCACAAAATTGAACTTCTCAGAAAATGAGTATGCTGTCTTCATGACTTCATGAATGCAGCATCATAGGAACATTTTGTGGGCCAATGTCACGAACTTATGCACAGATAGTGGTGTGTTCACTTTATTACCAGGAAGATCGTTGGAAATACTAAGTACCTGTACCCAAAGTACCATATTTCATCACCGGTAGTAAACTTCTATTTTAGAATTCAAGTTCGGCAG
This sequence comes from Vandiemenella viatica, assembly GCA_031002005.1. NCBI lineage: Eukaryota > Metazoa > Arthropoda > Insecta > Orthoptera > Morabidae > Vandiemenella > Vandiemenella viatica. The sequence goes on along the minus strand of JARYHS010008074.1, from coordinate 194,733,102 downwards.
TATACTTGTATGTCAATACCATGTGGGAATCGCCTACAGCTGCCAAGGTGTCACATGTCCACTAGCAGCTATCACAAACTTGGGGAAATACCACCTGCTCTGGCAGGCACTGTCGGTATTTGTGGGCTGCACCTCTGTGGCGTGCTGGAGGGGAGGTCACGTGATCGATAGCGTCGGCAAGTGGGCGCGCCAAGTCGACGGAAGGCGTCCCTACCAAGAGGAGCCGCAGCCTGCGATCGTCCAGGAGCGTCGGTTGTCATCAGGTAGGAGCCTGCGTGCCATGGCACCCCGCCGCTGTTGCCTTTCATACACTCTGCTCACAACAGCAAAGCGTGCGAGAGAGAATAACAGGAGGTAGAATTTACAACAAGGTGGCGATCATTGGGGAATGTCATTGATTACTCTGATTTCCTGGTAACAACTTCTACTGGTCGGTTAGGAACCATGCAATATCTTATGTACTCAATATATAGAAAGAATTTAATGAAGCATAATACGAGGTTAGTTTGTAAATAAGTTCCATTATCTCGAATATAATATCTGATTCAGACTTCACATGAGGAAAAGGAATATCTGTCTTTAACAACAAGCAATTTAATTGAACAGTATTTGCGCAGAACAAGGGCAATTGCTGTCGAATTTACTTTTGACTAAATAAAACACGTAAAGGACACCGTGAAATCCAAAAATTATTAATTTTTCTGATCGCAACAATCATAGATGCTTACTTTGACAGTTGAAGTACTAGTTAGGGAGAATGTTGGCTCTAAAAATAATTTTAAAAATGAAACTAACTTAACTTTATTGCTAACCACTATGTTATAACATTTTTTAAATATGTAATATACTTTACAATGACTTGTTCGGAAATCAAGTCATGCCAGTAAAACATAGGAAAAGAATGTGAAATGTAATGAATAATGAATAATTCCGGGAGCATAAATTAGCTGTTATTTTGGATGATTGTAGATAATTGTTTATACTTCCATAGAGTTTCAGAGTGGCGCATGAAAAAGCTGCAGCCAAAATCTCCAATATTCTGATACAGCTGTTGTCTCGTCAGCCTTGGAAGAATTATGCAAGGTTAAAACCTTTCATGGAATGTAATTAAATTTTTGTAGAATCCAACATTACAGTATATCGGTTATTTTCAGTTAATCTTGCCGTTCTATACAAGAGAGCTATTTTTCAGATTCTTATGTATTCAAGGAATCTGTGAGAGACACCATTTTTAATTTTAATAGTAATATGATGTAATATCCTTCAGTGTCACTTATTAATAATGGAAGTTGTAGACTCGGTTTTAGTAATTACACAAAACGAAATTTGGTGTCCACATGTTCCTTTTCAGTGACGATATGTCGCAAACCAAGTTGACCGATATTTAAATATAGAAAAGCGACTCATTACAGTGGGAGTTGCGCACATACATTTTATTTACCTGCTCCGTTATATGGTCTAGAAGGTATTATAATTTAATACTATCATATTAAAAAAATATATCAAAATTAATTTACTGCTTCATTTTAAATGCTTTAAAATGCTTGGAGGTATGTAATTATCAGATTTTGTCGCCTGTTTTCATACTTAATCCAATTCAGTAGAAAATTTCACTTGCTACGATTGTTTATTGATTTTCATGAGTAGATCTGACTTAAACGCTGCAGTATTTAATAATGTCCTGGACTGTTAAAAATGCTCGTCACTGTTCTGACATGAAATTAAATTAAATATATTAAATTTATTTTATAACTATCGAATTAACAGCAATATTCGTGCAATGTTTCCGATGGATGTATAAATTGAGATGTAAATGGCAGAAGTATAATTTACTGATACTGAGATCTTATCCTGCTTCAGGCTATATTTGACTCACCGTCTTGTATCTTTAATACAAATTGCAGCATCATTTAAGTAAGGAACAAGGGCACAAATCCTACTACAATTTATGTGGTGTCAGGATTTAGTTTTCAATATCTTCAAATTTGCTGTCCTCATAGTCTGAATGTAGTCTGGTTACAAAGGAATATTTAACATTATACTGTGGAGTGGAGGTGAAGATTAACGATTACCGTATAAATTCTTAGGTTGAATTAAGTGTTTTTAAGAAAGCGTTCGATTTTTCGCAGTATTAACTTTCAAAAGAAGATTACCAAACCCTTGCGCGTTTTTTCTTTTATGGAACTGCTTCGACAGTTTCGAAGTGTGTACTAAATTGATTTCAGCAGCCACATACAAAAAAATCCTAACTTTTGGTGGAAAATATACCTTACTTTTTACAAGACTATCTTATGTTAAGTTAACTGAGCCGTACTTTTCTCTTCCTAACTGAAAGGTCGCACTAGTTGGATTTAGATTTTGCCTCTATTTACTTCGCGTGAGGAGAGTGTTGGCCAACCCAACAGTTCACTTGGTGCAGACTTTCAGCCTTTGATGCATCACGCACATCGCCGGCATCCACGCCATCTCTCGAGGAGGCTGAAACAGGAAATACCGTAACGGTGTGGGTAAATACATTTAACATTGCAGGCCTCGGTAGCGCAGGGGCTAGCTCCGCGAGCTGAAGGTCGCCGCACAGTGGTTCAGGATTAGAACATAGTGGACATTCGAACTAAAGTCATAATATCGATCAAAAAAATAATGCTTTAGACAGCATTTGCTATGCTGATCAACAATTATGATGTTCAATTTTGCATAAAGACGAGTCCTTCACACTAAAAAAATATGAATAAAAAAACGCACAAGTGAAAATCTATTTTATTTTTTCCAAGGCCCTATAACTAAGTGTCAATGTCAAACCTTATGCAATCGTAAGTACCTATTCTACTTAATATTACGACATAAAATATTTCTTGCGTATCCTTGCCGATTTGACAGGGCCCAAGTGAATTTCAGGGTTAAAATATAGTGGACATCCGAACTAAAGTCATAATATCGATCCAAAAAAATTGCTTTACACAACATTTGCTATGCTGATCCAAAATTGTTATTTTTCAATTTCTGATTAAAAAATATAAATACATTTTCTCCCTCACAATTTTTTCTATTTTTTTAAGTTTGATGGACTCATTTTTATCAAAACTTTAACATCACAATTTTTTATCAACACAGCAAATGCTGTCTAAAGCATTTTTTTTTTTTTTTTTTTGAATCGATATTACTGACTTTAGTTCCAATGACCACTATCCTGAAATGTAGTCGAAGCGGCAAGGATGCGTAAGAAACTTTTGTGTTGTAATTTTAAGTGGGATAGGTACTTACGATTTCATAAGTTTGACTTTGACACTTTGGTATAGGGCCTTGGAAAAAAATAAAATAGATTTTGACCAAGTCATTTTTTTTTAAGTGTGAAGGACTCATTTTTATAAATAAAAATTGAACATAACAATTTTTGATCAGCATAGCAAATGCTGTCTAAAGCAATTTTTTTTTTGATCGATATAATGACTTTAGTTCGAATGTTCGCTATATTCTAATCCTGAACCACTGTGCGTCGGTTCGAGTCCGGCCGCGGGCATGGGTATGTGAACGTCATTTCAGTCCTGTAGTGTGTGTAACGGGATGGAAAAATTCATCCAGCTGGCTTTATGGCCTAAGATGCCGAAAGCCATTTAAAAGGGGGGAAAAAATACACTTAACATTCAATTTCTTGTAGTAAAGACTAATAACTCAATACAGTAAATTTAGATGTAAGGTTTACCTTATGCATTCCATATTTTATTGATTTTTTATGTTATACCTTGCTGATAAAAATGGTATTTAAATGTAATCAAGCAAAGAGACTTAAAATACGGATAGGGAAAGAAAATCCATCACTTGTAAAGGTGGGATGCAGAAGAGTTCAGATGATGCAAAATAGTAGGCCAACAGAAGCCTCCGTCTCTCCAGATTTGGTAAGTGATTGGTTTAGTTTCACTAGTGTTGTTTTAATTTTACATTTTATTGTTCTTAGAGTGTCCAGTATGTTTATTTTTATACAGATAGGTAAAGAACTGGAGGAGAAAAAAAAACACGACGCTAAGATAGAATCTCAATATGCTTTACTGTGAAGCGATTGAAAGGAATTTTTTGCACCATCTTGATATGCAGGGAAAGAAAGTAGTTGGTTGCATATACCATCGGTTTTACGACCTCAATCCAAAGTCAAGCCGTATAAGTTTTAAAATTCTTCTCATAGTGATTACGTATCTTAAAAACGAGTAGGCCTACTTGCTCTTAAGGTACGTATTATAAGTTTTACGAAAATGTTAATAGTTTTGTATTTAGTTTGAACTGAGCAGGGATTAAATGTTTTATTTATGGGGTTTGATAACAAGTTTCTCCTCTTGCGTCGTCCCACTAATCATATTTTGAGTACTTACTGGAGTTTAGTGGTTAATAAATACGACAATATCATCAATCAGTAGGCGATTATTATGCGAATGAGAACCGTGGAAGCCAAGTGCAGATGTGTCATTGTAGTATTAGCTTGTAAATGCAATAGAAAAGGCGGACTGAAAGCAGTGTTCTGGGAATTCATTCCTTTGAGCTTTCTGTAACAGTGACAGATCAGGGATATTCACTAAACATCGATGCATCGCATCCATTCGATGTTTACCATACGATACATCGGTTTGATTCGATGTTTTGACAAAGATTTTTACTATTCGATACATCGATTTTTTAAAATAAAAACATCGAATCATAAAAAAGCTATGGCTAATAATGACAAAAATAATAGAAATCAATGTTAAGATTACTAAATTTGTTGAAGATTAAATTAAATTATTTCAATTTAAAGTAACTGCTATTAACAGATGACACATGTGAACAATTAGCGGGACATAACAACGGTGAAAATTAATGTCTCTTGCGGTTGGCTATCCTTCCGGTATCAGTGAATGAGTAAAATAAATTTCTTACGTTCACTCCTACTGTTTGCTGTGAATCGAAATAAAATATTATTGCTTTAAAACAACTGAGTATTACCGAAACTACTCATTATTTAGATAGGGTTGAGACAACTTCTTATTGACTGTTGTCGGGACTTGCATCCGAACGTTTATTTTCGAAGGCTGCTCAAATAGTCATTCAGCAAAGGAACAGAATGAAAGGAAAACGATTGAGTAAACTTTTCTTTCTGCAAAGTTTGCCTAAACACCTTTGGTGTTTAGTGGTTAAAGACTTAAAATTAATATTTTTAGGCAGATTTAGACTTTAGTGTTTAATGTCTGGTTTTTTTATTGTAAAGGTCTGGTATCGTAATAAAATATTTCTGTTTATTTGTAGTCTCTGTTTCACTCACAAAGCTATCCTTCACTAATAAAACAATACTTAACCAACACACAAGATCATAAAATTAATTTTTTAATGTTGGGTGAAAGGTAACGCTCTAGTCTAGCATTCGGGAGGACGCGGGTTCGAATCCCCGTCCAGGCATCCAAGTTTGGATTTTCCACTCCAGGTGAATGCTTCAAAAGGCATTGGCCGAATTCCTTCCCGTTCCTTGCTCCAGTGATTTCCCACCTCTATGACCTCGATGTCGACGAGGCGTAAAGCCATAAACAAAAAAATGCATAAAATTAAACACACTATTACAGCTACAGCACTACATTGCTGGTATAGTGTTACTCTGTGTTGACACGGACCAAACGAAATCCAATGAACTATCTGCGCTCAAATGGAAATAGTGAACATCAAACTATTGTCACATTTTCTCTTGGCGATTTTAAAGGCACAGGTAAGAGATAAATGAAACAACACTTGCCGACGAATATTATTGGTTTGTATTTGTTGAGCTAAGAAAAACATAAAAGTATTCGATGCTGAAAAAAACATCGATGTTTTTAAGCGATGCATCGAAAAAACATCGATGCAGGGTTCCGATGTTTTACATCGAATAAAAACATGGATGTACTTTCTTAGTGGACACCCGTATGATAGATATTCTTACATCCGCTTGGAATATAAATAGCTTCTATGGCCGTAAAAAAATAACGGGTGAGCGCAGTTTTCTGGCCAGTTCATTTCTCGCAGTTGCTTAAGTAAATACAATTGTTATTAATACCCCCTCATAATCTTAAAATGAATACGGATGAATCTAAACACCAAAAAAAAGAAAATTTATCTGCGGAAAAGCGCATAGACGGAGAATATTTTACGAATTGGTGACATTCTGATCTAAATAGATTTTCTAGTCTCATGGTATTTTACCAGTATCGTCGTTACTTAAACCAAACCCGTTAATCATATTCGTTTGATCGGATCTACAGTGTAATGGGGCGTCCAAACCACGGAGCGCTTACGGAGGACTTGAGTAGCGTCACTGCGGACGATTACGTTAGGACTCCGTGGCCGGCATTCCAAACAGGGTGTTTCCCATCTTCACCCAAATACCTTCGAACAAAGGCACTTAGGTCATTCATTAGAGTTCCGTAAGAAAATGGCAAAAAATGGAACCCCTAAAAATTTCGTCATGACCGTCCTTACGTCTGTCATAGCCTCGTAATCCCGTTGACTGTTGGCGGATTGTGACGAAATTTCACAGGAACATATATGATGTAGACCGAAAAATCAGATCCACAAAAAATTAGTCAACACAAAATTTAGGTTCACTCCATTCTATCCAGTGAGTTATGGTTAGGTAGCTATTGAAAATTCAAAGAATGTTGTTTCAGGATATATTTATTTAGTTATGTACTAGTATTTCCTACACATAAACGCCTTCCTCAAGGCATTTTTTATACAGACAGTGATTCTGAAGAATAAGCGAATCATTAAACCAAGAGAAATGTATGATATAGTCATCAAGCACCTGTTTCTTTGATTCGTAGCTCAAAAGCTAAACACATTGTGTGAACACAACTGTAATTAATTTAAATCTATTTAATTGTCTGTCTTTATTACTATTATCACCGATAATATTGTTGTTATTATTGATACTAACAGCTTATTATATCAAAAATGTTTCCATAGTTACGGAGGGGCCTTGTTGAACGACTTGGACCATGTCAGTACCGATATGAATGATATATATATAAAATCGCCTGCGAAAAGAGAATATACTTAAACAAAAATACTCCCAGAGTCGATAAAAGAATGGCCTCCCCATCTGATTTTCAAGCTGTATTAGTGCAAAATTTAAAATTCAAGATTGTGTCACTTAGTAACAACTTTTGACGAAATTTGTTTTGGATAAGACACGCTGACATGTTTACTCGATTTTCACATTATTCTGTCACCAATAAACAGGCTCGTCTTCCGACAACTTTGCTTCGTTTCTGATCAAATTTCACAGCTATTTTATAGACAGTAAAACGGATACATAAAAAATACATGAAAAAGAGACGTTTATATATTATCTTCCCCTGCATGTATTACAGGATTGAATAAAATGTTTCGCGCATCGCATCGAGTGTGGTATTGTTGAAAAAGTATTAGAAATGAAATAAGTGTTTCTAGAATATTTTTTTTAGCTTAGTACTAGTGAAATATGAGCTCCTAAAGTCGTTAATAATGGGTCTCCCCCATCCAACTTTCCACCCATATGACTGAAAAATAGGAGAAAATGTCACTTAATATGGAATTTGTAAAGAAGCTGTCTTGGATAATATAGTGAGTAGGTTTTGCTTTAGATTTTCACATTATTCTATAAGCAGTAAACAATCTCGCTCTCTATAAAATGAACCTTGCGTCTCAGTAATAATATTTGGTTATTTGTTCGGGTAGTTCAATGGACCCAACATAGAAGTTCAGCATCTTCGGTTCGAATCCCGGTCTGCCCATTAACTTTTATGGAAAATCAACCACTGTCAAAACTTTTATTTGTTCATGTGAAGCGCCCTTGTGGCGACTCTGTGGTTCAGATTCAACGTGCCGCCACGAGAGAGGCGTAATGTGAAGCAACTTGCAACATGAAAAACAAAAAATTAGGGAGAGCGAGTAAATGTAACTAAAGGCCAAAATACATATTTAAAAAAAAAAAAATGTAAGCATTTCCTCCAGTAGCTGTTGAGGCCGCCGTTTCAGCAACACATTTCCGGCTGACAGGCGTTAGCGTTGCAATATGCATCCACAATGCTTAGAAATAATGATTGTACACCTTTCACATTGTCGTTGCCTCAGCAGGGCAGGGGTAATCGCGCTGGTCTCGCGTTAACTTTCCCTTTCCGGCGTTGGGCATAGGAGGTTTTAATGAGACATTTCCGTCATTAAGAGTATAACAGCACTGGAGATAATCTCGTATACATATGCAGGACCGGTGCTAGGATTTTCGGGTCCCGGTTAAGCGTTTTTAGGATTCCCTCTCCCCCCTTCCCTCCCCCAGTCTAATTATTTCACTTTAAACTTTTTCAATGCGAAATTGTCAAAGTCACATGGGGGACCGGGCTTCGGGTACTTTTGCTCCACTTACCTTTCCTTCCCCCCCCGCCCCTTCCCTCACCACCCAACGCCGGCCCTGCACATATGGAAAAGATGGTATTTTCCTTCCTACTTTCAAGTTAAGATTCGATGAGAAAGACTTTTTTGACGTTTGACGTATCCAGTTATGGTGACGTTAGAATTTCTTAAATTTTGTTATCTCATGTTTTATTATTTACCAAGTGTAGTGGATGAGCGGTATGCTCTGGCCACACATTTCGTAGGACGCGGGTTAGAATCCCCTTCCGACCATCCAGATTTGGGGTTTCCATGGTTTCCCCAAATACCGGGATGGTTCCTTCGAAAGGGGGATAGCCAAATTCCTTTCCGTTTCTTGCCCAGTCCTGTCCCGCCTCGACATCAATGGCGCGTAAAGTCAAAATAAATATTATTCCTTCTTTCCACCAATGAGACAACAATAATCGAAAGCGTGTAACGTATTTGACGGACTCAGAAAGCCGGTAAGCAAATAAATCAGATCCAACTTGTTTTTTCTGTTTAATGCTGCTAGTTTTTCATCAGACACAAAACTATACTAAGACGATTGTTTCCAATACATAGTTTGAGAATAGGCTCTACACCATAGGTGTCAAACTCAATTTTGCAGAGGGCCGTATATTAAATTTAGAAATTTAATATAGAAATTTAGATTCAAATTAAAAAATGAGGAATCGAGTAAAGTCTAAAAGCTCTAAAAAAACATGATTCTTCTTTCTGTGTCACATTGCGATCGCGGGCCGCATCTTTGACATCACTGCTCTACACCATAGGTTTCGGTGATCCCTATTGTTCTGAAATTTCTTCTACAAGTTCGCCTGTAGTAGTTACGAAATAAATATTTCATCTACCAATTGAAAACCAAAATTCACTGAATAAAGGCTTTAAAATCCTAAAAACTGTCACCATTTCTTTCAGCAAAAAATCTTTAACAATAGAAAAATGAAATTACCAATAAGTCTCTAGAATCGAAAACGACTGTGAAAAGAAAGAATGTGAGGAAACAGCCTTCTAGTGTTCATTCTTAATTTCTAGACTCGCCGGATAGATAGTATATTTTACTCATTGCTCCGTTATATCTTATATATTTGTATTTAACCTTTCTGTTTACTGTGATTAGTAGAGTAATATAATGCGAAAATTCACTATTTCGGCTATTATTTTATGTTCAGCTGAGAGACCTGGTGTATAGTTATATGTACTGCAGAATTTTGACTCACGAGTCGGGCGATATAAGGCTTTGTTTCCCCTGAATTAATAATATCAAGAATAATATTAGATTAAAATTGGCACTGCTGGTACGGTATGTGTTATTTTGGTGATAAAATTTACCATAGATCATCAGCAATATCATTACAGTCCAAAATCGATTTTTCGGGTAGGTACCCTCAAATTGCTACGTTTAGAAGAAACAAAAAAAAAACAATATTCATTTGATCCTAGAACTAACTTTTTCAGTTTTTTCTGTTGGTATTTAATTATTACCCGGGAATTTTAAAAACGATGGGCGTGGTTTCACCCTGTGAAAGTTGAATAACCGGGTTGAGAATATTGTGTTTTGTATTTCGTTAAGGGAAAAAATTTGTTATTTATTTCGTCGAAATCGATTGTTTTTTATATGTAAAACTATATAGTTTTCAGTATACCCTCAACTTTGGGTAGCTATTTCAATTCTCGAATACGTTTCTTCTCAGATAAAATTACAAAGGAAAATATAAAGATCTTACATTTTAGTCTAATATTTCGCAAAATTATTCAGGTCGGAAAGGAACACTTGCGGATCGTTCCTTGTTAGTGAGTATACGCCTGAGAAGAAATATAAAAACCCGTATCGTACTTCAATATGATAGATCTTTTGCATTCCTTAATCTAGCTTCTTTGCTCGTTTGCTATGTGTTCGAAATACATCCGCTCTTACTGGAGTAACAACAGTAATCTCTACAATCCCTGCGCGATCTACGACAGAGGTTGAACGTGTGAAAATCTGAAATTCATAACGTGATCAAATCACCGCATGTGATAACGACCTCCTAATTGAATAATCACTTAAATTACTACACTGATCGTATTATTTCGAATTATTACATTGAAACAGTCACCTAGAGCGATGGGTCAACGAAACAGAAAGTCATAGCTAACTTAAACAATTCTCTGTTTCCCAGTTTCATTATAAGTTTCTGAATCTACAGAAGGTTTGTTGGTTTGTATTTATCAAACTACTGTCACCCACGAATTCGCTAGCTACGCTCATGTTGATTCAATAGTCCTATTTATTGAACATCTTTCATTGATCAACAGCGTCAGTAGGAAAAAAAACAATTAAAAAAAGCAATGAACTAAGAATCTGAATAGACATATATGAGTTATAACTTTTACAAATCGAATAATTAAGCAGAAATCGTTGAAAACCTAAATGAGTATCTTCAATGCAAATGATTAAAAAAAAAACTGATTTCATTAAATCCTGCAAAAGGTATAACTTTCTCTAGTTTAATTCGTAGGAAACTTATACGTTCTGTTTACGTCTATTACGGATTCCTTAACCTCAATCTATACTTACAAAATGCAAGGTTTTTTTTTAACGTCTCTTAACAGCGAAATCTTTAGAGACAGGAAAGGATGGGGGGCAAGGAATGGGAAGGAATCTGGCCATGGCCTTTTAAAGGAAGCATCCCGGCATTTACCTGGAGTGATTTGGGAAACCATGGAAAACCCAAATCTGGATGCCCGGACGGGGATTCTAACCGCCGTCCTCCCGAATGCGAGGCCAGAACGCTAACCGTTACACCACCACGCTCGGTGCAAGTTTTGGTCCTCTTGTGCCACACCATGATGTCACTTTATGACGTTGGACTTTGACATCACACTTTTCTCCTCCGCTATCCAACAAAAAAGAACGGAGGTGTTTAAGGTTATGTGCGTTATTTAGTATCAATTCTAGTTAGCCTTGCATCCTCGAAAAAATTGATTTTTTTTTTTTTTTTTTTGTATCTGCTTTACGTCTCTTTTTAACATCGAGGTCTTTAGAGACGGGAAAGGATGGGGGGGCAAGGATGGGGGCAAGGAATGGGAAGGAATTCGCCCATGGCCTTTTGAAGGAAGCATCCCGGCATTTGCCTGGAGTGATTTGGGGAAACCATGGAAAACCCAAATCTGGATGCCCGGACGGGGATTCGAACCGCCGTCCTCCCGAATGCGAGGCGAGAACGCTAACCGTTGCACCGCCCCGGAAAAAAAAATTGAAGGAAATATTAATTATTAGTTGCTTTTCTTAATTAAAGTTCGTTCGATGAAGATTTTTCTTTTACATTCTGGACAGCGTACCGTTATTACAGTAAGCTAACAAATACCTACATTACATCATTTTCAAGATAATGAACGTTATTTGATGAAAATTGTACTTAGCGAAGAAACGAATATCTAAAATACTGCGATCAACACGTCGTTTTTGACGGGTTTACAAGATATTTATATCCAATGTAGATATTTTAAGTTACTATTATAATATTCCGAAAGGAATGATTTGCCGAAACACTGAAATAAAGGTAAATACTGCGTTTAAGGTAATACATTAATTATTAGATGCTTTATTACTGACGTAAGACGCACGTAAACATTTCTAGTAGTTCAAATTTAGATCGCAATTCAATGAATGTATTGGTACGCGCGTAATAGAATCTATGCATTTTGAACAGCAATATGAGAAGAAGTTGTGATTACGTCGAAATGCAGAAAGCACCGGAATGACAACAGACACACAATTTTTTTACAGAATAATTCACAATGAATTTAGATTTATAAATAATTTAAGCCCTCTTTCATAAGCTCCGAGTTACTGAAGTTACAGTATTTTTATACTGATGGAAGTAGTTCCGTATTTATCGTGCTGAATGAGACCTGGATCAGGAATAAAAACAATATCACGCGCTTTAGCATAAGGGTTTGGGATTCCTAATTTATTTTTAATTTAATTGGTTCCATAATTTTGACATCATTCGTTGAGTAGAAGGTCCATCTGTATCGCTGTAAACTACAACTGAAATATTTACAAATCACAAAATAAGGTTATGAGCATTACATAACAACAATTCTATTTATTTAGGCAATCGCAGATAAATGAATTGTTAGAACACTCCGTTAAACCCGTCATTTTTGACGGACTTTGGGGCTAGTTGATATATAAATTTCATACAGAATTATTAAAGAAATAGTACCGAGTGAAAATACATAAATATAGGGTATTGTACGTTAATCTAATCAGGTAATCTACAAGAGCAGGTATCCCTATACAATTTAATACGACTCTTCTATCAGTAGTACACGAGTAACGATGGTGCTGATTTGCTCACTGTGCTCTGTCAAAAGCCCTGACGTACCAGAAATATTAACTACGGTCTATTTCAGACTTACATACATACAACTTGACACATGCTCAGAAACAGTCTTGCAAATATAACTATTAATGTAATCAAAAACGTTTTGTGGAAATGTCGAAATAGAACATTTTGACATTTTATTTTTATATCGAATATGACAAACACAAAATATTTAATATCAGTGTCTAGGTATCTGTATACGTCGTACGGGATGGTAAGGATTATAGTCTACCATGAAAGTTCAGGATGAGATGCTTTTCTGCGAATTTTCTTCATCGTATCTTTCGAAAGATCCCTTTTCACTACCGGAAGTTCGTAATCTAATGATCGCGACATTTGTTTTGGACCACAGGAAGTAAATTGTGCAATATATATTTTCAACAAATGTCGAATCTGGAACATTTCCATCTGTAACATTAATTGATTTCCAAGCAGAAACATTACTGCCTATTCTTAAATCAGGTTTAAGATTTTTGTTAAAACTGTATATTTTTCAGTACAGAAAAATTAGTAAACAAAATCATGCGCAAGATATCAGATGCTTTGATAGAGCTAACTTCCTATAACGACAGAACGCATTCCATGTGGATGAAATAAACCGACTATAAAAAATAACGGATGTCACTGGAAGAAAGGTCAAGGATACAACTCTTACTGTGGAAATTCATTAAGGAGACATAATCTGCTTCCACTGACTAAAAAACCACTTGAACACTGGACACAAGAACCGCTTGAAGTTCTTTTCTCGATTACTGGCAAAACCATTTGCCCTATTGTTCAGTACAACGGACTACGCTCCCTATTGGAATTATCATTAATTGGTTTTTTATAGCGTATTAAATAAATTTTAATAATCACATTTGGTTTAAGGTAAAGGCTCGTGTTGTCGTAATAAACTGAGAAAGGAGTTTTATTGGCTGCGTAAGCCACCCCTATTGTAGCCGCCTAAACCTAGCCGGGTATAGGGGACCTACAGTTTTACGTTGAATCCGAATCACGGAAGTGTTCTGGCGCACTTCTCATTATACAGCAAGCAGTGCCACAGGTGAGAAGTGAAGATCGAGTTAAAAACCTTTGAAAATCCTATCCGAGAGCTGTATTTACAGACCACTACGCATTTGGTCTTAAAAAATATGCTTACATGCCTCATTTACAGTGGATTTCCTATATATCACGAAGGCAGAAGCGGAGATGCTTCGAATCTTTCCATGTTTGACTCAGGTGCTTTTCTTGACGGCTTATGAATTTGTGATAGTCGGAATCGGCGAACTTGAGAAGTCAATCCGGCGCCGCATTAGGCGTGGGCTCACCCCCTCTGATGGCCCACCGTCACGCGCACGGTAGCGCCCAGGGCGCCAATGACCAGCGGCGGAGCGGCGCCTAGGTCCGCACATCGATCACGCCCCTCCCCCTCCCTCAGACAATTCCCACAGCCACTTTCGCGAGTGGTGGGAGGCTGCGACGGACAACCATATAAAATAGAGAGTGCCAAATGCACCTGCCAGTTACAACGTCGTCCGTCTGCAGCCCACGGTCAACATGCTGTACCTACCCAGCATGGACAAGCTGGCAGGTATTGTCATATTCGGGACACCTCCTGCTGAGACTTCAACGATATTGCTGAACATTTTATGACTATTAACTATTTTATTCGTCAGAATTATGGCGTAAACTTAGTTTTTATTTCAGCCTCTGTTTCTATTTCTAGTCAACAAGGGGCCACCCATAAATTACGTCACACCTTGAGGGAGGGGATTAAAGTGCGGCATCGTGTGACAAGGTGAGGGGGGGACGTGTCAAACTTTGTGAGATCACATGCATAATTTGTATCACTTTTTGGCTTGTGGCGGAAGTTGAAGATGATGTTGACACATCGAATGTTCCCAACACTATCGAAAACAAGAATGAAGTGACTATTATGCCAATATAAACAGTATCATGGAATGGGCTCAAAATCCATGGACACATGATGACTCAATTTTATATCATTAATTCCATTTTTATGTTTTTTTTTATATTTTCTTAAATGTTTGATTTATTGTTGATATGATTTTTTAACTAGAAATACATAAATTATTTTGGAAGTGCTGTTTTAATTTATAAATTTAAAATTCCAAAATATGTGACGTCACACCAGGGGAGGGGGGGTCCCACAAATGTGACAACCTGTGACATGGGGGAAGGGAGGGGTCCAAAAATCATTAAATTCGTGTGACGTAATTTATGGATGGCCCCCAATTGCCGCAATCCGTTTTTCTCTTGACAGTCGAAAAACCAGTGGTTATTTGAGAGTAGGTGAACTCGGAGAAGAGTTTCCTTAAAGATTTTGTGGCTCGTCAACGACCTGGTCCATTAGAAGCAGAAGATTTTTGTAGGGAAGGAACAACAATCAAATCACAAGATTAGAAGATGGGAAATCGAATTATGAAAGGCTCAATCTGAGATCGAACCGACCTGCCTTGGAAGCACAAAATTAATTGCTAACAGACGACCAACCCAGTATTCAGCTGCAGGAAACAACTTAAAAGACGTATTCTGGACTTACATTACTTTGATTCATAGACCCTACCTTACTCCCTTTACGTCAGCGCTTGAACGCTCTCATCCAGACTACAGTTTCTACTTCAGTCAAGGCGGTGCTGTTCTAAGGGAGAGAAGCATTTTGTGTCTATCTATTTGCGCATTGTGTTTCGTTAGATTATTACTGTTCGTCCAATCATTTCGTCAGTAAAATGCGCGTATGTGGCAAATAAATGCATTTCCTATTATTATTATGTAAAATATCTAATGTAGTATACTTAGTACGGAAGTATACGTTGAGATGACCAAAGCCTGTAGTGGAGGACGAGGCGTCCGCGAATTTTTACGCATCACCTGGAAAGAAATAAGGTAAAATTTACTAGGACAATCGAAGAAGTTCTGGACTTCGCAGATGGTGATGTCATCAGCATATAGCAACAAATCAACGTTCATGAAAATTAGATTATTCATTAACTTTAGAAATCAATATAGAAATATCCGACCGTATGTAATTTTATTCATGCACACAACGCAGAAAAATTAATGCAGTTTGCTAAACCGAAACTGATTACTTAAAATACTACCCGCGTATATGAAAACAATATTTTAATCTTCATATTCGTAGCTAGTTCACGTTTCAGTTGCAGCTGCGTACTCAGGTGAAGTAGTTACTGTATTACCATTTCTGTAACTTTCAGCGATAATTCGGAGTTTGTATTTATATAATCTTTTAACTTATTCTTTAGCTTAGCAACTAACAATAGATTTTACTTCTTCGCTATAATTATTGCTGCAGTTAGCGTTTATAGAAATTTTCTTCTTGGGTTCTACTGAAAATTGTTGCACTCTATAACTTAAAAGTTGAGACCAGTTTTAGGGTTTCTATACTAATAAGTCTCAGTTGTAACAAAACTCTAAGATCTGTAAGAAGGTGAAGCCTTTGGATAAATGAGCAATATGTAAATGAAAGGATCATTTATACTTTATCTTGATTAGAGCTCGAAATCAAACATTTCATTAAAAGGGTAAATTTATTCAGTCCTCTAGAAAACTTTAAAAACTAACATGAATGAATATTTATTTCATGACATGGATTTTGTTTTACATTGAAGTAACCTCGGGGCGTTTATCTTGTGGACAGTTAGAGGATTAATTACTCGACGGTTATTTCCATCGTGTGTGGAAACGAGGCGGTCAGCCAAAGGGTCAGCGCTAATGACCTCGATGTCGACGCGCCCTAAAACAACAACAAAAAGGGTCAGCTACGATGCCGTACGTCCTTTGTGTTTCGGAGGAAGGCGGAAGTGAAGTCCTCCGGAACTCCTCTGGACTGTGGGCTCGGAAATTCAGTCCGCAAGTCTTACGGTTCCAGGCTCTGCTGTATGTACTTGACGGAGCACCGTAATGGTATCGACAAGTCTCCTCGATGCCGCCTTCAGTCTCTTCAAATATTGGTTTGTCAACCCCCGTTTTTCCTCCGTCAAACACAGTTTTCTAGAAACTCGGAAAGATTCTTATTAGTCCACGTCATCTTGTAATGCGTAGCTTCATATAAAATTGTCCTCTTAGGCTGTTCCTCAGCGTTAATACGATTATTAACTCGATTATGAATCATTAATATCCATAACGAATCATTCTTGTCAGACAGAAATATACAACCGTGGAAAGTGCTGGGAATCTCACGCAAGTCATGTTTGAGTGTCTTTTTTAAATCTGGAATACTTTTAACCAGAGACCATGTATGCACCCATGGACAGCAATGTAATTTACTCACACGAGTTTAGTCTTTGAATACTAGTTTCTCTAATAGACTTAGCACATGGCTCGATCCCTGAAGAATGTCTCAGGCGTTGGTCGAAATTTCGGGAAAAGGATAAGTGTTTGGACGCAGCGTGTCTTCTGAAGTCATTGACAACATTTTAAGAAATTGCTGACCCTTCCGTAAATTCTAGTTACCATTCATGTGTGACTGCATCAAATCCATCAATTTAACTGTTGAATCTTTCGTGTCAGACGGCGAAATAGCACGTGAACTTATGATTAATATGGGACTGGTCATATTGATTTCAGGCTGCAATGAGAAACAACATCCTCCTGTTTACCTAGATCGTAAACGTAATGGAAATGAGATTAGAGAGGTGAGATGCTGCAGTGATGAGTTTAGATATTAAATAGGTCACTGACCTCTGCTTTCAACGCGACATTATTACGGTACGCCACCCTGTCGTCTGTAGAGTTATGGTACCTGCAGGGCCTCCCGAACGCCATTTTAAACGATATATGATTCCGCACCGTACAAATCTTACCAGCCTCAATAGTATATAAGGTACGCAACCTCTTTGTTCGCCAGCACGATCAACTGGATTTCTTTCCAATCAGAAATCTACGTGACACAATTGGACGTCTGTTGGATATACCCTGCTCTGGGTAATGAAGATAAATTGTTCACAATACACGAGCATACTATCGGGCCATTCATTGGAAATATTCCTTGTAGGATTTAGTACTATATCTCTCAGAACGTTAGTCGTCCAATTTACTTATGATCCTGTATATTCGGCTAATAGATCTGTGCATTTGAACATTAAATATCCTTCCATTCACTTGTCTGTCCATGAGCAAATTTCTGTCTACATTTGAGCACTTCTCACCCTGGATCATTATCAGGCCACGTATTAATGTAATGAACGCTCTGTATGGTAGCTGCGCATGAAACTGTAAGAAGGGCAGCAACTGCCAAAAATTATGCAAATTTCCTTCATATTTTGGCTGTTAACAGGAATTGACCTACTATTATCAAAAACGATTTCAGTATGGACGGAAAGAAATAGAGTTTAATAACTACGAAATATTCTAATAGTCTTGATGCGTCACAATTGGTTTTTGTTAGACCCGTTAGGAAAAGAATGGTGAAAAATATGTGAAGGGAGCCAAGAAATGTATAGAACGTAAATCCAAAGATTTCGTGAAATGCAGTTACTTCTTTATAGCGCATGATTTTGTGTCACGGCACAGATACAAGTGTCTCCTTATGTATATGTGGTCAATATAAAAGTCAGATCTCTTGCGTAGTTGTTGATTGGTTATTATTTTCAAGAATTTAGTTGGACCTAACAAGAGGGATTACAGATTAAAGGAATATGATAGCATAGCGCTGGCTGTAACCATTTACTCCTCAGTCATTTTCATGAACTGTGTATAGAGCATAAGAAGTAACAACGCTTTTGAAATGCAAAATGTAAACATATAATCACGACATAGGAATTATGTATTTAAAATGTTAGAGACGAAATGGTAAAAGATATTAGCCCGAAATAAAGTTCTAACTTTCTTAGTATAGCTCACACAGTCATAACAAACAATTTTTATCAGACAATTTATTTGATGTTGTGATAAAATGTTATTTAAATGTGTATGTGAATGGGAAATATCTGACGAATAAAGATTTTTATTCAAAGAATAAATTCAAAAACCCAATAAACATTTTGTCAGATATCTTCTCTTTTTGTTCTCGTGCGCCGTCCACTATACATACGAGTGTTCTGTATTGAAATGGCGTCTGCTGTTTGAAACATCTTAGTATTTCGGCGTGAGTCTCTTATTCATGACGGGGAGACAAAATTTTTGAATACTTGAGCGTCAAGAAATCATTACTAATTGTTGCACACAAATTTGTATGTCTTTTTCACCCGATCCAGGGGACTTTACTTCCACGTTCCATGAATCAAGCGCCGTAAATGAAATGTAAAACACAAGACATCAATCAATTTAAAGAAGCTTAACACACGTTGCTGGTCTAGATTTCAAAAAAAAAAATAGTCAGGTTTGTCTCTTTTCCCCCTATTAGCGTAAGAGTTTGGAAAAAAAAATAAACTCATGAAATTTCCAGCCAAATGTTGAGAAAATTCAACTAAACAAGATAGAAACTGGTAGTAGTGGATAGGAACCCAGAAAGATGCCAGTTTACACAACAGAAAGAGCTAAGACCAAGATAGAGCGAAGAAGAACGCACTATCTTGACGAGTTCCAATACAACCGCAGTTACACTTAATTTCCGACGATGAATCACTAGAAGTGGTGTTCCGGGAATGAGACCTAAGACTAGACGAGTTTTCTAAAGGCCTTTGTGTTTTATATCCAACTACGAACGTTTCGAGACAAAGCCCACAAAAAAATGTTCTCAAAAACTATTTGGCAAGGCTAACGACTAGTGTGCAAGTTTTAATGAAATATCTAAGAAAGGGCTGCTCAATATCAAAGGGTCCTGGCCCATGCCTGATGGTGTAGGACAGTAAAACCTCATGAAATGTCTGCAACTCATCTCAGCAGCTTGCCACCGAACCTAACTCCCACGTCCACGAAAGTAAAATCCCTGAGGTCCCGAGGTAATCCACTCCTTTAGGAGTGTAGCTAATTAGAGAAGATGGAAGGCGAGCCACCGGCGTCTTAAAACTGGAACCCTCCGTCTAAGAATAAGGAAACATTAAAATTATAGTGGGAAAATTCTAACACTACGTTTAAAAGTCGACAGAATCTTCTCAATTTATACTTTAAATCATGTAAAAAGGAAGAAACAAAATTATTTTATCGGGCTCTACAGAAAGCAATGGACACAACAAATAAGAATGATTAGATTATATTAGCGGGCGACTTTAATGGGAGAATAGGGGATCAACATTAAATCAAAATAGGAACCGTTTTTCTTCGTAAAACCTCTAGATTGTTACATTTTTAAGCACCACGACATTCACATGTTTGCATGAGTTGAAAGAAGCACAAGGTTCTCAATTGATTATGTATTAACAAACAAAAAGATGTCAAATCAAGCACAGAATGTTTGAGTATATAACGGCAGTGAAATAACTCCCGATCGTTTTTTAGTCCTAGTAAAATTCATTATGTTCTCAAGATGGAGAAGAACCTGACCAACAAATAAACTGACCAAAGAAAGAAACATGGTTCATTTACTTCGAGAATACTAAATACGACATCTGTACAACAAGAGGCTTGATAAACATATAGTAGTAGTAGAAATAAATTATTATATTAACTATGAATCTAAAAATTTATTAGAGATTTTGAAAAAAATTGCTAACACAGTTCTAGCAAGAACAAAAATTAAATATAAAAGGAAGAGTCTCAATTTATGATAAAAGAAATATAATAACGTGAAAAAGAAAAAAAAATTAAAAAAAAAGACATATATATGATTTCAGGCTAACCGAATAGTAGCTAAGAGAACAGTGTGTAACAGAAGAAAAGCAATAGTAAGAAGCGAAATAAGGAACAATAGACGACAACAGTGGTACAAATTCAGATCCGATCGTGAGCATGATATACAGTATTTGGTAGGCAAGATAAGACATACAAGGCAATAAAATATCTCAATAAAACAGAATAAGAATTACGTACAAAAATCTTCCAACAGTAGGGCCTGTTAGGGGGTGTCCATTGTTTATGTGTGTTTTTTTTTCGGAAATCCGGACACCAGCCCCTTGGTGAGATTTCTCTGGGATCCACCCCCATCCTTTTTTTTCTATTTGACATCACGTATTTAATGGACGCCCCTTATAAGGAATTGTGAACAAAACAACGCGAAGAGAAAATATGGCCAACTGGAAATGTAAATATGTACCCAATATTAACCGAGCGTGGTGGTGTAATGGTTAGCGTTCTGGCCTCGCATTCACGAGGACGCCGGTTCGAATCCCCGTCCGGCCATCCGAATTTGGGTTTTCCATGGTTTCCCAAATCACTCCAGGCAAATGCCGGGATGCTTCCTTCAAGAGGCCATGGGCGAATTCCTTCCCATTCCTTGCCCCACATCCTTCCCCCTCTCTAAAGACCTCGTTGTTAAGAGACGTTAAGCAGCAAAAAATAAAAATATATATATATTAAAAAAATGTACCCAATATCCACTGAGGAACTTCACACGGTAAGCATTAGTTTTAAATATAATTTTTTTCTGGAATGGACCAAATAAACATAGAATTAATAAACTATTACGCCTTAAAAAAATCTTAAGATTATTTAGTCGATGCTGGAGAAAGATGGTATACCTGAAAACTGGAGAGAAGCAATCATTATCCTCATCTTTAAACAGGATCTGAGAAGCTCTTGAGAAAATTACAGAGTCAACTCGCTTAACTTCCTAGAAAAATATTAGATTCATAGCGGAGACCTTTGTAATTGGTGTTCAAAATAGGATTAGAAAACCAACCCGCATAGCTTTAATTGACTATATGGAAGCATTTAACAATGTCAATAGGAATGTGCTTTTGAGTTCTGTCTTAGACAGAGTTTTTCAAACCACCCGTTAACTGGTATAAAAAAACCAAGGTGTAAAACGTGAGTACCTTTTTCCACCCACTCTATTCAATATTTACATAGACAATGTCATTAAGAAATTGCAGTTGGCACCAAAATAAAAATTTTAAAGAAGAACTGTATGAATGTACTTCTTTCTGCTGATGGCCAGGCAGTTTTAGTTGCGGAGATGAAGATAGCTTCCAAAGATCATTGCATGATTTAAACTTAGTAGCTAATAGACACAGTTTGGAAATATCAGAAAGAATTACAGCAGTCAAGGCCTTCCATAGGAAAAAACCACTGCAAAAAAATTATTATTAATCTGTCAGCAGATTTGTATAGCAATGGCAAAGAATCTCAGGAAAGAAATTTGTCTGAAATTATATAAAGTATTTGATGTGGCAGTTCTGTTGTATCGATCAGGACACTGGAGACATAATAAATCTGTTACAAGACGAATTGAGGAAGCTTGTTACAGGCTTCAACTTTATGGATAAAATGAAAATATCTGCAGGGAACTGATGATAGTCAAATAGTGCAATATATTTGCAAAATGGACAAAAAGCAGATCCCTCAAAAAAAAATTTAAAAAACTTTAGACCATTGGGTTAAAGAGATCACGAGAAAGACCCAGTAGAAGACGAAAACATTTATACTGCAGCCGGAACAAGCCACAATTACCTAATCCTTGCAGGTGGATTATGATGAATATCTAAAAGCGTCAACGGTAGTTCATGTGACCAGCTTCAACTGTAATACAAGAAGCAAATAATCACACAAACGACGCATCACAGGTGAGGTCCCTATATACGACGACAACCTGGATAGCTAATAGCTGGAGACGACTGGACGCGCCGAGTCCACTTGACAGAAGGCTAGGCCGGCAACTCCAGCACAGTCAACGTGACTGTGGCGCAAAAAAATATTTCTTTTGCTTATGTCTTTACTACCACTAAATTTCCGATTCTATTGTGGTTGATTCAACGCGCACCTCATGCAAAAAAAATGATTTCCGAACTTTAAGAAAATCAAACTTTAGCCGGATTTCATGATTTAAGCCGAACCTGTACAGTACGTGCGTAGATCTGATATTTGTAGCGAGGTATGTGAAATGACTTTGCCGCAAATATCAAGCTTCTCGGGTAACAGTCATGATTTCCAATAATAAATGTGCTCCAGTAATACTCCAAAATCATCTTTCGCTTCTGAAATACGAATTTCCGTAGGCATTAGCTTTCGCGATCCGATACAGCCTACTACCACTTTAAAAAATAAAGATGAACGTCATATAGAGACTAACTATTTTATCTTAGCAACTGATTTAATTTAATTCGATGGTACGCACGCTCCGGTGGGAATTTCGCATCACACTCACTTTCCGCCCTCCCTCTACCAGACTTTGCCTCTACAAATTTTAACTTCTTTCCGCGTTTTGGGTAAATTATTCATCAAATCTCTTGGTAATTTATTCCATTCCCTGATCCCCTTATCTATGAAAAAAAAAATTCCTACTCATATACACCTGAAATCGAGTGCCAGCTTGTGGTCACGGCCTTCTTTTCCTTTCTATCACCTCTTAATTCTACTACCAATATCATTCCAAGCCCTGTCACCAATACACGCCTTGTACACTCCCATGACTTTTGTCACTTTTCTCTTTCAATGAATTCCATTCCAGTTCCTCTACGATCTATCAGTTTTTTACTGTGTTCTGCTGTAATTTCCAGAGACAAATCTAGCAGCCCTTCTCTGCATCCCATGGAACTCCCGTATTTGATACACAAAATATGAGTCCCATACTACACAACCATATTCAAGCAACGGTGTGACAAAGTTTTGTAACCCAATTTGTTACTTCTCTTATACATCCCTTCATAACTCTCTACGACAGGTGGAGGATTTTGAAACGTTTTCCTACTATATGTCTAATGTATCCTGCCCAATTGCGTTTGTTGTCAAATTTTAAGTCTGATCTGCCAAAAATATTCCAGTAGCAACTAAAAGTAAGTCAAGGCAATGTCTAAGTAATTTCAATCTGCGATCACGCACAACCGAGGGGGTAAGGGAGGTAGCTGATGTGCGGTGAATTTCAGCCGTCTTAACGAGGTGCCTAAGACGTCAAACACCTGCCCGGCGGGAGCGCGCCTCTACACACTGTTCTGCCGTGCCCAGCCGTTCCATTTCCGGAATGCACGCCCGCGACCTTGCAGAGTTTATTTGCGGATCGACCGCTAATTGGCCAGTTGGGGCCGCGCCGTTAATTACCCGGCGGCGTGTCGTGTCGAGGGCTGCAGTTAGCAACGTCCATTACGGGAACCGGCGGCTGCCGCCGGAGATTACCACACGGCATGCCTGCACGTGGTGCCTGCGACAAATTACGCCTTCCCGACTTAAATCTGCACGGCTTATTTGGTTCTTTTGTACTGTCAGTTTTCAGATAGGTTTCTGTGAATCTGTACATTACCTGTATTAAGTAGTCTGATAACGAGAGAAAAATAAAAAAAACGTATAAAAACTTAAAGGAAACATTTTATCTATAACAGCCCTTACCCAACATGTCAACATTCGAAGCAAAGTATTTTCACCATCAGTTTACTTCGTCCAGATTCACCAAGCCTGATTAGTGAACGGTTAACATTCTGTAGCAGCATTCCGAAGGACGTGTGCTTGATCTCCGGTCAGCCCATTAAGATTTCGGTTTTCTGTAGCTATCTAAATTCGCGTCAAGCGAATTACAGAACGGTTCCTTCAACAGGCCATGATTGAATTCCTTGTCCCCAATCCTCTACTGTATAGGTTCCTGACCTTTTTCGGCCTACCGCTCCATTTTCGAACAAAACATTACTCACCGACCCCTTTTCAGAAAAAAGAAAACACTAACTACATTTCTTGTAATAAATAATGTAATTCATAGTGGTCGAACTTTTTTGTCTCGTAACCCACTTTTTGAAACAGTGATTGGATGGCGCCCCTCTTAGGTGAGGTGTACAATATGATATATATAAAAATAAGATCATATTTCTAAAAATACTTTATTAAAGATGTGAATAATATTTGTGTATTGTTCACAATTTGATTAACAAATATATATTACGAAAGAATATTATTAATTAGATGGCTGAACTTGGTGTAACGACAACCATTTTTCCATATTTGGTATCTTATTTGTCACCAGAAAATTGCTGCTTTCGACTATTTAAAATCTTTTTTTTTTCTTTAATTACTGATTACGCTAAATCCTCTTTAGGCTGCATAAGGACACTAAAATGCAATTAAAATCTTATTTTTTTGATGCAACCCTTACAACCTGATTATACTGGAAAGCAGAGGGCTGTGGTTAGTCCTCAACCCCCCCCCCCCCCAATTTTGCCTTGGACCAGAAACGCCCCTCTGATCTCTTCAACACCCACCGGTAGACGGTAACGCCCCCGTTGGGAATCACTGAAACTTCTGGCTTTAATTACCTCGAATGCTAAGTGTCATAAGGCTCTAACAAAAGAATATTACTCCCACGAAGCAGTTCCTAAAACACAGAGATTTTTTAATAGTATAGTTTTTAGTTAATACCTTCATTGCAGGTAGAAAACTTTTATCTCCGGCTTTACCCTAACATACGACAGACAGTATGATGTGAAGCGCAAATTCAGATATCCGTATACAAATTTTTTTCCTCTTTAATTTTGTTCAGTCACTTGTGTAAAGCAATCTTCCTTCATTCAGGCATATTCAATAGTGTTTCCTTGTAGTAATATTCTTTCCCTCCTGAATTATTCGTGGTTCATTTAAGTCTCCACAATTGATTGTCAACCTAACATCCTTCTGGAGTTCCGTATATGTTGTTAGTTTCTCCTCTACATCTATATTTTCCTCACTTATCCTTCCACATCGTTAAGCGGATATATTCTTAAATTTCCCATTCCACATCTCCATATG
This sequence comes from Vandiemenella viatica, assembly GCA_031002005.1. Taxonomy (NCBI): domain Eukaryota; kingdom Metazoa; phylum Arthropoda; class Insecta; order Orthoptera; family Morabidae; genus Vandiemenella; species Vandiemenella viatica. The sequence goes on along the minus strand of JARYHS010008074.1, from coordinate 194,707,567 downwards.
CAAGTCCTTATCAAATTATCTTTGACATATATGATTACCAGCAAACTATACTGATTAGTGTTAACAAATTTAAATCCTCTCTGATCAATTCTTTGGCTTCTTCAATAAGTTCTTTAATCCAACTTGTTACTTAATACACATTCCTCAGAGACATAAAACCTCAAATTACTGATGCTCCGTTATACCCATTACGTTAGAAATATCTAAAACTTTTTCCGTTATAGCTCTCGCGTATAAGGCTTTGTTAAATTCTTATTCGTAATGTACTTTTCCTCTATATCATTTACTTATTTTATACTTCCTTGGTAAATTCATCTCCTTTGTCTTTTAAGATCATTTCCCTAAGCCACACCTGTAAATTAAAAAAGGTTCTACATCCCTAGCCTCCCACTTCAATTAATTACGTGCAGGAAAAGCCTATTGTCACATTACATACCAATATACGAGTATAGTCAAATTCGCAACGTCAATTCTAGTTCCAAGCAGTTTGTTCACCTGAAAGTTTTCTCGATTCACGGATAAGCCTAAGAAACAGTTATCTTACTGACGTAAGAATCTGACCAATTCCACCCATACTCTATTGCTTTCATCACCTTCCTCCCTTCACGGTCTATACTACATGTAACATTCTTACCTATGCTACTTCGCGCTCTCTCCGCAATCACTGCATTGTCTTTCTCGTGTTTATCTCGTAAACAGTGAGTCTACATGTGTACTCTTTAATCCTTGCCTCCAACTCTTGTCTCAGATGTCTTCCTCGAGGCTAGTTGCACCTAAACTACTCCGTCCTCCGCCTCAGGCTAGTTGTAATGTAATGGTGGTTTACTTGGTTTGTTATTTATTAATTATTAATTTTACTTATTTACATACGAATTTTTATGCTTTAATACTCATTAGAAAGTGAAAGGGTTAATATACCATTTCAAAATATTAGTTAATTTGACAGTCATTAATTATAATTTATTGAAAAATTGTATAAATCAATCTGAGATGATTTATTTATTTACACATTGGAACAGAAAGATTGAAAGAAAAATTAGACGGAAACCTCATTTCTTCATTGGAGTCATTTCGAAATGGTGGTCTACATCAAGGATTTGAAGTTTGAAAGTATCTAGTCATATCGAAAGCTCAAAGCAACATATTTTTCTTTCTCTGGTTTAAATTAAATTTGTCGAATGTATAGGCATTCGATGTAAATATACTCATAAATGATTCCCCATTCAGCTAAATCCACGAGATGAACACGTGTTCAGATCCCCTGAACCTGATTGTTTACATTAAAAAAATGTATTGCTCATAATTTTTTTTAACCTGAAGTAGCTGAATGGTTACGTAATAAATTTGCTGATTCTATCATTTCGAAGGTACGAACATATGTTTAGTCTTACTCATCGCATCTATTCAATATCGCTTACCGGTACTTCAGTCTATTTGTATTCGACAAGTTTCTTTTAATAATAATAATATGTTCAACGATTGAATGCACTTCATTTCTAATAAGTTATACGCAGGTTGTCGAACGACTTGTTACCATGCATAAATTACCAATTTCTTTCATTAAGCGATAAATTCAATTTATGATTTAAATACGGATGACCCTAACTTTTTTTCACCGTTTCACCCACTAAGGCCCACATGAACGCAGACTACCACGGTGAGTGTGGGAGTGAGGGGGGGGGCGGGAGTATTGAGTTCTGAGTTCCCACCAGAAGTCTTAACGGGCATGTTAGGGCCGTGTGACTAATCTATTGGAGGAAAGTCTCTTTTGTCATCTGTATGCGAAACTTGTAAGGTTGTGTGTTCTGTATGATAAGTGTATTAACTGTTTGTAGAATGTGTAGTTTATGAGGTGGATGTTGAGGACCGTCTCAGCATTCACGTAGACGATGCTGGAAACAGTATAAACCCGCAGTCAAGGCGGCTAATACTCTCGTACCTTCCCCATTCAGTGTGCGGGTGAATGACCTTAATATTATAATCAATAATAGTTTTGTTTGAGCTCTGGCAATGGTGGAACAAACCAGCATGGTGTAAGCGGCCAGGAAATATAGCCAGAACGCAGAACACCGATTAAGTCGCAGTGTTATCGGGCAGTTTGTAGCCGCACTGGTGACTGTGTAATTGGCTCTATATCTGGCTATCTCCTCATGTGAGGCCGGCATGCGAAGCCCTCATGATCGCTGATAGGCCGCCTGTGTTGTCAGGCAGACATTGCAGCAGCTCTGCCGTGCACCTTTGCCTTCCTCGTTACACGTGATTAAAACTTCCGCGGAAGTGAAAACCTTCGATTCGGCCATTTCAACCAATGATCCCCAGAGCTTAGATTTGATAGGATTCTCTCCGTCAGTCTATAGTTATGTAATTATTCCAATGCTACTGATCAGGATTACTACTTCACTTGATTTGATCAAAAACTTTTGTGATTTTACTAAAAAAAAGTCTATATTCAGGATAAAAAGAGCAAATTTGAGGTAAATTTAAATAAAAATATTGTTTTGTATAGGACAATCAAATTAACTAAGATCATACATTATTCACGGATACAAGGTGACACAGAAGTTGCCCTGCTAGTTACTAAATACCTGGAGAAAAAAAGAGGGGAAACCACTACTTATAAAAGTACCTTCCTGATACTAGGCGGTTATGATCTATTTAACTATTCTGGACAGCAAAACCACCAGGAAACATCCTACAAAACAGTTTTTTGATTACCACAAAACAATTTTGATATAAGTAAATGTCTAAAACACACACGATATTCTTTATCACATAAAGAAAGGCACAAAGCAGTAAGTAATAAAGTAAAATAGTAACATGGCTAAATGCAACAGTATCTTTCTGTGACATCCAAAGTAAAAGAGCAATCAAGCCCAATAAAAAATCAAACAAGACAGGCTCTGATAAGTAAAACGGTATTTTTAAAAGATATGATAGTATCGAAATTTGTAATAAATAAGAATTTATCGCCGTAGTATGAAGATATAATTATAGCAAACTTTTTCAGCCAGTAGGTTCTAGAGACAAACGACGTCAGAACTGCACTGTGGCAGACAGAATAGTAGTCTCTTCTCCCCGGATGTCACCGCGTTCTATGAACCCAATAAATTTCAATGAGATCTGTATCGGAAGTGCAAGATAGCGTGTGTTGCAGTGCAACTGCCGCAAGCTGAGCGCCATGCCAGGCCAACCAGCTGACAGTTGTCGCGCGGGTGGCGTGCCTGCAGCCAGTTAGGGGCGTCGCGTGACTGGCAAGTGTCATAGCGGACGCCTGCGGTCCTCCGTCAACGACAAGACGCCGCCCGGTGCGATTGGGCAGGGGGAGGGGGTTGCAGGGAGAGCTCAAGGAGTCTCAAACCTCGCCAGTTAACTGCACAGTGTTGTACATATAAACAGTTGTGACGTCTCTCAGATGTTACTCATCGTCTTGATAACCTCAAGAACATGGGTGATTAGATGGAACACCCTGCAAGATAACAAATGACATTCTGCAACCTACCGTTCTATGAAAGGCTTGCACAGCTTGTGCAGAAATATTTGTCAGGGGCTACACATTCATTTTACCACATCATTCAACTTCCTTAACATGTCACGCATATACGTCGTTAGGTACTTACAACGTGACACTAGGGGGCCAACGTCCCGTCGCATGATAGGAGCCAGTAAGTTAGGATCCTGTCCAATGGAACAGCAGTAGCACTTTCAGGTTGTAAGATTAGTCGAGAAGTAAGTTCAGCAGCCTACTTATATAACGAACATGAAACAATCACGGCACATAGTCGACAATTTTAATAGCTGGTAGAGTGATCGTGAGGATTTTTGGCAGATTTTTTTCTGTCTGAGAGCATGTCTTCGTCTTTTCAGTCTTGCATAGTAATATACAGATCCTCGTATATCATTCGTCTTGTAGCTGTGGGCAATACAAAACGTTTCTTGGAGGTGCTACAACTCGTTCACAATTCCGTCGTCCATAACTCAATTACTTCCAAACTTCTTCTAAGACAAATCATATTTTTACTATTCTGGCACGTACAATTAATTCTCTACTTCCCTGCACGCATAGGTGCCGCAAGAAGAGAACCTCATTATACCGCACTAAGGCGGCACAGCGCAACGTATGTTTCGGTACTATTTCTTACGATGTTGAACCTAACAATCATGAAAACAATTAGCCAAATTTCTTTTTGATGCAATCTTTACTCTTTAAATTTTAAAAATGTAACTTTACTTCATTGTTGCTAACTTAGGTTCAATGATATGTTGAATCGGGTGATCCACCACAGTTTATCACCGTTGAAAAGCCATTATGATAATCACACTGCAGCCGTAAAAGTAGATGGAGACACACTTGTCTTAATAGGCGTCAGGAACAGCTGCATCTTGTCCTCACAACCTACACCGTACAAATCCTAAACATAGATCTCGATTGCTGGAGAAGATGATCCTTGGCTGTTGAAAGAATTATTAATAATACATAAGAACATAATTATCCTCGGTGTCGTCATCTTCTTCTGTAAATTTGAACGCCGAAATATCGTGTGAAAACATTTCGCTAACTCAGCTGGTCACCCGAGAACATTATATTAATTACTGATAATCTACGCTTCACTGACGACATTAATCACATACCATTAGTAAAATAAGCTTGTGAACTTGTTTGCAGAAATAAAGGACGTTAGTCTGACCAATGGATTAGAGATCAATCTTCAAATGCTGGTCATTTGTACGAGCAGCACAGGTTCAACTTGCAGGTTGAATAAAGAACTGCAGTTATTAAACCATTTTGTTTACTTTGATTTTGGTTTTTCATAATGTGATAAAAATTCATGATGGTTTCAGTACACTCGACATGACGTTCCTACTGAAAGATTCCATTTTCAAGGAGGAAACGCCTCGCTTAGGTCTTTTGTTATAAAAGAAACTTTAAATGATTTTTTTATGTCATCAGAAGGTTCTTTCGATCCGATCCAGTGCATATCTGTTAGTGATTTATATTGTAAATCAGTACATAGTAATACTAATGCTTTGAAGGAAAATTAAACAAACATAAAATTAAAATTATTTTGCTTACCTGTCGTGCTCATTTTAACTTTTATTCCAAAATACAGTTTTGAACTTTGGATACTTTTTTGTGGGACTTATCATGCAAAACCATATTCCCTCTCACATACTCAATCAGTTTTTCATCATCCATATTTAACAACAATATTAAAAGCAATATAACAACATTAACACATATCAAATTTCTATTAAGAATTTGCCAGAAAAATGTCAACTTCTTACCTCTGTATTCGGGTAAAGGTATATGAGCACTGAACGACTTTCGGCACCGAATCGCTTACAGGGATTAGTTGGAAGGAAATCTTCCGAGAATCGCTGCAGTCACGGCAGTGTAGAAATGTTTACGCTGAAACTCAAGAGGGAATGGATTCCGACTGCTGTAGTTCTCGGCTCGTTCACGTCACTTTGTTGTATGGACCGACTTTTAAGCGAAAAATTGTGAGGTAATGAGCTATAGTCCTTAAAAATTACAAAACACACTAATGGCCCGTTACTACAGTTGTTTTATGGCTTGAAGAGTTAGAGTAAAGTTTCAGATCAGTATGAGCTCCTGTTACATGGTTTATAAAAGTAATTAATGATGGTAATGAAACCTTGTCTGAACTCAAAAAACGTGCTGTTGTTTAGTGTTGTTCGATTATACTGTATATTCTGATATTAACTCGAATTAATATATTGTTTATTAGGCCTAATGAGACTTTGCTGCATATACGGTCAATTTATGTAACTTAGCGGCCACACATGACAAATAGTAGACAAAAGTAAAGAAACTAAGAAACTAGCGAATGAATAGAAATTAAAACTTGCCAATAAAGAAAAACTAAAACGTTCAGAGAACTCTAAACATATTTCTCATTAATTATTCTCAACGATGTTATCTTCCTCTTTTTATATGTTTCTGGATTTCAACATACCTTATTCAATCAAGTGCGTATACCAATATAATAATATGAACGCTGGGCTATTTCATTTCTTAAAGGGCTGGTGGCCACTGTTCACTCACATTTAAACTCATGGACCAATTTTTAAATTTGGTGTGCAGCTGTGTGTTCCCTTTGTTGAAAGTTGCGTACACCACACCAGCAGTATGTTTTAGACGTACTACAGATCAGGGTATTAAAAACCTCACACGCTATTAATAGTGAAGATTGGAAAATCGAACATCAGAACATGACATGAGATATTTAAAAAGAATTAAAAACGGATTAAGTCAAGCGACATATATTACGTTAGGCAGAAAATATGGTACAAATGTGTTCTATTACGTATGATAGCTGTTGTAAATAGTAATACTATCGCTCTTTTCCAATCCTCTGGTAGGCAGCAAGACACCAGACTCACTTAATTAAAATTTAATGGTAAGGTACAATATCGTATCCCACAATCAATAATACATTTGTAGTAATATTATCTACATCAGTCCATTTACGTTATTTTAGCTTTTTCGTAAAGGGACTGTTATAGACTATATTACTACAGATTTATTAAAGATTGTGGGATACGACATTGTACCTTACCTTCAAATTTTATTTAAAATAAGTGGAGTATTTATTATTTATTTATTTATCTGTACATTCAGATGATTCGTTCTCTCAAGTCTACAATGAACCCTTATTTTAATACTATAATAACATTTTTCATACTTAACAAAAATTTGAAAGATAAAGACAAATCCTATATACTACGAAAATGGTACAAATAATTATTATTACTACACTGTAAATTATCACAAACTGTTAGTAAAAACTATTACCCACTAATACTAAATAACTAAACATCTTGAGCTTTTAAAAGTTCGTTTAACGCTGGCATCCGTTAAAGAAGAAGCTTCGGTAAATTCCAGAAGCCACACTTCCTGCATCAGCGTTCCACTTAGTTGTTTATATCTCCACTCTGGCCTCGCATTCGGGAGTACGGCGGTTCGAATCCCCTTCCGGGCATCCAGATTTGGGTTTTCCACGGTTTCCCCAAATCACTCTAGGCGAATGCCGGGATGCTTCCTTTAAAAAGGCCAGGGCCGAATTCCTTCCACTTCCTTATCCCCAGTCCCCTCCCGCCTCTAATGACCTCGACGTCGACGAGGCGTACAGCCTTCAGTAATAATAATAATAATAATAATAATAATAAAAAGTTTATATCTCGTCCGTTTAGGGTATCTTGATTCATTTCTTAAATGGTTTGCTGTATTCCAACAGGTTGCTGGCTATGCTGAAGCCGATACCGCTCCCTAGCTGCATCTGATACAGCATCTGCCAGTATGTCCAGTTCTTCCCAGAGGAGGCTGTCTTTCAGAATTTCAGTGATAGTTTTTCCCGTGAGCTTCACTCTGTACTGTTTGATTTGATCATTAACTAAAGCACATTTAAACTTTTTATGATCAGGTGTTCTTGGGGATCCGCAAGTGCATAGATCATTCTCTGTCCTATTAATGCTGTGGAGATATGTTTCATACCGTCCATCACCGGTGAGGAAATGTATCAACGCTCTGAATGGATTTAAGTGCTTCATACGCATACTCTTTCTGAGGTCAGGAAGAATTTCAAATACTCTCCTTCCTGCTTCTGAATTGTTCCACTGTTGTTGTCATTCATTTAAAATACATTTTTTTTTGTCTGTCTCCTTGGAAGCCACTTGACCCAGGATCTCTGTTATCTTGTCTGAGTTTCCTTTTCATAGCCATTAAGATGCTGCTCTTTTTCTTATTTCCATATCTATAGGACATATTCCAAGAATGACTTGTAAGTGCATCAGTTGGGGTACTTCCGAATTTACATGTAAGACGCAAGAGAATTCCTCCTTGCATTCGTCTGATATCCCTTGCAGGATTAACCAATCTTTACCTATGCGCCCATGTGCTTGCTCCATAACTTGCTATAGCTGTGGTAATGGCACCATGATATAGTCTTATAGTCGTCAGTGGGATTAGAAATCGTCCTTGCCCAGTGGTAATTATCTTTTTTATTTCTGCAGTCGTTCTTTGGCATATATAATCAATGTGATCATTAAAATTTCTATGTTCATCAAGAAAAAACCCCTAAGTATCTTACTGCTTTGCGTCTTTAATGGAATTTTCTCCAAGCTTCACAGTGGGGTTGCGTTTCAGTGTTCCTTTCATCAAAATGTATTGGACAAAAAGTAGAATGAGAAACAGCCTTCAGTCACTAGAATACAAATTTTATTGTATTACACAATTCATGTCGGACCCTGTGGATCGATCTTAAGGTGTCAAATACCATAGACACCTGAAAATGGATCCACAGGATATGAAATGCATGGTATAATACAATACAATAATACAATAAAATTCTACCTTTTGTCTGATTAATGCAGTCACATCAATATAGAGAATTATGGATAAAATTAAGTTAAAATGTTTTGGGTTTTTGTTGGTGCTAGCTGCAGTTTACACCAGCATTCAATTAATTTCATTATTTCCTTGGTGTTTGCCTCGATCTCTCTCCTATTAATTCCTCCAACTAGCAGCAAACTATCATCTGCGAAGGCAACGATTCCTTCAAACTCTGCCAGGCCCATGAGTCTTTTAAGGACAGGTTTCAGAGTCCGGCTCCTTACCAGAGGATTGGAAAAGAGCGATAGTAGTACCGGTTCATAAAGGAGGGGTTACAAATAGGGTTGAAAATTACAGGCCAATTAGTTTGACATCGGTGATAGGAAAAATGATGAAGAGATTGATATGCAACTATATCAGGAATGTCTGGTTTGCATATTGACAACGTGGCATTCGACAAGGATATTCATGTGAATCTCAGATGGTGGGCTATATGCAAGATAATTCAAATGGATTGGACAAGGGAGGCCAAGTTGGTATTGTGGGACGAGATCTTCCTAAGGCATTTGACAGAATGAGCCATAAAGTGATTTTAAATAAACTGAAATCTATTGGATTAAATGAAAAAGTTGCTTGTTGCTTAGAGGAATTCTTGAAAGCCGAGATGTAAAGTATTAGATTAGGAAATACATTATCAAAAGAGATGAAAGTAAACATGGGAGTGCCACAGGGTAGAGTATTGGGACCATTGTTGTTCATTATTTTAATGAATGATTGTGTTAATGATTTACAACCACAATTTAGGTTGTTTCCAGATGAAATAATGGTATATAATACGACAAAACAGGTGAATACTGTGAACAGCTGCAGGGTGACCTGGATAGAATATCTAAATGGGTTGGTCAGCATGGAATAAAGATAAATGCCAAGAAGAGTCAGCTTATTAGGTACACAGATAAAAAAACTAAAGTTGAATTATGATTATAGGGTGGGGTCAGCATAGCCTGTTGAAGGTTTGAAGTGTAAATATCTTGGCATACGTTTGATAATAAACACGACTTGGCAGAGCACATTCGGCAGGCGGTAGGAAAAGGTTACAAAAACTTTCAATTACTGGAGACGGTTATGAGAGGATGTTCCAGAGAAGTTAGGGAATTGTGTTACAAAACTTTGGTCAGACCATTGGCTGAATATGGTGATGTAGTTTGGGACCCACATTTTGGTTATTAAATACAGGAGTTAAAGGGGTTGAAGAAGAGCAGCTAGCTGATATGATAAAGAAGCTAGATTGGGAGTCATTGGAGGATAATAGGCGGGTGAAGAGAGTGCTGGGAATGTACAGGGCATATGTTGGTGATGGGGCTTGGAGGGATATTGGTCAATGAATTGGGAATAGTGCTTGGAAGGGGAAATACGGCCATGGCCACAAGCTGGCGCTAGGTTTCATGCTTAAGTTGTTGGCAAGGGTGTCAGAGATTGGAACAAATTACCAAGTGAAGTGATTAATAATTTACCAAAAACGCTTAAGGGATTTAAAATTAAAATTTGTAAATCGGAAGGGGGAGGAATTTAAGTTTACACATATAAAAGTTAATTTAAATAATAAAATGTAATCAAAAGGGATAATTAGATGATTAAGGGGTGTTAGCCTCATTGCAATTAAAAATTAATAATAAAGAAATAGAAAAAAAATAGTACTGTGGCGTTGGAGGATACTTGACAGGCAAGAAGTGATTCGGACCCCGGGATAACAGATAACAAAGAGTAGTCACAAAACAGAAGAAAAGAAAAATGGAAGCGTGATAGGGAAGCCGATAAAATGTGTCGTGCTAAATTGATGGAATCTTAAGTTATCAAAAAGACGGATATGAAAAAGATCGTTAATACTGCAGGCAAAAATATTTGTATTGTTGTGTATAAAGATATGTTGAGGACAGTTTAATGTATGTACGTCAGTAAAATAATTGAATGTTCAAGTGAATGTTGAAGTGGTTACTAATGAACACAAAGTCGAAGAATTTTAACAAGAGGAAAAGAGGAGTTTATTTTTCTTACAGGTGAAGAGTACCAGATATATAATTTTAAAAAAAATAAAACCTTAAAAAAAAGCATACTAAAAATTTTAAAATAACTTTACACCTTCCTTCGAAGAAATTAAATCAAAACTGGACAATATTTTACATTACTGTTATTGAAATTTTTACTTTAATTAGTTATTTTTGGAGTCGGTGTGAGCTGTCACATCGCCAAGATCGAATTACTTAACTTTATTTGGTTTTCGAGGCGAAACGGGGACTACAAACAAAAATTCAGAATATTTTACAGCATGTAGTGAGGCAGATATTGTTATTGCGGGAGACAGTTTAGGGAAACAAATTATACAGTTTTTTAATCTGTGGCTCGGCCTCTTTGGTCGTCCAGGCATATTTCTGGCGCTACAGTGTTAGTTGGTAGTCTGCATCATGCAGTAAACGCTTTACAGTTAGTATAATATCGGCGTGTCGTCTGTATGTTTCAGTTTTGTTGAAACATGATTCTAGCCTTAATTGTATGTAAGAAGTAACATGATTTTTTATGTTTTTTGTAATCCATTATTGTTTTTATCTTTTTGTTTTTCTTGCTTTGGCTGGCACCGACTCCAAAAATAATTAATGTAAAAATTTCAATAACAGTAATGTAAAATATTGTCCAGTTAGATTTACTTTCTTCTAAGCAAGGTATAAGTTATATTAAAATTTTTAATGTGCTTTTTTTTTTAAGATGGTATAAAAATTGAGCGGTTTAATGGGTATAGGCTGTGTTTTTTTAAAAATTTTTGGTCAGAAATCTTCTTCGTGACAAAACATATATAAGCGCCAACAAACATGGTAATCGGTCAAACGGTGTCGACTGTGGCTTTTTATAAAGAATATTGACAAAAATTAAGGGGATGGAAGAAGGGAGTGGGGTTGGGCCTTGGCAGACCAAATATTGACAGGAGATTTCTCTTTATTTTAAAGTATATGTGTGCAAAGTCGAAACATAATCAGATAAGAAATGTAGGTTTGTATAAAATTAAGAGATATAAAGGGGGAGATGGGGTGGTTTTATTTATTTATTGTTCAGAAACCTTCTCCATGAAAAATTTCTATGTCTATGCCAACTTTAATGGAGATCAGTTAAATGGTGTCGACTGTAGCTTTGTATAAAGAACATTTGTAAATATTAAGGGAGTGGATAGGGGGAGAAGGGTTCAGTTTTTTCAGACCAAAAGTTGACAGCATTTTTCTCTAAATTTTTGTCCAAAGTTCCATCGAAATTGGATAAAAAATCTGGGTTTGTATAAAAATTAAGGGGTGTAAATGGGAAGAAGGGGTGGTCAAGGATCAGCTCGACCAGCTATCAACGACGCCCACATTAATAATAAATTCAAGCTAGAGATATAAACTCGGAAACGAGTATTGCCAAATAATTTAAGAGAGAATAATGAGTGTTGCTATTCGCTTAACATGTAACACTGCCAATAAGTTATGTACTGTTGTGTTTGTCTAATGTGGGTTTGTGGCGAGAATTGGAAGACTTACCTGGTATTCACTCTTGTGAGTGTGAAAAACTGGCTAAACTATAATTAGCCATTGGTATTATGAAATGGGTCCATTTTATATCCCCGTGCAGAGTTGGGTAGTTATTCTACTACACACTTGGAAAAACTGGTGAGTTCTACAAGGTAAAGTTCCATCTTGATGTACAGTGACAGCGAGAAAAGTTTTTAAATTTAAAAAGGAAGTGCTATGCCCTAAGGTGAAACTAAATATTAGAACATAGCTGCATTTTATTCAAACCACAGCGCTGCTATAACGAAATAGCGTGTGGCACGATGTAGCATAAAATAGAACAGCATCTGCACTTTGCTGTGCAGTGGCACGAATACTCTACGACACAACACATTTGCTATTTGTAACTTCTTCAAATACTCTCACTACAAAAAGAGACTTCCCGCCTTGAGACCAGAAAATAATCATAAAAGGAAAAACCTTGGGAGTAAAATAATCCATTCATTATTTATTTCTGGCAAAATATCTAATATTCGATATCTGCTCCAAGCCATTTGCGTGATTGCTGATAGACAAATAATAAGTTATGAAATTTTTTTCCGTCACCGGTTTTTGAAATAGCTAACGTAATATCGTAAACTCTGCCACGATACCCCTTCTCCCAGTCTTTTTCGAATGAATACCGAAAGTAAAGCTGGAAAGAAAACTTCTGCTTACTGCATAACCTACATTCCAATCCCGAAGTCTTCACAGGCAACACAATCCCACATCCTATCGACTGCAATGGCCTATGAGAGGGCGACATTTCAATTTCCATTAGAGGATACCAATAACAGTAGAATTTATTACGTAGTAGGTTCCGAAACTAAATACACTATAAATGTTGCTACTATAAACTAAAATACTTAACAGCCAGTTCAGTAACTACAAAATAGAGTATATCTTAAGCCCTATCTGTATTCTGCTAAAGCTTACGTTAAACTTAGTTATACTGTATGTGTGACTATATATGATTGAGGGTTTTCCTTAGTAATCTAGAGATTCTGTAACTTTTCTGATGTTATTGGATGGTTAATTGATTGGTTAATAACTGATGTCAGAGCACTCACTTTGATTTTGTTTACTTACGGCTTTACCTCGTCGAGGTCATTAGAGGCGGGATGGGACTATGGACAAGGAACGGGAAGGAATTCGGCCATGGCCTTTCGTAATTCGCCTGGAGTGATATGGGGAAACCCAAATCTGGATGCCCGGACGGGGATTCGAACCGGCGTCCTCCCGAATGCGAGGCCAGAGCGTTAACCGCTTACCCACCACGCTCGGTCATTCACTTTGAAATTGTACGATCAAATGCTTTACTAAAACATATACATTTCTTAACGGGTTCTAATTGCCAGTAGATTTGTTTACAAGTGAATCTAGTCTTTCGGTAATGTGATTTTTAGTTAGATGACAAGGTTCTTCACACACAAATGGAAGACTGAAATGCGTGATAACTCCAAACGTTTATTAGTACGTGGTTAAAACTGTCATCTGACACCCAAAACCATAATACTATCAGATTTTGAGGATTCAGAAGTTGTAGAATCTATTTCCAACACTAACAACAATCATTAATAACTGTGGCGTCACATTCACTCATTTAAACACACATGCTGTTCTTTATGGCTCAACAGAACTAATAACGTGACGTTCCCCAAATTGGCACATTGCTCATAATGAGGTTTTAGAGGATGGAATTAACATATTTCGGTATTAAAATGGCATTTTCTACATATATACTCTGCAATTTACAAAATTGTGGGTGGCAGAGGGTGCTCAGCACCAAAGCTAATCTCTTTGCTGTGCATTACAATCCCTAATGGTACGAGGGAAAAAAGAATTCATATAAGAATCAGTCCGGCACCTTATTTCTCTAATTTTATCTTTCCTGTCCTTCAGACTCAAATAGGTTGGTGGAAGAAGTATTTCACTACACTCAAAAGTGAAAGTGGGAGTACGCATGTTTACCAATAAGTTTAAACGAAACGTGTGCCCTCTATATACCAGAGATTCCCAACCTAGTCTACTAATCAGTTCTGTGACGCTTTCATAAGGACTGTAGCAAGCGGTCACGAATCGAGCGGCTCTTCTCTGTACTTTCTCTATACTTTCGACCAACCCCTTACGAAACGGATCCCAAATGGCACAACAATAGTCCAAATGTGGACGCACAAGAGATTTGTACGCTATCTCCTTTGTTTGTTCATTACAATTTTTCAAGATTCGACCTATGAATCACAGCCAAGAATTTGCTCTACCTACTAACGAATTAATGTGTATGTCCCATTTCATATTCTTTTGTACTGTTACTCACAAATATTTCATAGAATCGACCATATCAATAACTGTATTGTTTAACTCGTATTTCTTAACAATTGGATTCTTTTTGTTAGTTATGCTCATTGTCTTGCACTTTTTACAGTTTAGAGTAAGTTGCCACTCAGCGCACCAAGCCAAAATAACATCCAGATCGCGCTGAATTTCTAAGCAAACTGCCAAATTTCTTACTTCCCTATAAATAACCGCATCATCAGCAAACAATCTAAAAAGGCTTTTCAATTTGTCTCCGAGATCGTTTATAAAAATTAAGAAAAGAAATGGTCCAATTACACTTCCTTGAGGTACACCCGATGTAACATCTATATTAGAAGAACTTTCTCCTTCAACGACAACATACTGCGACCGACCAGTTAGAAAATCCTTTATCCATTCAAAAAGCTGATCCGATATACCGTACGCTCGAAGCTTCGCTAAAAGGCGGTTGTGTGGCACAGAGTCAAAGGCTTTCTGGAAATCTAGAAAAATTGCATCTACTTGTGAACCTGCATCGATAACTTTCATTACGTCGTGTGTAAATAGGGCCAACTGTGTTTCACATGATCTTTTATTCCGAAATCCGTGTTGATTTGTTGTAAGCAAATTATTATCATCTAGAAAATTCATAATGTTCGAGCATTTAATATGCTCCATAACTCTACTACAAACAGATGTTATAGATATGGGACGATAGTTCCCAGGATCACTTCGATCACCTTTTTTGAAAATCGGAGTTACTTGCACGATTTTCCATTCTGAAGGTACTTTTCGCTCTTCCTAATGATTTACTGAATATATCAGACAGAAATGGCCCGATTTCCGCAGCATACTCTGAAAATACTCTTACTGGAATTCCATCCGGGCCCGGTGCTTTCCCCCACTTCAGGAGCTCTAATTGCTTAATGATACCTGCAGTATCTATTCGTAATGATTCCACCACCGACTCGCCATGGCGTGGGAAAACGGGAATACTATCCTTATGTTCATCTGTAAATGAATTTTTGAATACAGTATTTAGTACGTTGACTTTATCGCGGCTTTCATTAACCTCGGAACCTTCACGAATTAGTGCTGGAATATTGCTGTTGGTACAATTAACTTTCCGTACATACGACCAAAATTTCTTTGGGTTTTCTATGAGACTCTTAGAGAGAGAGTTGGAGTGAAAATCGTTAAAGGCCTCGCGCATTACTTTCTTAATACGTCCTCTTAACTCAGCTAAGGTTTGTAAATCGCTGCGACACCCCTTCCTTCTTGAGCGTGCGTGTATTTTCCTTTGTTTTTGAGTATTCTTTTGACTTCGCATGTGTACCGCGGTGGATCATTCTCCCCCTTTATTGTCCGCTTTGGAATATGTATTTCCATGCCTTCCCTGACTATATGTATAAAACGATGCCACATCTCTTCAACGGTGTCCTTTGTTGACTTGAAGTTATGGTAATTATTCCTCAGGTAGGTTCTAAACACTCCTTTGAGGCCTTATTGAATCTGTATACAATTCGCCTTTTTTCCTTTTTCGCTTGGTCATTAATTTGATAGTCGCAATTACCGCTTTGTGATCGCTTATACCTGTGGTCGTTGAAATGTCGGTGAATAATTCTGGCCTGTTGGTAACCAGCAAGTCTAAAATGTTTTCGCTACCGTTTTGACACCGCGTAGGTTCATTAACTAGCTGCTCGAGATGATTATCTGACAACAACTCGAGAATTACTTCAGAAGCGCCTTATCCCTGCTACCTGTGATGTGAACATAATTACGCCAGTCAATATAAGGCAGATTGAAGTCGCCTGCTAGAATCATAGCATGATCCTTAAAACGGCTAGCTATACTATTTACATTATTTCTCAACTCCTCGCCGATAACTATGTCGTAATCGGGTGGACGGTAGAAGGCGCCTATGATGAGTTTTGACCCAGCAACGTTGAGTTTAAATCCATATGATTTTCACAGATGTATCGACGTCTATTTCATTACATGGGAGAAATTTACGCACAGCTATAAATACCCCCACCTCCATGAGAATGTAATCTGTCTTTTACGAAAAACGTTCATGCTATCTTTAAAAGTTTCGGCGGAACTTATTTCCGGTGTCAACCAACTTTCTGTACCGATAACGATATCCGCTTCTGTACTACAAATAACGCTTTCAAGTTCCGGTTGTTTGTTGCAAACGCTTCTACAGTTAATTACGAGAACTTTTAACTGTCGAGATTCTTTTACGTTGGTCCTACATTCCGGTGTTGCATCTGTTGGGGTGCCCGTAACCTGAATTTCGTGTTTTTCGGGTCTTCCTCCCTCACCTAAAAAAACACCTAGTGCATTCCACACGGCCCCTGCCACCCGTGTAGCCGATTCACGTATGTAGTGCACACCTGACCTATTAAGGGGAACCCTACAAGACTCGACCCTATGGCGAGATCTAGAAATCTGCAGCCAATGTCATCACAGAAACGTCGTAGTCTCTGGTTCAGGCCCCTCAATACGGCTCTGAACCAGAGGTCCACAAACAACTCTGTCTACGATGCTACAGATGGTTAGCTCTGCCGATATCTTGCGGTCACTGGCCACAGAGTTCACCCTTTCAGCCAGCCGCCGGAAGGAAGAGAGAATAACCTCAGACCCAAGGCGACAAGCATCATTGGTGCCGACATGAGCCACAATCTGTAGTTGGTAACACCCCGTCCCTTCTATGGCATCCGGGATGTCCTGTTCCACATCTCGGATCAGGCCACCTGGAATACACACAGAATTTCTTCCCCGAGCAATCCGCCATTTCCCTAAGGGGCTCTAATAACCACCTACATTAGAGTTCCAACTACCAGAATGCCCTTCTGCTTTTGCTCAGGACCTGGCGGGCTGAGGGGCCGTCAACTCGCAGGATGATAATTGTGGGACTGAGTCCAGCCTCCGACAATACATCAAACCGGTTGGACAGACGAACAAGTTCAGCGTCTTGGCCTTTAAGCCTGTTCGACTGCCCCCGTGTGCGGCTTCGAAGTCTAGAAGCCACGCCAGTCACCACCAACAGGCGACTGCGGCACAGCATCCAACACTTCAGCCTGGGTTGCAGGTACGACAGTCGATATGGGAGAATCTGTGATAGGCTTGGCTATATCAGTTTCCCCAACATCACATCTGCTGCAGCCTTTTACGGCAGCTTCCAGCTGCGTAACTTTCGCTAACACAGCTGCAAGCTGAGCGCGCAGATCAGCCACCTCAGCTCGCGTCTGCACACAGCAATCACAGTCCCTAGACATACTGCTTTTGAAAAACGCAAAAAAAAAGTACAGAAAAAAGGAACAGAAACTCGAAATAACCTGTACTTCCTACAAAATATATACACTCGGAGATTGCACTAATAATCACACACTACAGAAAATATAAAACAAAATACGCTACTGCACTCGGCGACTGTTCAAACGCTACTAACTAGTGTCTACAAAATGTAAACACTCAGAGATTACACTATTCAAATACCCACACCACTACAGATATAAAAAACAACAGCGACAAAATACGCTACTGCACTCAGCGACTGTTCAAACGCTACTAACGACTGTTTACAAAATGTAAACACTCAGAGATTACACTATTCAAATACCCACACCACTACAGATAAAATAACAACAACAAAATACGCTACTGCACTCGCTGACTGTTCAAACGCTACTAACGACCACTGTTTACAAAATGTAAACACTCAGAGATTACACTATTCAAATACCCACACCACTACAGATAAAATACAACAACAAAATACGCTACTGCACTCGCTGACTGTTCAAACGCTACTAACGACCACTGTTTACAAAATGTAAACACTCAGAGATTACACTATTCAAATACCCACACCACTACAGATAAAAACAACAACAAATAGCTACGCTTTTGTGGTTATAGTAGTGCGCACCATCTAATTTTGATAAATTCCGCTAAACACTGATGCCATCGTTACCATAGTGGGGAACCCCAGATCTAAATCATCAGTCAAAACTGATTCTGCTCATAACAAATA